>CM037783.1:45751525-45801525 GCA_021229015.1 Solen grandis | reverse complement strand
GAATCCATATATTAATCCCCACAAAAATGTTATTTGATTATCAATGAATCCATGAATAAATGTTCACATGAAATTGTCCTTTATAGTCAACAAAAAGTTAATAATTTTACAATCATATAGACTCATTTGAATACTGTCAAATATACACAAAAAATTACCCAAGACAAGATAATCCTGTGCCATAAATCAACCCCAACCTGAACCCACACCAATTCACAAGTACAATGCAACCTTACCATCAGTAACAGTTACTGCTTCTATTTTTGACTAATCTACCACAACTCACATTTCCATAGAGGCCTCCTTTCCCTAAGAGCACGCCCAGTTCTTTCATGTCTTCCCAAATGTCTCCAAGTTTGTCAGCAGGAAGTGGTGTGTTTGTTTCCTAAAACAGACATATATATAAGTTTGAAACAACACCCAATCACATATCCTGACTTTGGGAATACTAATCCTGGAACATCCTTCTTGCAAAAAAATTATCACCAAGGTTTTCCCATGGCTGAAGGACCCCCTGTTTGTTTGTTTATTGGATTAACATCCCATCAACAGTATTTCTGTCATTTGGAGACTATGACTACTTGAGACAAATGTAGTGCTGCCACATTCGTTGCAGTATTACACTGTAGACATATGGCATGATATCACACCCAGTCACATTATCCTGACACCGGGCCAACAAGTCTGGAACTGCCCTGATATGCTGTGTGCCAAGCAAGGGAGCTATACAAGTACCATTTTTTACGACTTTGGTATGTCGCGGCTGGGGATCGAACCCATGACCTCATCCTGGGATGGACATTCTAATCACTAGGGCAAAAGGTACCTCCTGTTCAATATGCAGATGCATGATTGATAATTTTTTCTTGCATATTTATCTTCAATTTAAGTTTTCCTTTCTCATAAACATGTTCATAGACATTTCAAAAATTGTCATGCCAATGGCTAGCCCATTTGTGTCTTTATTTATGATATGGGATTTAATTTGGATCTGTTGGCAATTTTAATCTAATATGTGCTATTATAAATCCATAGTCATTTTTCGTACCACCATTTTTATCTGACAAAGTGACCTCTGTCCTCATACAGACCTATCATATTACCCGAGGACTTGTATAACATAATTTTAATTATGAAATTTAGATTTTTAAGACTTTTATAAACAGATCAAATATCTTAAATATGGACCAACAAAAAGTAACAGTAAATGAAAAACTATGACTTAATAGCAAAACAAGAGTGTTCTCTGGAACAGTGTCTCCTGCTGAAGTGTGATGGAAAAAGTGTGATGGACAGACAGTCAGATTGACAGACGACTTTTCTAAACAAAGATTAAAAACAAGCTTATCTTCATCAGTACATGTATTGGGACACATACCTTATCTGTGACCATCTCTACCCCTATCATCAAGCCTTTTCCTCGGACATCACCAACAACTTCAAACTCATCCGCAACTTCGCTAGTTCTTCCAGGAAGTATGTTCCAGTTGTAAGGGCATTCTCCTGAATTTTCTCTTCATCAATGACCTGAAAAACATACATTTAATAATTTAGTTTCCATCATCACATTGAGCAATATAAAATAAGGTCTTTCCTCATAATGACTCATAAATTAATGACTTTACACACATTTAAGTTCAAAATGGTACTCCAGTATATCTCCCTAAAAATGTGAATTGCACTCAGCACATAAGCTTCATTGGTCAGGATATTTTGACAGGGTGCAGTCTTATGCCACTTGTTAACTGCATAACATTACAGTGAGGTACAGAATTTCAATCATTTATATATACTTGAGACAGATATGGTGCTGCCACACTGCTGTATTACACCATAGACATGTGGCATGCATAAATTATCCCGAAACCAGGCCAACCAGTCCTGGAACTATCTTTATCTGCTGAGTTCCAAGCAAGGGAGCAAAAGCAAAAACCAATGACCTCCAGATTCCAGAGCGGATGATCCAACCACATGGCCACTTGGACCTGTGAAAACTGGCTGAATGTTATCAAGATCTGAGCATATCTGTAATGGATCCAATATTCAGTTAAGTTTTTGTAAGGAAAAATAAATCACTGATATTAGCCAGGGAGTTAACAAACCAAATGTGGAAGATGAAAATTAAAAAGCGACAGATTCCAGATTCATCAAATCTTAAAGCTTACCATAAGCAATTCACAGATTTAACAAATTTGTATATATAGGGGCCTATAAGGGCCCTACTCACATCAAGGACAGCTGACCCGACTGCACAGGCCACAGGGTTGCCGCCATATGTGTTGAAGTGAAGGGCAGTGTTCATTGTAGCAGCTATCTTGGGCGTGGTGACTACAGCTCCCAGGGGGAACCCGTTTCCAATACCTTTGGCCATTACAACTGTGGCAGAGATAGAAGATATTTGTGATACAGACTGTTGTTTCTGTCATAGGAAGAATTACCATTTCATTCTATGGCTGATTATGTAAAATTAAAATTTTTCTTTGTGGTTTCATTATTAATGAATATATATATATATTTTCCTATAGGAGAAAATGGAGTTTGTATTTTTAGCATAGTCTATCAGAAGAATATTAGAATAAAAAAAACATGTGAACAAAGGTTACTCTAGGGAAACTGAAAACTGGCTTTACATCTGGAAGTGACTGCAGTTATTTGGAAGTTTAAAATATAGTCACTGGCCTTTGTTCACAGGTTGGATGTTATTCGTATGTGACTGATAATACAGGCTGGATTTTATGTCTAACAAATAAACAAGAGGGCCAAGATGGCCCTTGGTCGCTCACCTGAGAAAGATGATTGCTAAAGAAATAAAGATGCTTGAGTGTAAAAGTGAAATCTGGCTTTTTTTTATGGTGAAATGGGCATAACTCCTAAATTTACAAGTCAATATCAGTTATAATTGAACCCGATTGTGAGATTATGGGCAAAAACATTGTCTTAAAGTTTAAAAATGATTGTTAAAAAAATGAAGTTGGTAGAGAATAAACAAAGTGAAATCTTGCATTTTTTTAATATTAAAAGGGGCATAACTCCTGACCTAATCAACTGATCTTAGTCATAATCAAACTCAATCGAGACATTATGGTCATAAGCATTGCCATAAAGTTTGAAGAGATTGCTCAAAAGATGAAGATGCTAGAGTGTAAACAATGAAATATGGCATTTTTTGAATATTAAAAGGGGCATAACTCCTGACCTAATTGATGAATCTCAGCCATAATCGAACTCAATCGAGACCTTATGGTCATAAGCATTGCCATAAAGTTTGAAGAGGATTGCTCAAAAGATGAAGATGCTAGAGTGTAAACAACTTGAAATATGGCATTTTTTGAATATTAAAAGGGGCATAACTCCTGACCTAATGGTACGATATCAGCCATAATCGAACTTGGCCGTGATTTTATGGTTATAAACATTGATATAAAGTTTGAAGATAATTGCTCATGAAATGAAGATGCTAGAGTGCAAACAATGTGAAATCTGGCTTTTTTGAATTTTAAAAGGGGCATAACTCCTGACCTAATGTTCCAATATCAGCCATAATCGAACTTGGTCGAGATTTTATGGTTATAAACATTGTTTTAAAGTTTGAAGATCATATATGATAGAGAAATCCTCCTCAAAAGAAAAAATATGCATACAACCAAAACACACACAAACTTCCTCAGTTAACTCACCTATATCAGGTTGAATGTCGTGACCCTCAAACCCCCAGAAGTGTGTCCCTGTACGACCAAACCCAGTCTGGACCTGGAATAACAGAAAATATCCACTGAAATAAGCAACTAACATGAGATATATAACAATTCCTTTCTCACAATAGTATATTCTTATAACACATGATACCTTGAACATCACAGTCATGGTATCGTACATGCATGGCCTTAGGCAAAAGATTCAATAGGGGTAATCAACTAGACATATAAAATCATTTTACAAAGTTTTGTTGAGATCAGGTTAAAATTCCAATATCCAAGCTTAGCAATTAATAATTATGATTCTTAAATACTTAGGGGTTAAATTAATCATTCTTAATTTTTTCTCTAATAAATTGATACCCAAATACATGTAAATCTTATTACTCAACAAATATTGTTACATTAATTGTTATTCAGGTACTGTGATAATTCATGTCAACATAGTTGTGCATTTGAATATTTTGCAAAAACGAAATAGTGAAATGGGCCTCTTACGAATCTAAGAAATTAAATACATTGTATAAACTTAAACACCAGCATTTCTGGTGAAATTTGAGCCTGACTGGACAATTAGAACTTAAGATATCATTTGGGCATTAAGGCTTGGTTAACATACTGTTTGAAAGAATTTAACACTATGACCTTGATTTTTTATGTACAGACCCTTAAATCATTTCAGACTTGTACTATTCATTCCCAATTTTAGATGCTAAAACTTTTAGACTAAAGGTTCAATTATATAGTTAGCTTTCTCTTAGACAAAGCTCAGTTAAGACAAATATAAAGCCTAAATCAATGACAAATAAGTTTTTCAAACAGTTTTGCTTTTCAAGAGGTCCAATAGAATCTGTTAAATTCATAAACTGGGATTTCTCAAACCCCTGGGAATCTAATGTAGGCAAATATATGTGGTTTGCCTGAAAGTAAAAGGTCTCTGCCATAGATACAGGAAAGGCTATTGACAATTTAGAATCTTTTCATATACTGAAACCCTCTGTATAAAACAAAATAAATAAGCAAAATAAGTTATTCAAACCAAATGTTTATACACCAGGCAAGTTAAAGAACCAGGGTACTATTTAGAATGAGGTAAGGTAGTGCACCTGGATCCATTATATCCATAACTGACTCTGTGTGTAGTTGCACCTGTCTAGAGGTGCTAAGGGAGGGCAACACTGACATATAATTCCAAGAGAGCCTTAGCTGGAGGTGTTGGCCTTAAAGGCATTCTCTGTCAAAAACCGCAGCATAATTAATGTACAATACGCATGAGCGTGAACGCAAACAACAACAAACCTAATGTCAATGATTTTCAATGAAATTAAATGTAAATAAGTCAATGAGACTGATTGAATAAGTAACTATACATCAGTTAAATGGTATTCCAGAACTATTTTTAACAAGAGCTGTCCATAAGACAGTGCGCTCGACTGTTCTCAGTTGCTAAGACACAGTTTTATGGATTTTAATAGTATGGTACATATCAATGATGATATGTTCTAGTTGTAGTAGAAATTATTCTATCACCTCCAATAAACAAATATGACATTTTTAATTGGTGAAGTTAGCATGCAGAATCAATTTGAGAATGTGGTGATCCCAACCCAGGTAAAACTGAAATTGTAATTGGAAAGTTGCTGATCCCAATTGTAATTGGTGAAATTAGTATGCAGAATCAATTTGAGAATGTGGTCGATCATCCACCAACTCCAGTGCTAAAACCTGAAATGTTTGATAGGTGAAATTAGCATGCAGAATTTATTTGAAGAAATACTTGACATTTCCACATCTAAATTCTTAAAAAGAAAATATTAGCATTCAAGTGACCAACAGATCTGCTTGTGAAGTCATTGTTAGATAAATGCTGTAATCTAGTATAAATGCCTAACCGTCATCTGACATTCTTCAAGCGATGATACAGCATCCATGGCAATAATTTAAATGAGCAGGTTAAAAAAACACCGAAAGTCTGTGCTTACGTAATTTAAACAAAACATACTAACGCCATTAAAGAAAGGGCCAATCTTTGATGTTATTAGAGGTTGTTGCCCAACCTATTTGCTACTTGTAAATACAGCCAAAAAATATCTAAGTATAAAATGGTAAAATTGAAAATACACTGCATATAGGATTATGGGCCCTGCCAGTAAAGTTGAGGTAGTGTGGGTAAACAATAAATAAGTATTCCAAGTTATGGTGGAATACCTGTGATAGTATTGAAAATATACAACTTTGTAAAAAATTTAACCATGATTTCGGCTGTTTTCTAAGTATGAAAGGGGCATTACTCCAAAAATAGGGTAGCCAGGGTTGTGGGCCTTAGAAGTAAGGTAGAAGTGATGATGGTGAATAAGTATTTTAAGTTTGGGTGGAATACCTTTGATAGTATTTAAGTTATTGATGTTTGAAAAAAACTTTAACCTTGTGTTGCAACGCCGACGCCGACGCCCGAGTGACAGTATAAGCTCTCATTTTCTTCGAAAAGTCGAGCTAAAAATGGAACTTAAGTATGATTTTCATACTCAAACTCAAAATATGCCCATTAGTTTCAATAGGGATTTCTGGATGATACTCAAATATGAGCCTTAAATCATACTTCAGTATTTTTGAGAACAAGGGGCTTAATGGGACACAATGTGACTGGAAACATGTGCAAATCCTACATAGTCCCCAGTTCATGTTGTGAAGCAGGGGTCTTGTCATCTAACAGTTCACTGACCTCATCTGAGATACAAACTCCACCCATCTCCTTCACCTTCTTGAACGCTTGCTTCAGGAAATTCTTTGGGAACTGAACTGTGCCACCAACACCCTGCAAGATCATCAAGAGAATCTCATAAAAATTGCCCAGTACATACATGTAAGTTCCATTTGTATGCTTGAGGTTTAACCCTTTCCCTCATAGAGGATACCTTGAAAAGACATATATGCGAACAGCATAAAACCAGATCAGCCTGCGAGTAACTCGCAGGCTGATCAGGTTTTATGCTGTTCGCTGTACCTCAGTGGTCTGGTAATGAGGATTTTACAATTTAATTTGGTATGGTTTGAGTTTGGCTTTCTGCAGATCAGGCTTTATGTGGTACCTATTGAGTGCGTCAAAATGAGTCAATATGAGGGAAAGGGTTAACTTCCCACTGTCAGTATTTCAGGAATGTAGGGGCTTTTATCAATATGAGACAGAATGATATTGTGCTTCCTTACTGTGATATCACACCATAGACATAGTGGCATGATACATTTACCACACCCAGTCACATTATACTGACACCTCAGGGCCAACATGTCCTAGATATGCTCTAATATCTGCAGTCAGTAAGCACAAAGATCAAGCTATATATATATACCTAATAAATATTATGTTTTCTTAAAGGTTAAACATTGTCAACAAATATAATATTCTCATATTTTGCATAACATAATCATTTATTACCCTCATACTGTGTGTTTCTATACATATTTGTTTATATTTTGAGCATAATGTGAAATTTATTGACAAATCAGTTTTAATAGTGATGGAAAAAGAATGATAGATCAGATAAAGAAAAAATGCAATTTCTAGGTTATAATCACTATAAATAATGTATGATATAGAGTGATTTATGGCCAATTTTTCGTGCAGATTGTGCATGGGTTTGAACCCTAATTACATATAAAGTGCAAGGATTTATTGTTCTTCTCCCAGGTACTAAGCACTGGTCCAACACTGGAACTGAGGAGGGAGATAAGTTTGATTTGTACGAATTTATTTCCTAACTGACATAAAAATAAGATAATTTGAAACTGAATTTAATTCTGAACAAGAATTATCATTGAAGATGATGAATACCCCCAGATACTGCATTGTCACAGTTACTGTTACCATGTCAATATAACAAAGGGCCATAACTCATTCTAAATCAAGTGAACCATTATGTGCAACTATATGCACAACTAGGCTTGGTACTTATCAGTCTTGTAAAGTTTCGTCAAAACTAACCAAAGGTAGCCGAGAAATAGCTAGGCAGACAAATTTAATCTACAGACGGACCGACAAACGTGACCCCAATATATCCTCCATATACTATGTATCTGGGGATATAATAAGTAGCATGACATTGAGAATTACAAAATCCTGTAAAGGTATAATTTTTACTTGTTTCACCAGCCACAAATTCCTTGCTTTTTCAATCGTCATATTATATGGTCACACAATGTATATCTATGTAGGGTCAGTAGAAACATAATGCATAAAACTAAATCTTATTAGAATATCTTATTTATTTGAATTAATTTCATGTGCTCATCAGTGTCATGCAATACATGTATAATGCTTAGTTGTCAATACTAAAGGGACCTGGATTTGTAAAGTAGTGACATTGACACTGCTTGACTGTCCGAAGTTATAAGTAGTCAACAATTGGAACATGTTACGATTTAAAATGAAGAAAATTACAACATAATATATGACTAGGAAAAGAAGTTAATGAAATAAATCAATTATTGGGTTTGGTACTTTATCAAACTCAATAATAAATACCCTTACCTGTATTGACTCAGCAAAGAAAGCTCCTACTTTGCCCTTTGCCATGGAGTGCCTGAGAGTGTCCTCTAGTTGTTCCATGTAGTTGTCTCCCGCCTTGCACTCCCCCGGGCCACAATCACAGTCCCTAAGGGTCTGGAAGAGACCAACAGCAGTGCTCACTCTATGAAATGGAGAATATTTGTTAGTTTTTCTAAGATCACATTTTCTATCCTGCCTGGTCATAGAAAGCGATGGTTTCACAGCAGGCTCTGCCAACTGAGAAATGACAACAAGTGAAGAAGTAAACAATCTTTTTCTATCCTAACACATTTTTATAATTTAAAGATCACCTTGGGGAGCTTCATCAATAGTATGACATCAAGTCATTTTTATCAATTTGTAGTCTTTTTTTTTTTCCATATGACATTACTTCAGTGTTTCCATACCACATTGTATATGTCAGATTCATAATTACATAAAGATGTTACAAACAGTGTCTCTTGCCTCGATTCATAGGAGAATTTAATTTCTAAACAGATTTGAATGAGATATACCAAACGTAAAGTGGAAAATTGTGCCCTATGAGTGATTAATTTGTCATGTTAACATTTGTGTTATGCAAAATTATTATGGTGGAAATTTGTGTTTCTACCCTATTTAACATCTTGTACTTAATTCATAAATATGTTGTTGTAGTTGTATTGGGGTTTACCGTCACTGCGATAGTATTTCCATCATACGATGTCCAGCAAATTACAGGTGGAGGAAGACCATAAATACACAGAGGTACCAGGGTAGAACCACCGACCTACCACAAGCCAGCTGGAAGGCTTCCTCACATGAAAAATCCGAAGTCCCTACCGGGATTCGAACCCACAGCGGTGAGGGGCTGAGAGATTTGTAGTCCACGACTGTAACTGCTCGGCCACGGTGGCCCCCCACATAAATATGAATTAAATGAACTTCAAATGGCATAATAGAAACAGTGTATTTTTTTCTGCTCTGCAGACTGCATATAAAATCTGAGCTACAATATTGTATAAGCTAATATGTGGAGCTCCTATAAGAGCTGTCTGATCTGGGGGTTCACTCTGCCAATGCGTCAAAATGAGTCAATATGAAGTAAAGGGTTAATTTAAGTATTACTTAGTGTTAAGTATTGTTGGAATTCAAGCCTTGGTAATGCATTATACAGACTTATGAGACTCATGAATAAGGAACTAGTACATCTGTGCTTACGTATGAACTAATGCCCTTCTATCTCTCTCTATCTTTCTCCACCACCCTTAAACTCCCCCCCAATACCCCATACACAAAAATTTAGAATTTGTGGAACATTATGCAGCTTTTGAATCTCATACCTTCCTATTCATAAACTAATGCTTATATATAGACTATAAGGCTGGGAGCAGTGATCCAACGGCATGACAAACACTTCAGGATTGAAGATATTCCTGGTTTGAGTCCCGTTCATCAGGGACACTGCTAATAACACTGCAAAGAATTAACCCCTCATTGTTTCACTTCACCCAGGTGTAAATGGGTACAATTGAGAGGGCGGTATAATTCAAATGGCACCATAATGTGGGCTGCCATAATAGCAGTGAAAGACACCCCAGGGAGATCTTAGATGGATACTAGTAGCCCAGCAATGATGGGTGAAAAGTGTTAAGTCAGTGAAGTGCTTATTGCATGTAGCTTACACTTAAATACCTTTACTTTTACTATCTTTCTCTATTACTCTGTGATATCCCCTCCAAGTGTATTTTTCTCTTTAACTTTCACTCCCCCCTCCCCAACATTAACCCCACTCTTCAGTAAGCATTAAATGAATTTACTTTTACTATCTTTCTTTATTACTCTGTGATATCCCCTCCAAGTGTATTTTTCTCTTTAACTTTCACTCCCCCCTCCCCAACATTAACCCCACTCTTCAGTAAGCATTAAATGAATTTACTTTTACTATCTTTCTCTATTACTCTATGATATCCCCTCCAAGTGTATTTTTCTCTTTAACTTTCACTCCCCCCTCCCCAACATTAACCCCACTCTTCAGTAAGCATTAAATGAATTTACATTTCCTATCTTTCTCTACTACTCTATCATATCCCCTCCAACTCTATTTTTCTCTTTAACATCCACCCCGTCCCAAACCCCTGCATGGTCTTTCAAGATTATATTCATGAAGCATACTTTAAATCCCATTAATTCAAACACATAAACTAAGATCCTATAATATCTTCCCACTCTACCCTAGCTTTCTCCCATGACCACTACACCACACAAGATTTAGAATCATGAAGTAGGATTTACAGCCTTAACTCATAAACTACTGTCTGTATCTCTATTTCCGTTACTTCCTCTATATATGTATGTATTTGCTATCGCTATATCTGTATGTTCCACTGGTGTATTTGAGCACTTTAGGCCCAGGCCTGCACATCATTTCGAGAAATGCTATTTTCAAAGTGTAAATTAAAACTGAATGTAACTATTTATATTTGCAATAATATTGAGTTATTGGCCTAAGATATGCTGGAAAACACATCTAGAATTTTTTTCATCAGAAAGCATGCTCCCAGACCCCACTAACCCAGGCCTGCATATCAATTTAGGCCCTCAGCTATGCCCATGTATAAATGTATTAACTTCTTTACTTTACAGATTCAAGATATTCTCAAAAATAAGGTAGCAGTATCAGATGCACAATCCAATGCATTATTCAAGAAATCAATAGTGCTCAGCTCAATGATAGTCTTAACAATGTCACATCACTGTGGCAGAACATAGCTACCAATACTATCTAAAGAAGCGCTACGTTTGATTGAACATTTATGTCTGTTTAAAGCGGCTCATTCACGGATGGTCAATGTGTGTATCGTGTCTATCAATACCCACCTACAGACACATGGTCACCAAGTGCAACCATCTGTGACTATAAAAAAATGGGTGGTTTCCCCATCATTACAGACGATAATGAAACTATATTTAGACTTATAAAACCTATATTTAGATTCCTATTTTCATTTGCTGTCACTTGGCTGATGACATTCACTCTCAGTGCATGTGCTAACTTCATATGCTGAGCTTACAAAATCGCTACCCTGAGCTGGTGAAGACGCCTGGTTGCTGAACATATCATATGGTAGTTGCATTTTTAGAGCCGCTATTATGCATATTCTATATTTAACTCAATTCGCCAAAGTCGCATTTATGAAAATAGTGTTTTGCCATTTCATGTGACCGACACTTTCTGAGTTTCTTTGTCAGGAAAAAGACTTCAAGAACATTAATGAGAGAGAAGAATTTTTTTTTTTTTTCTATAGATTATCTTTATATGAACTTTTATTGTGTCTACAGAGAGAAAGTAAAGCCCATAGGGAAATATAGGGCATACCTTGTACTTAGGCTATGAATTATTCATACCCAAACAGAAAGTCAAGATCTAGAATTCACAAAGCATGCTTTTGAATCTCATTAAAGATTAAGTCCTTGATAACAAAACTAACAGAGAGCATGAAATGGGCAATTACTTCTTCTACAACATCTAATATTATATTTCTTATGCTATGGTCACAATAAGAAACTGCTGCCGGACAGCATCTGTTTTACCCTGAACTGGGCAAAATCAACAGTGCCCACCAGGTAGCATTTGTGAGTTTGCTAATCAGAGGGTCCATGATGAAGTTTAAGTTCTAAAATGTTGACAGCAAACGCGCAAAATGTTTTCCATGCAGTAATTGCATAGTCCCTGTGTGGTGACCGTCTGATTCACATATTCTTCAACCGGTCACCACCCATTGCCTTAAACATGCTTGTTCTCCATGTTAGTCAATGAAAACCATCCAGCGTCCTTTCTCTCAATGATCATAGGATTAAAAACAAGAGGGCCATGATGTCCCTGAATCGCTCACCTGATTATAAATGAGCAACATATGTTGGATTTTTCATATTGACCTACTTTTTGACCCCACATGACCCACTTTCGAACTTCTCCAAGATTTTATTGAAACAGACATTCTGACCAAGTTTCATGAAGATATGGCCAAATATGTGGCCTCTAGAGTGTTAACAAGGTTTTTTCTATGATTCGACCTCATGACTTACTTTTTGACCCCACATGACCACTTACTTCCAATTTTAAAAAATTCTGACCAAGTCTCATGAAGATTGGGCCAAAAATGTGGCCTCTAGAGTATTAACAAGGTTTTTCTTAGATTTGACCTCATGACCATTTTTTGACCCCACATGACCAAACTTCAAACCTGTCAAAGATTTTATGAAGAAAAAAAACATTCTGACCAAGTTTCATAAAGATTGGACCAAAAATGTGGCCTCTAGGGTGTAAACAAGGTTTTTTCTAAGATTTGACCTCATGATCTCCTTTTTGACCCCACATGACCCAAATTCATACTGGTCAAAGATTTTATGGAAACAAACATTCTGACCAAGTTTCATGAAGATTGGGCCAACAATGTGGACTCTAGAGTGTTAACAAGGTTTTACTAAGAATTGACCTCATGACCTACTTTTTGACCCCACATGACCCAAATTTGAACCTATAAATGATTATATGGAATCAAAAATGTGGCCTCTAGAGTGTTAACATTCTGACCAAGTTTCATAAAGATTGGACCAAAAATGTGGCCTCTAGGGTGTAAACAAGGTTTTTCTAAGATTTGACCTCATGATCTCCTTTTTGACCCCACATGACCCAAATTCAAACATGTCCAAGACTTTATGGAAACAAACATTCTGACCAAGTTTCATGAAGATTGGGCTAAAAATGTGGCCTCAAGAGTGTTAACAAGCCAAATTGTTGATGACGCATTTCGTACGCTGGACGAAGGTCGAATACAAAAGCTCACCTTGAGTACGTTGTGCTCGGGTGAGCTAAAAAAAAAAGAAAAAAACACACAGTGACTGTCAGGCTCCAAAACTCATCGATGTATGAAAAAACGTTCTATCTGACCTCCAATACATGTGACATTACTTTATTTATCTATCTGACCTTCAATACATGTAACGTATTACTTTATTTATCTATCTGACCTTCAATATAATTATGTAACATTACTTTATTTATCCATGTGACCTTCAACTTACTTGTACTGGAGAATCCCTGCAGTTCTTTCCTCCCCATACCCCTCTGAATGGATCAGCGTTCATAGTCTGGGGAGAAATAATCATACAAACATGTATAACTTGATAATTGCTTTCAGCATAAACATATGCCTCCTTCATATCAATTTGTCAGTCAAAGCAAAACAAAATAAACAACTTAATAATTTCTCTAGTGTTAGCTGCATATTGTATCAATGTTGTTTACTTTCTGTGCAAAAAATTCTGACCAAGATTTCAAGATATGAATTTAAGCTCAAGGAAGACATATGATCTGAATGTGTCAAGGCCAACATGAAAGTATGAAACCTTGCCAATATTGAACAGAGATGTGTGGAGGGAGGGAGTTAGACACTGTTGCTGCCTGCTGCTGCCTATCCCAGAACCTGGGACACCCCTAGCAGTTGAAAGCTAAACTCAGGATCAAGTTGAAGCAAATTTTGAAATATATGTACATGCAAACGGACAGACAGAAAGAAAGACAAATAGACAGCTGGAGAGATGGAAAGACAATTAATCAGATGTACAGAAAGACTGATGGTAAATGAGGGTACAGCTTGTGTTTTCCCCCCTTATTAGGTGAGTCATGACAGTACCTACTAGCCCATGTGACTGCATGCAGATCTTAATGTTATGGGTTTGATAACCTTTGATGTTCAAAAACTTTCAAGGCCTTAATTCCCAGATGCAAAATACTGGTCTAACTTGGGATTTGAATGAGGGATTTTTATCAGTTGTAAGAACTTTTTCCCAAGTGTCATTATTAGTGAAAAACTGGTTCAAATTGAAACTGCATTCAATATCATTGGGCTTTTTACCTTGAGTAATTTGGTCTCACCTGATGGTATCCAAACCCTGTGGGGACACTGTATTTCCATGTGGATAAGGCAGTCAGACCCATGAGATAGGGGCTGGCACCATGGTAGGCATTCCTGTAGAACAGTGAGACAGTCAGATAGGTGTGGAGGATCAAGCAGAGGGGGTGGTGGAAGCAGTAGTAGTATAAGTAATAGAAGAAACAGTTACTGTTGTAGTGGTGGTAGAATAGCAAAGTAGTAAGTTTTAGGGTTGGTTAGTAGTAGAGGTAGTAGTAGTACCAGTGGTAGTAGTAATTAAGTACTATAGTAGGAGTAATATGTGTAGTAGCATTGGTAGTGGTAGTAGTAATAGTAGTAGTAGTGATAGTGTTGGTTGTAATAGCAGCAGTGGTGCATGGTAGTTGTAGTGGTAGTAGAAGTGGTAGTATGAAGTAGTAGTAGTAATAGTGGTAGCAGAAGTGGTAGTAGTAGTGGCCATAGTGTTGATAAATAGATATAGTGAAGGAGAAAGAAATTAGTAGAGTAAACGGAAAGACAAATTCAAATTGTGAAAAAAATATGCATAAATTAACTTGAGATGCATTTATTATGGCCTTCAAGTTATTTAACAAAAATAACTTAATCCATCAACCTTTGAATGAGTTGTCATCCCAACAATGTTAATCATTTTGTGAAATTCTGAATTGTAAACCATTAAAAAAGAATGATGGTCTGTACCAAAATGTTGACTGTGTCTAAATTGTTGAAAAGAGACACACACTTTTGTTAATCTTCCATACCATACCACATGAACACGTACCGTATCTGTGTGCTAGTTACCTAATGAATATTCATGTACAAATTTATGACTTGATGAATATGAACTGAATTTTAACTGATTTATTTATGGAATAATTGATACAAATGATTTTTTTCTTTGCTGTACAGACTGTGCAGAATATTTTGAGCTACAGTATTGTATGAGAAAACAGAGAAGACCCTGATCAGATTGCTCCTTCCAGGAGCTGCCTGATCAGGGTCTGTTCTGTTCTCAAAGCATCAAAACGGGTCTATATGAAATAAAGGGTTGAATATAGCAGCCCCTCATAGGGGGTCCACAATAAATAAATACATTACTGGGATACTGTATAACAAAGTCTACCTGAGAGACACCACGTCATATACCCCGGTATGCATCCTGGCCATCAAGACGGCAAGATCATTAGCTTCAGACCCACTGTTCACAAAATACACCACCTGCCAATGGGCAAAATAATGTATATACTTTATAATTCTATTAAATTTGGAAACTGTTAATTTTTCATGCCATTCCTAAGCTATGTTTTGGTTCAGAAGCCTTCAAGAATTATGTCATTCCCTTAAATCTATATACATGTAGTTTTATTGCACTATATCACAATCATCCATTTTGAATTTAAAAATGGCTGCATGTGAAAGTGCAATAAAAAGTGTGGCATAGAAAATGAGAATTCTAGTACTGTTGCACAGTACGAAATATTTACACAGAGCAGAAATGGGAAATACATTAAGTACTCCAACTGGGTAATCAGAGGAGGTTAAATTTAAACATAAAAGCTAGAAATTGCAAATTAAATACAATCTGAATATTGGAAATAAATAATTCAGCTAAATTGATTCATGCAGTCTCACCATTTTCTGCATATAGTTGACTATAAACTGTCTTTAAATGCCTTTGCGGTTAAAGTATGGTATATATAGAACCCACTATAGTGACACTGCATGCCTTTTTTATGTTATTTTGTTGCACATTATATAATTTATTTTGTATAAATGAACTATTTTTCATTTCTATGTAATGTTTTATGTAAATAATGTTTAATAAACGTAATTAAGTGTTCATTATACATCAAAGCATCAAATTAGCCATATAAAAATATTAATTATATTTCTAGGAAAAATTATGTTTTCAAAAAATAGTAATTTATAATTACAAAATACAGAACACATTGTTATTACATGTACAAAATACAACTATAGAGCTCTGAGTTTCACTGAAGTAGATGTACACCAATATACATGTACATGTATTGGTAAAGATAAATTACTCACTTTTAGATCTCCAGGCAATTTGTCTGTGAGCTTTTTCCCATACTCGTGGATAGTTGGATGCATGTAGATATTGGTTGTGTGCCATAGCTTCCTGAGTTGCGTCTCCGCTGCCTTCAGAACTGTTCTGCAAAATCAACCCTATAACTGTACACCATTTCATCTTCACCCTTCCTTAGTGTTGAACTGCTGACTCAGACTGAGAAGTAATATACCATTAATTTAAATTTGTATATGTCCACGGTATTTTTAGTAACCAATTAGATAACAACAACACAGGAAAAGAATGTCTAGTGTGTCACTTAGTGTAATTTCTTAACAACTGTTGTTTTAAAACGCCATTATTGTATACAATGCATGTCAAGTGACTATATTACTACAAGTTATGGACAAGTTATGGAAATTTCTTACAATATTTGGAGAATATTAAATCATTTTTAATTATACTTGTCAAAAAATGTAATCACTTTCTAGAAAATAAACGTCTTGCTGAAAACATTGACTTGACCGACACTGACAAGGGAATTAAAGTAGAAAAAAACACTTTCTTTTAGTTTCTACCGATCAACAGTTGTGAATAAGTTGTTTTAAATGAAAATAGGAAAAATGGTGATAAAAAAAACAAAAGCGAACAAAATTAAATGACATTGCAGCATGCCTTTTTTTGAACATTTATGACAACCACTCCATCAGTTATGAACAATATTTCCATCACCATCTAAATATCAATGAAAGTCTCCAAAGTGGAGGTAAGTAAGACAAAACACTTACGGGTGACAGTGTCCGACACTGACTGTGACGATCCCACCAAACAAGTCGATGTATCGCTTGTTGTCTGTGTCAAACAACCACTGCATGTGACCCTGCTGAATCATGACTGGTTTCCTGTAGAAGGTCAGCAGAGCTGGGGTCAAATTCTCCTTCCTAATCTTTGTAGCCTCTTCATAGCTGATACCCTGAAATTTATTTTTTCTACAGTCATCTTGCTTCAAGGTTCAAGTAAACCACAGCAGATCAAAATGACCCAAAGAGAAATCTGACATTCTACTGACCTTAGAAAGGTCAGACTCACACAGAATACAGTAAAGAGGACAGAAAGCAAATATATGGAAGCTGGGTCAAACAGAAATATATGGAAGAAGTGAAACAGACAGCCTTTTTTAAAAAGGGGAGACATTTAGTGAGGTCAGATAGTAAATAAACAGTAGTCAAGTACTCAGAATGCAGTATAAAGGTCAGACAGTTAGTTTATTGTAGAGGGATCCTATTAATTATACATGTAACTGACATTAGCACACTGCTGATCCTCGGTGTCCAATGACAGGGTTCATATTGTTGATAACTTGTTTAAATCATGGCTTAAACTAAGGTAACCCACAGCTATAAATAAACAAGAAATATCTTTTAAAAAAATATGCTGCGTTGATGGAATCATGCATTAAAGTAAAAGAGAATGTAGAATGGTTATATGATGTACAATTCATTATCTTGCAGTTAAACATTTCATTCTAGGTAGTATAACAAGCATCAATTAAAGCTTAATTGGTATTAATTAAATTGCCCCTGCAATCAGCTGAGTTAACCCTTTCCCTCATATAGACTCATTTTGACGCACTCAATAGGTACCACATAAAGCCTGATCTTCAGAAAACCACAGTTAAACCTTACCAAATTTAATTATAAAATCCTCATTTCCAGACCACTGAGGAGCAGCGAACAGCATAAAACCTGATCAGCCTGCGAGTTACTCGCAGGCTGATCTGGTTTTATGCTGTTCGCATAGGTCTTTTCATGGTTTCCTCTATGAGGGACAGGGTTAACATTGTACAAAGTAGTGAAGCCATCTTTCAGTCATATGAGAGACAGTTAAACAGACTGTAATATAGTGCAGATATTTGTAACATTCTGCCCAAAACAAGTCTCAATGTGCAGTTTTTATTAAACATTAATTACTATATATTTATCAAAGAAACTGTAATTCAGCCAAATATTTTTATTATGATTTTGTGAATACAAAGTATTATGTTTCAGCTAGTTAATTGTCATCTCAACAGACAATGTAGTGTAATTCTTTTCTGTGTGAATAGGAATATCTACCAATGAAAATCGTTAAAATACTCATTCGGCACTGTCTTATGTCATCATCCCTAAGTAGGTCAAAAGTGAGGTCAACATGCAGCTACACCGAATAATTATATGGAATATTCCTGCTACACTGCCTTGATGCATGACCTGTAACTTTTTGTAAATGAAAGATGTAGGGCCATAGGAAATAGAAAATGCACATGCATAACTCCAATATAGTCCAAGGGAGTCCACGCCAAACTCCAGGCACCGGTTACGTCATGCTATGCTACTTTATTGACAACTGTAAGGGGAGGTAAATACTGTGCCAGAGTTTGAGTCCACGCCTCATTGTGAAGCAGAGCCAAAATGAATTAAACATTCTGATTATGATAATAAAAAATATGAAGCTTTGATAGGGATTAAAGATTTAAGACTTATTATATTGCATTCTGGAAGACAAAATAAGCACATAAGGTAATTGAAGATTCCCCTCCACTGCATTCGGTGGAGTAAAACATTATTGTAATTAAGTGGACTTAACCCTTTCCCTCATAGAAGGACACCATGAAAAGACCAATGCGAACAGCATAAAACCAGATCAGCCTGCGAGTAACTCGCAGGCTGATCAGGTTTTATGCTGTTCGCTGCTCCTCAGTGGTCTGGAAATGAGGATTTTATAATTAATTTTTGATTGACAAATGTGAAATCTGCACTGTGTTGTTGAGCAGTATCATTCAATTTTCTCCCATGTACTATATAGCATGAGAAAATTTGGCAGAATCTTAGGAGTTCTCGTCCAAATTTGTTTACTGTAAGATCTTTTGTTTGGCGTGGACTATCAATAACATTATCAAATACCTCTCTGTATTCCTCAAATTCTGGTATATGATCAAATGCTGTAAAATCAGATAAGTCTCCTGTTCTTGCATTGAAATCACCACATAGCAAAAAATCATAACCTGCCCATTGGTTGCTGCTTAGTAACTCCTCGAGCCTCTGAATGCAGGAGACAGAAGTATCGTTATAAAAAGGTGAATTTTCTGGAGGTGCATACAATGCAACATATAAAATGTTTTTCTCATGTTTAAATAATGATTTATCTATGGCAAGGACAATACCAAATCCAAAACTTTCGGCAACTCTATTTACACAATGTACAATACTACTTTTAACCAAAACTACAACTCCCCCCATTGACCTTCCACCAATTAATTATTTTTTGGCATTTTGACTAAATATCTTAAAGTCAGGTAGGAGTGAATCACAAAAAGCACAGTTAGTTATGTCCCATGTTTCCTGTATACTTATTATAACTGTTTATGAAACAATTTATGTTAAATAAGTTCATTTAATTTTTAAAACCTTCAATATTCAATGACAGCAACTTTACTGAACATTTAGGGGTTTGGCCACATCCCTATTGAAGATTCAAGGTTATATTCGTGTCAGTTTTATTTGTAACAGTCGCATCCATATCTTCACTAGCCGGTTCATTTATACCATTTTGACGAACAGCTCTTCGATATACTCTAGCCTCTTGGTTTCTTGGGCTTTTATTTGTTGATTTTTGGTATGTTACAAGTTTTCCTCCTTTGAAATATCCATGTAAACCCAACCTGTTGACATCTTTCAATTTTTGTCGCTGAAGGTAGGATAGGTCATTGGCAATGCGAATACCTGCATTCCTCAAAGCATTCCTATATTTAAATAATCTAAACTTATCATCTGCTTTTTTGAACACCATCACAATCATTCTGGGGGCATTTCCTCTTTTACCGTAATGTTTAGCCTGGCTAATTGAACCCTCATTTAAACCATCATCAGAAGCTGTCACTGAAAAGACTTTTTCATTGATAATTTTTTCTAGACTTTTTGTCTCATTTTCAGACTCAGCAACTCCAAACACTCTCTCTGCTCCTAAGTGGTCTGGAAATGAGGATTTTATAATTAAATTTGGTAAGGTTTAACTGTGGTTTTCTGAAGATCAGGCTTTATGTGGTACCTATTGAGTGCGTCAAAATGAGTCTATATGAGGGAAAGGGTTAAAACATCTATCAGTCTTGTAGTGACAATTAATGAAACAGCCTATAATATACTGCAGATATTTATATCTTTGGACCAAAACTGTGAGGTCTCTGAATCAGGAAAGTGTTTTGATAAAACAACTACATAATTAAATTATTCATCAAAGAATTTACTAAAATTCAGTCAGGATACATTATTAAAATTTCATGAATATGAAGCATATAATTATATTTAAGCTGGATGTTATCTAAACAAACAATTGTGCCTATCCTTGACACAGAAATAAGACATCAGACACCAATTGTGTACACATCTGTACCATGTAAGGTCAACATGCAGTCTCCATTTACCCTTTTATTGCCAACTCAAATGTCCCTCATATTAAGTTACCATCAAATTCTAGATTTTCTCTCAATCCACTTGCTATATAGTTACATGTGGGTATCTTTTTAATGTTAATTTTCGACATTAAATAAAATCATCAATGAATAAATTAAGTTGAACTCTTCATGCATATGTCACTTGAATAACCGTGAAATGGATAATGTATGTCACATTTAGATTGCTGTAACAGGGGTTCAGTGACTTACAAATCTGAGGTTTTAGAGACTGAGCCCCACTTAATGGGTAATCTAATCAGTTTGGCTTCGGATTATTTCTGACTAATCAATTTGCTGTTGACAAATTGATTCCAATCACTAGTAAATACATGTCTTAAGTAATGAAGGCTGTTACTAATGTATCCACATGTAAGGGTTTTGACCTTGATATCATTTCACAAACAGTAAAGAACTGGCTTACAGGTCAGTACCTGATAAGAAATTCTGGGTCAAGCCCCATTCAAATCCTCAATGAAATGTGTCTACTCTAAAGTGCTGCTGATAACAGTTGGGAAATTTTCAAAACAAAGTGCAGTGTTTACAATCCCACATATACAAACATTTGAAAGCTGAATGTAGGTCATCACAGAACTTCAATATTTCCTACGGCAGAGATTTTTAGATGTTTTAAAGCTCTTACAAATACTTTTATGTTGTCATTAAAATGAAAGTTGTTGCTTTGACACTAATAGTGTACAATGTACAATGCTTCAGTATAACAATCTCTAATTAAAGTAATTCATCCATCATTAAATTGTGATCATGGTTCATCAAGTAATTACGGGAATTTTAGTAAATGCAAGCCTTTTAAAAGACTTTGAGCAAAGGAGCCTTTAACTCTAAAATAAATGGATGCTTGCATCAGCACTGAAGAATTTTTAAGCATTTAAAGGACCATGATTGAATTATGATAAAAATCCGTATAATCTCCTTATAATCAGATCTAGCTTTCTCAGATACATCAGAAATATCTCCAGGGGTTATTTGTTACCCTATGGAATGGCTGATACAGGTGTATATCTGCTATCCGAAGTTACTAAAAACACAGTAGGGAGCCACTGAGTTGCATCCATAAATAGGAACTGTGATGTCGCTCGGTGGTACAAATCAAAGCGCTGATAGTGCTAAGACAACAGTATTGTCTCATTTCTTTTGTTTATAACAGTAAATTTAATAAACGGAGGATAAATTTTCGGACAATGCCAATAACCCCACTTAAACGTTGCATTAACATGGTCATTAGATGAACGCACAATTTGTTTCAACAGACTGATAACAATTCGTACATTGTCACTCTTACTCCTCCTATATTTCTATAGCCTTCAATGAACAATTGTTTATTATTTTAATATAAGTTCAATATTTGGAAAAACTAAGTTACCCTCCATATTTGCAGCTTGTCAAACCCTCTTACGCTTGTGACACACACAACTTCAGTGCCTTCAGCGCTTTGATTTCAGTTATAAGTTATATCTTTTCCACTGATTGGGACACTAGACTCTGAATTGAATTTTATTAATGAATTATTTATTTATTGAATTCTGAAAGAGAAAATTTGTCACACCATTTAAAATATGAGGCATTTAACTACTGAATATGGTCTGGCACAATTAGTAAGCTTAAGATTAACAATCCATCATTAAATTATGATCATGGTCCATCAGGTGATTTGCAAGCCTTTCTAGACCTACAGCTATAGTACTTCCAAGTGGCTGCATTGTCACGCACCTGCACTGAAGTTTTTAAAAAGCATCTGAAGGACCATGATTATAGCTTAAATAGTTGGATTACCTTAAGGTCACAGTTTTGTAAATGCATGTGAAGGAATTAGACACAATCATGATCAATAATAAGAAATTAACTAAATGTCAACATTTTACTTCATAAATATCCACTTACAGATTCAAAATTATGACTAATTAAAATTACTTTCTGTTTTCAATGACATTTTTTTTTTTGCCATTCAGACAGTGTAGAATCTGGGAGCTACATGTACTAACTTTCAAATATAAAATTTGCAAGAAGTCTGATCAACCATGACTGTGTTTGCTATAAGAAAATGGATATCAGCATGCTTTTCATCTTCTGAACATTAATCAATAGATAATCTGAGGGTTGATCACAAAACTGTTTCATTTCCTTCTATTTCTATATGCACTTTGATTAGTTTGATTTTCTTTTACATTTATTACCAAAGAAATTATCACAAATCATTCTAGATGACTCTGGTGGCAACGTTTGAAGTCATTTTTGTGGGAGGACGAGGACCACTGTATCGAACCTGGGACGCATTGGTAAGAAGCTAGGTGCTTTACCATTACACTATCCAGCCACTCATGGACTTCGAATATAGTTATAGTCAAGCTCAGTCCTTGATATGCATGTTAACCCCACTGTGACCAATTTATCAAAAAAGAAAACATTTGATTACGTTTACAGTTTACTCTGAAATTTATCTTGTGAACACAAAAATGCCTCATTATCAGTCTTTTTTTTTTTTTAGGAGTAAGGGGTGGGGAGAGGATTGGGTAAACTTAAACCCTATACATGTACATGTTAGTCTAAATCCACATTGGATAGACCATCACTGGTCACATTCAGCAAACAGCTAAAAGTATTCATGCATGTCCCTTAAAGATTTGTGTACACAAAAATCCAAAGATAATGAAAATATTGTTGGCGGGGGGTAAAAACCAACCAAACATACAACAACAAAAAATGCAACAAATGACTGACAATAGACTTACTGTATATGGCTCAGGTTTGAAGTCGCAGGGTGGCATGGTCGACTTGTGGCAGCTGAGAGTAGCAGCAACATTGTCTGGAGAGAAATACAAATGTCTGATTTATAGTCCACCACATAACAAACGGTCAAGGTCATATAAGAGTCAACTTGATGGTCTTATAGGTTGATTTACTGATACATGTACCTGATTATAAAAGGCATGGTCATATGAGGGTCAAGTTTAAAGGTCTTATAGGTTGAATTACTGATACATGTACCTGTACCTAATTACAAAAGGTCAAGGTCATATGACAGCTAAGTTTAAAGGTCTTATAGGTTGATTTACTGATACATGTACCTGATTACAGTTCAAAGGCCTACTAAGTTGATTTACATGTACCTGATTGTATACAAAAGGTCATATGAAAGCCAAGTTCAAAGGTCTTAAGGTATTCTGCTTAAGTAATATCATCATATATTCTATTTTATATGATATGCCCAACATATTTGAAAAGGGATGTACAAATTTAGAGCTAATATGATTTAAATTATCATGAACAATTCTATTTTACAAAGTCATATACATTAGACTAACTTGGTATATTATATGGCATAAAATAAGATTATTTTGGTATATTTTCATGAAATTATTATAAAATGAAAAAAAAATGCAGAAATTAAATCCTGTAATAATACAAAAGGAAAAAAATGAAAATTTATGCTCCTTGGGGTGTTTATGCATACGTCTTTAATATACCAAGTCCTTAAGATTGTTTACATTCTCAGTATAGACACAATACATGTACATATATAGTTTCCATGTGATGTCATAGGCACTAATAAGACAGCTTTTGTCAGCCATATTTAGGGGCATAATTTAATGCAGGCCAAAAGTTGAGAATAGTTGCTGTTTTTAAGTCACCACTGTGTTTTTATTACTGAAATTTATGTCAAATTGAACAAAATCAATTAATCATTTTAAATATGAATTAAAACAATAGTTTGATGAATTTAAAGATAAAAACTTAATACCCCCAAAAAGTTGCACTGTTTATTTTGTTGAAGGATGAACCCATACTTTTTTCTTTACTTTGCATTTATATATTTTTTGTGCTTATATACATTTAAAGAAATATTTCATCCTAAAAATATGAATTTCAAGAGCTTTTAAATGGTGTTAATTTGAAGCAGAAAAAATAAATAAAATTATAGGAAAATGAAATTTCTGCTTCTATGTAACTCGTATAAAAATCCCTTGAATTTGCCATTCAATATGGCCGCCAAGAGTAAAAATATTCACTGATGTGGAAACTATGTATAATAACTGCATGGCTAGATGATGACTTTTGCGTGACCAATATCTGATCACACACATGACCCTGAATGACCCATTTTACATTGACAAAAAAATAAATAAAGAGGTGGGAGTTAACTAGAACAGGCTACCAAAAGGGAATTGATATGCCATATTAGAGTCTAAGTTACTATATTGTCTCTATGAATATAAATACATGCATTATATATATGCACTAACTTGAACCACAGATTCATATTTAAATCACATTTCTGTTAAAAAGTACAGATCAGACTTAGCATTTTCAAGGTTTGTAGTTGCCTCATGATCTGGCCTTAGAAACAAATTGATACAAAAATATTCCATACATGTGAATTAATATAAACTGAATGGCAGTCAGTGTATAATAGATGACAAAAAACAGTTATCATTTATTATTCATCTGTCCCAATTATTAATCCCCCGCCGCGAAGCGGGAGGGGGGTTATAGGAATGCCCTTCGTCCGTCCGTCAGTCCGTCAGGCCGTCAGTCCGTCAGTGTGTCCGAAACACTTTCGTGTCCGCTCCATATCTCATGAACGCTTGGACACATTTTCTTCAAACTCGGCTAAAGTGTTAACCTCATTGAGCTGATGTGCAGAAGGCATGAGGCGGTCACGCTGGCTCAAGGTCAAGGTCATACTTGAAGGTCAAATGTTATTTTCGTGTCCGCTCCATATCTCATGAACGCTTGGACACATTTTCTTCAAACTCGGCTAAAATGTTAACCTCATTGAGCTGATGTGCAGAAGGCATGAGGTGGTCAAGCTGGCTCAAGGTCAAGGTCATACTTGAAGGTCAAATGTTATTTTCGTGTCCGCTCCATATCTCATGAACGCTTGGACACATTTTCTTCAAACTCGGCTAAAATGTTAACCTCATTGAGCTGATGTGCAGAAGGCATGAGTCGGTCATGCTGGCTCAAGGTCAAGGTCATACTTGCAGGTCAAATGTTATTTTCGTGTCCGCTCCATATCTCATTCAGGAGTGTTCCCCTTGCCTTACACAGACCACTTCTTGACCTGGATTGCACTTCCACAGTGATTTATTGTACTCGGTAAATAATAGTATGTCATGTTCACAATCATACAAATTATTTCATGATATATAAAGTTTTTAATTGAGTTACACATGTACTTTGTGGTTACCTATCACATCCTATACTTCATTGATGTTCACTTTTTGTACTGTTTCCCATGTAAAACTTGTCAGTAAACTTTTAATATATGTGCCTCCGAATTCTGAAATTCATACATAACTCCGGAAAGTTAAATTGTTTTAAACTGATCTTCTATGTCTGCTACAACCATGCCAGGTTAAGGTGAACATAATCCTATGACCAAACAAATTCTAATATTTGGCCAGCGGCGGGGGATATAGCTGTCCTTTGGACTGCCTTGTTTATAAAGATTTAACTCTATTTGATGAAAACTAATTGACTGAACTTTAAATGGTGTATTATACTGTGGGTAGAATCTGAACTACAATACAGAGAGGCTGCGCATGATCCTGATCTTCCAGCAGCTCCTGGATAGAGCTGTCTGATTATGGTCTGCTCTGTTTGCAAATGTGTCAAAATGAGACTAAAATTATTTAGTAAAGGGTTAATTAAGTTGTAAGATCTTCAAATGCTATTACTGCAGATGGCTAGATTTGAACAGATTAAGATCAGTCTTATACATAAATGATCACACATTCTTCTTCCATTGTGGATTAAGTGGCAAAATATTCATGCTTTAATAGTGTTTAAAATGAGATATAAAGGAACAAACTTTTAAAATATCAAATACCATAATGTCTAATTAAGTGTATTATAATTAAACTAAAACCTAACAGAGTTTTGCAACTCTGATATTGGTAAAGAGCAAGTCAAGAGGAGCTCTCGTTAATTAAGTTACATTTATGATTATATGACCACGAGATAAAGTGAGATTTGTTCATTTGCTCATATCAATTATAAATATACTGGGGTTTCTCTTCATTTTTTTGTTGATTAAAACAAATATGTATGCCTCTCATTAGATCACAGAATCTCTTTTATAAGTGATAATGTAAAGGGCCTGTCTTTAAAGCATCTGCAAGATGTTAAGTGTCTAAGCAAAATCTCGTTCAAATCTCATTCACCTGTTGTTGTTGTTGTTTTTTTTTGTCAGGAGAAAAAACATTATAATGGACAGTTTCTCTATTGAATCATGTCTTTAACTTAAAATAGTATTTCTGCCTATAATCATGATGTTGATTTTAATTCAATCATAACCATGCAGGTATAAGCTTAAATTTTCAAGAGCTTCCTCAGGAATAGTAACACTCATTTTTTTATACTGGTAATATTGTGTTTAAGCCTTGATGGAAATATGATTTTAGTACCAAAATTTTTGGTATCATTTATTTATAAATAAATTGTGATATCATAAGGCATAAAAATTATGCTATCTGTACTTCTACTTTAATAATTTTAATTTTGATGTTTTAATATTGGAGCTAATTACATTAAAAAATATGATATACTTCCTATTTGAGAATCTACTTTAGAACTGATTGAAGAAAATAAAAAATTCTGGACGTATAAAAAATCCCCTGGGCTTTTTTTAAGAGAAGGTATGGTATGTTGACTCTCTTGATCTGAAAGGATAATAATAATGGTTGTTCACCTTAGATTCTCACACTTCAGTGACCTCAAACAGATTAAGACCCTATGTTAACCTATCTGACCGTTATGATCTATTGGCTAAGAGAAAAAAAAAACACACACACACATGAATAGCTATAATAGCTCACAGTAGATGTTAGAGGTTTATTTGCAGTGGCAAGGAATCAGTACATTCGGGCAGCAGGGTTTGGGCACTGAGGCTTCGATCCTGCTCTATCATCATATTAATTAATTACCCTGTAAAGCATAATTGCTTCAATGGCACTCAATAATTTAAACTTATGAATTTTAAATCGATTCAGGGAAACAAGTTCTTACAACCTATGCCATTACATCTCGACAGTTCCTGGGTTGGACCAGTACTTTGTTTCTGGGAAGGTCATGGAAAATCCTTGCCTCCAATGGGGTTTTGATGCCCAAAACCTTTAGATTCACAGACGGATACATTACCACAGGACCATGGCACTCAATAATTAATTAAACATGAGTGTGTGATGTTTGATATTACCAAAATATTCAACAATCAATAAATTGTGTCCGGTTACATTTACTTGCCAAGCAAATAAACTGTTGTAGGGCAGATCGGGTTGGAAATTGCTGGTACCTGCATGGGCACAAAATTATTACCCATTACCTGATGTTGGACTTGTCTATAAGGATACCCCATGTACTTTTTCCCTTCATAACATGTTATGCTTGTCAGAAGCCAACTCTTAATAATATCCTTAAAAGTAATTCTACACTCTGTCCAGAAAATATCTTCTTGACCGTTCAAGATAGCTGTATTTTAGGTGTACAAAGTCTGTATTGTTGGATCTTATTAAAATGTATTAAAATCAACAAATTCAATGGTTTGTTATTACAGGCGGTAACATTTTTTATGAAATAACTACATCTTAATGGGAACCCAAGGTTAATATTATGATGGGTGCCTGGGTAACAAAAGTGGACTTGTATCAGCCCTACAGGGGTGGGGGAAGTGTGTCAAAAGGCTCTATAAATGTGATGTTTGCTTGAGACAGATATAGTGCTGCATCACTACAGTATCACACCGTAGACATGCAATATGATACCACACCCAGTCACATTATCCTGACACCAGGCCAACCAGTCCTGAAACTACCCTTATATGCTGAGTGCCAAGCAAGGGAGCAATACCAGTAACATTTTTTTATGACTTTGGTATGTCGCGGCCGGAGACTGAATCCACAACCCCATGCTCCCATGGCAAACACTCTAACCACTCAGCCACTGGGGATTGTCTACACCAATTTTATGTACAATGTATACTGTACCCTGAGACTGCTTTTTAATTTTTTTTGTGCCTGGATAGAGTAGTGGTAATGCGCCTCACTTCTCACCAATGCGCCCCGGGTTCGATTCCTGGTTGCGTACATGAGAGGGTACAGTGGTGGCCCGTCCAGACACGTGGGTTTTTTCTGGGCTCTCCGGTTTCTCCACAATAATGACCACATACGCTGCCATCAGAGCCATCGAGAGTTATTAATATAAGTTGTGATAACTAGTTTTGTAATTGATGTAAAATAAATAAAGTTTAAACTAAGTTTTTTTGTTTGTTTGTCTATTGGGTTTAACGTCATACCCACAGTATTTTAATCATATGGAGACTATGTTTTACTGAGACAGATATATAAGTGCTGAAACACTGCAGTATCAGGTGGCATGATACCACACCCAGTCACATTATTTTAATACCAGTCCTGAAATTACTCTTAATTATGCTGAGCGGTAAGCAAGGGAGCTATACAAGTACTAGTACCTTTTTTTTATGACTTTGGTATGTTGCGGCCAGGGATTGAACCCACAACCTCATGGGCAAACACTTTAATCACTCACGCACCAGGGATTGTCTTTACCAATTTTATGTTTACCATACCCTGAGACTGTTAGTAGTATGATATCATATAAGTCTGACAATGAATGATATAGCGGCTGCATATATATGCATGTGCAGTCTCATGTCTGACTAATCATAATCATTCTGTATGCATGCTGCACATGCAGGATTTTCTCAAGGTCAACAACGTTGTAACATTTTGAAATCATATCATTTGCATGTAATGGTTGAAGATATTTAGTTTGGCAGGTGGGGGAGGAAGTGGGTATTATATCTTAAAGGAAAGGTTACTGATATGCACCTATATAATCATATAATTTGGAATGTTGTCATATGATATTGTTTTTTTTGGCAAAAACATTACTAATAAATGGCTCTTATATCAATTAAGATTAAAAGTAAAATGTTGAAGACCTAGCTCACAATATCTATTTCCCCATCCATTCCATAAACACTTTTCCCCACTTTACCACACCATCATCGTGGGTGGGGTACATCTAATGTTATTGTTTACTCATGTTAAATCATGGAAGCTTGTGATGGATTTCAATTAGGTACTTCTCTGAACTGTGTCCCAGTGGGGTACAAATCAGTCTGTTAATTGTAAGAGATTTTGAAACAAAAAATCAACAACAGAAACTCTAATTCCATCAATGTTTT
Source organism: Solen grandis (assembly GCA_021229015.1). Taxonomy (NCBI): domain Eukaryota; kingdom Metazoa; phylum Mollusca; class Bivalvia; order Adapedonta; family Solenidae; genus Solen; species Solen grandis. Next base: position 45,771,619 of record CM037783.1, on the reverse strand, counting down.
ATATAGTCTATAAGAAAAAAAAAATTATTTCATGTATACCATGTAAAGTTCAGTGCATTATTATTTATCAAGTCCCATGACTCTAGGGCAGAAACCCTAACTTCTCAGTCAGTAACATAACATCCATTGAAAGTCAGAAAGGTTCATCAGCCTTCTTTTATATGTGCTGATGTGCCCTTCTGGCTTTCAACAGACAATAACTGAGAATATAGTAGTCTAGTTCAGATATGTAACAGGTGATCAAGCTATCTATCAGAATACATTATGATACTAACAGACTAGCATGAGTAACTGTGTAACAATTATATCGAGGGCTCAGCGCAAAACAGTCGTAACTTGTTCTTTAATACATATAAGTTATGACCGTTTTAAAGGTAATGTTTTGAATAAACTGGAGTGCTTGAGTAGGAATTATTTACATAACTTCAACACAGGTGATAGATGCTTAACACAGGAACTTGAGGTAGACAGTGACCTTTTTCATGCTCTACATGCATTAATTGAAACAATTTCTTAAATTTAAAGTCACTCTACACGCATGAATAATTTTTTCTATATTTTAAGGTATTACTCCAACTGTGTTCTCAAACACAGTGATTTGAGGATTATTCAGTCAAAATTTGACTTAGCTGAGAATTTCTTTAAAACATTATGAACATGGCTCACTGATCAAACTAAGTTGAGCATGATAATCATTTTTAAGTCTGAGTTTTGAGTTAAAGAATGATTTTCAATATCTTTAAGAACTTGAGGCCTGTTTTTGAAGCCTTAAGTTGGCATACACAGCAGACCAAGATCAAACAGCTCAGACAGATTTTGCTGTCTGAACGTGGTATCCTCACAATTGGAACACCTCGGGTAATTTCCTCATCCTTCATCATCCCTCGAGAATGGTGAACTATTTATCACTAAGGTGTTCTGATTGATAATTGGAACACCTCGGGTAATTTCCATCATTCTTCATCATCCCTCAAGGGTGGTGAATTATTTATCACCAAGGTGTTCTGATTGACAATTGGAACACCTGGGGTAATTCCATCATTCTTCATCATCCCTCAAGGGTGGTGAATTATTTATCACTGAGGTGTTCTGAATGACAATTGGAACACCTGGGGTAATTCCATCATTCTTCATCATCCCTCAAGGGTGGTGAATTATTTATCACCAAGGTGTTCTGAATGACAATTGGAACACCTGGGGTAATTCCATCATTCTTCATCATCCCTCAAGGGTGGTGAATTATTTATCACCGAGGGGTTTTGATTGACAATTGGAACAAATTCAGGTAATTCAATCATTCAATCTTCATCGTCCCTATAGAGTGGGGAACTATTTATCACCTAGGTGTTCTGATTGCATATCCTCATTGTTTGCATTAAGACAAAAATGAAGCTAAATTGGATTTCTTACAGCCTGCACAGCAAAGAAAACCCATTGCTTCACAAAACAGATATTCATCAAGTCATAAATTGTACATGAATATTCATGACTTAATGTGTTTAAAATATTTATCCAAGATAGCAGTTGCAATATCAATGCTGATCGAGGTAGTCTTGAGATTAAAATCAGAAGAAAAACGTAAACAATTAATATATGTGGAAATTCCACAAAAACCAGCTTTTCTTTATTATAGTTATATACCCACTTTTGACCTTCAACCTCTAGTGTGAACCTTACCTTTGAGTTATATGAACCTGTGTCGTGCACCTGCATGCAAGCTAAATAACTGTATACCTAAATATTTGAAAATTATTCAATGTTTGTAATGAAGTTACTGCTCAGAAAAGGATAGTTGTACCAATTTTTGATCCAACCTCCAAGTCTATGGTGGGGATTTAAATTTAAAAAAAATGAAAAGTGTGAAATCCCCCTAGGTTAGCACCCCCACCCCCCCCCCCCCCCCACACACACACACACAAGCATTAAAAAGTCATATGGGATGGCCACTAGTGAGATAATTCCCTCAGTTGCCCCAATATTCAACAAATGCATGCTATGTAGCTCTTACACAAGTCAGCTTAGATCTACATTTGACCCAGATGGTACACCATATATGAATGCCACTACTGCATGGTTTAGATCCATATAGCGCAAAACTTCAAAAAAATAAGTTCTGGGAGGAGAAGGTTATATTCCCCGAGAGCACACCATGGTGTGTATCTACTCTGCACAGCAGTACTGATCTATTTGTATATATAGTGTATGTACATGTAAGTTACATAAGGAAACAAATTTAATGATCGAGCCTTACACAAATGAGTTATTACTGAAAGTAGGTTATATGATAATAAATATTACTTGCAACTGAAGGAGGTATACTAGTAAAATTTGCTTACAGATGAATTGCCAATGAAATGCCTTATATTTGCTATGGCCATGCACAGATCCAGAGGGTGTGAGGGTGAATGGGGGGGAGATCCAAAAAGAAGATGGAAGATGAAGGAAAAAAGCTGGACAACCCAACCTCCCCCCACCCTGGAAAAACCTCCTGGACCCCCTCCCCACCCTGGAAAAAAAAATGCCCCCCCCCCCTTGGAACCCTCCATCTGGAAAAGCTAATGGACCCCTTCCTTGAAAATCTAAAAAGAAGAAAAGTATAATAGGGAAGACTTCACAGACCCTCCCCCACCCCCCTGGAATCTTTAGATTATGCCTAAAGATGTTGAGGAAATAAGAGAAGAACCTAATTCCCCCCTCATCCTCCAACATAACAAAGAATTTCAGAATTTATACAGTTGGCTTGGTTACTGTATATAATGACAGTAGTTAGCCAACATATACCCGTTGTCAGACACCCCCAAACCCCCCACCCTCTGAGATAAATGGCTGGATCTACGCATGATGGTATAAACTATAGAATCTATATATACACATTTTTATATGATTGCTGCTGTTACGGTACACAGTGTTTTTCTAATAAGCTCTAAAAATCTGCCACTGATGATAATGCTCTGAGTGACATAATTAGCAGCAGTTTAAAGCATAAGGGTATGGCGAGATGTATTTGTTCTTGTCTTAATCAGCAAACAATAAGTTGGACCCCTAATCTTTATTTTGTGATGTCTTTAATTTTTTTGGTTTTTTTTATCGGGTTTAACATCCCACCAACAGTATTTCAGTCATTTAGAGATGATGTCTACTTAAGAAAGATTATAAGAATCCACCATGAGTTTTCATGTAGGATAGGGATATCTCACCCGAGCCTCGACCCTGCCTGAAATTTCTGATCCTAAGGGTGGGATACCCTTATCCTTCATGAATTTACGAATGATGGATTTTATTTCTCCCATGAGCAATAATTACTTGTCGTCAGCCTCAATTTAATAAACACATCGCTTTGTTTTTCTTTTTTGCATTTTTTTTTTCCTTGCTGCTTAACAAGTTAAAACAATAACATAATGAGAGAAATCGGCATTTTAAAGTACATACACAAGTATGTACCTAAATTTTGATGTTCTTTCGACCGGGAATTACCATTTGCTTAAAATTACTTAGTTTAAAATACTACTGTCATTGACCTAGCCTTATTTCACATTTGTAGAAGTAAATGATAATAATGGGATAACTAACTAGATATATAATATTTTCAATCATATATCTATTCACATGAATTGCAACAAGTTAGTTTTGTATCTTGATAAAATGTATAACTTACAGTCATCATTGTTTATTTACGTGACATGGAAGAAAGCTGATCACGTGACATGGAAGATAGAGTTTTTTTCCATGAGGGAAATCTCTATCTTTGTATGCAGAACAAGGGAGAAATAGTGCTGCCAAACTGTAATATCACACCATAGACATGTAGCATGATACCACACCCAGTCACATCATCTTGACAATGGGCCAACCTCCTGCAACTACCCTTATTTGCTGATCGCGAAGCAAGGGAGCTACATGTATACTAGTACCAATTTTTAATTTGGTATGTTGCGGACGGGGATCTAACCCATGGCTTCCTGATTCTGGGACAGATGCTCTAACCACTTGGCCTCATCCAGGACCGGTTTTATTAATTTACTGAAGTTGCTATGCTATAATGCATTCCCATGACATTGTAATTTTATTTCTTAAATTGGACTGTTTTAATGAAGTCAGACAAAAAAGCTTATAGCTAATACACCACAGGTCCAACATGATGCCATATCATTTATAAAGAGCATGTAATATAAAGAGCAGTTTGTAAATGAGAATGTTATCATGGAGTTTGTTATAACAGAGCATGTTTTAATGAAGCATATCATATTGAAGCATGTTGTAATGGAGCATGTTATATGGAGCACATTGTAATGGAGCATGTTGTAATGGAACACTCTATAATGGGGCATGTTGTAATGGAACATCTTATAATGGAGCATGCTGTAATGGAGCACATTGTAATGTAGCATGTTGTATAGGGGCACTTTAGAATGGAGCAAATTGTAATGGAACACTTACTAATGGAGCATGTTGTATTGGAGCACTTTATAATGAAGCATGTTGTAAAGGAACACTTTATAATGAAGGATGTTGTAATGAAGCACATTGCAATGGAGCATGTTGTATTGGAGCACTTTATAATGAAGTATGTTGTAATGGAACACTTTATAATGGAGCATGTTGAAATGTATCACATTGTAATGGAGCATGTTGTATTGGAGCACTTTATAATGAAGCATGTTGAAATGGAGCACATTGTAATGGAGCATGTTGTATAGGGGCACTTTATAATGAAGCATGTTGCAATGGAATACTTTATAATGGAGCATGTTGAAATGGATCACATTGTAATGGAGCATGTTGTATTGGAGGACTTTATAATGAAGCATGTTGAAATGGAGCACATTGTAATGGAGCATGTTGTATTGGAGCACTTTATAATGAAGCATGTTGAAATGGATCACATTGTAATATACAATGTTGTATAGGGGCTCTTTATAATGGAGCATGTTGTAATAGAGCATGTTATAACGGAGCATGTTGTTATGGAGCACATGTAATGGACATGTTTATTGGCACTTTATAATGGAGCATGTTGAAATGATCACATTGTAATGGAGCATGTTGTAATGGAACACTTTATAATGAAGCATGTTGAAATGGAGCACATTGTAATGGAGCATGTTGTATAGGGGCACTTTATAATGAAGCATGTTGCAATGGAACACTTTATAATGGAGCATGTTGAAATGGATCACATTGTAATGGAGCATGTTGTATTGGAGGACTTTATAATGAAGCGTGTTGAAATGGAGCACATTGTAATGAAGCATGTTGCAATGGAACACTTTATAATGGAGCATGTTGTATAGGAGCACTTTATAATGAAGCATGTTGAAATGGATCACATTGTAATATACAATGTTGTATAGGGGCTCTTTATAATGGAGCATGTTGTAATAGAGCATGTTATAACGGAACATGTTGTTATGGAGCACACTGTAATGGATCATGTTTTATTGGTGCACTTTATAATGGAGCATGTTGAAATGGATCACATTGTAATGGAGCATGTTGTAATGGAACACTTTAACGGAGCATGTTGTTATGGAGCACACTGTAATGGATCATGTTTTATTGGTGCACTTTATAATGAAGCATGTTGAAATGGAGCACTTTATAATGAAGCATGTTGAAATGGAGCACTTTATAATGAAGCATGTTGTTATGGAGCACATTGTAATGAAGCATGTTGTAATGGAACACTTTATAATGAAGCATGTTGAAATGGAGAACATTGTAGAAGAGCATGTTGTATAGGGGGACTTTATAATGGAACATGTTGTAATGGAACACTTTATAATGTAGCATGTTGTATTGGAGCACATTATAATGGAGTATTTGTATTGGATTTTTGAGCACATTGTAACGGAGTTGAGATGATGTAATACAGTATGTTATAATCGAGGGTGTTGTAATGGAGTGTGTTATAATGGAGCTATGGATGCATATCCAATGGAGCATTGAATTTGTTGAAGTTGGTAGATTCTGATATATCAAACATTTAAGTGCATTATTACTAAATTTTTTACACATACATAAAATGAAAACATGTTTTTTTATTCCCGAGTTTGCATAGGTTTAATTAAAAATATATATATAAATTGTCATGTGCCTGATAAGATTTGCAAAGAGAGAGAGAGAGAGGGAGAGAGAGAGAGAATATGAAAGTTCATATTTTTATTTTACGCAACAGTATATAATTAGAGTTATTTTAAAAACGGGAGCGGGAGGTTGTGGGGACGATCCCCGGCAGCGACATACCAAAGTCGTAAAAAATGGTACTGGTAGTGGTATAGCTTCCCTGCTTGGCGCTCAAGATATAAGGGTAGTTCTATGACTGGTTGGTCCGATGTCAGGATAATGTGACTGGGTGTGGTATAATGCAACATGTCTACGGCGTGACACTGCAGATGGCAGCACTGTATAGACATAGTCTCCAAGTGACTGCCATACTATCGGTGTGACGTAAAACCCAATAACAAACAATCTGTGAACATGCCAAAGTCATATTAATTATGCTTCTGCTGATTTTCAAGAGACTACATGTACTTTGAATATTGTTGTTTTGGAGTTTCAGCAACAGTATTTAAGTCCCATAGCAATGTCCAAATTTTACCAGAGTGGTGCCTGGTTAGAGCCATTGACTGAGCAACAGCAAATTATAACAATCTGAATGCATCCTCAAATAGTAACCTGATTCAAATTTACTATGAACTGCGCAGGGCTGTATGATTGTAATCATTCAATCACGAAAGCCCTCCGGTCGTGTGTTAATGGGCTTGCTTGCAACAGACAGGTGGTAGGTAGAAGATGTATCAGGGATATACACATATACTTAAAAAAATAATGTTATACTAATTCAATCACTGAATTACTTGACTTGACCCAATATATTTATTTCAGATAACAAGAACTGTCAATTCTATCGAGACATGGATGAGCCGTCAGATACCCGGTCGCTGCCGTCAATTTGTAACGATGACATTCTTTTATCAATAGACGTATATCACATACTCATACATCAAGTTATAAATAAAGAAAACATGTTCAGTCTTACCTAGGGATTTTGAATTAAGTACCCATCTCGATAGTATAATTCCCTTCCTCATATTTGAACGAAAATGCTTGGGCTTCCTTTCACTATGACTGAGGTATAGCCGTCGCTCAGCCTTATAAGGCTGTGCATAATACACTACTGGCTTAAACTTCCACCCAGTTTAACTGCGTGATCCCATGTTCATTGAATATCGATCATGTGATCTCCGAATCGTCTGTGGCTTCCCGTGCAACTGTTTGTTTAAAAAACGATAATCGCTCTTACTGGCACAACATAACTCACGAATAAGGTTTTAATTACATCATGCAGTAGATCAAAGCGTGTACATACATATACTTCTCGAAGAATTAATGAATATTAATTATACAGTTAGGCAATAAAATGGAATTAGCTATTCTGATAGATGTGCAAATTTAAACTTCAAAACTTCATTGACGTATGTAAACGACACAGTATCCTAAAATATCACAAGTAATGTGTGTGTGTGTGTGTTTATATTTATACACAGATCTCAAATAACATTGAGAAACTAGTTCTCATAATGTGCTTTTTTAAAGACATTGCGAAATCATATATTTTCCTGTCTTGACCTTACAATATGACCAAGTAAATTTGAACATACTAGTATTATTGTAAAAGTACTTTGTCACGACTTCTTACTACTTCTTTTAAAAATACATACAGGCACTATGTAAGTGTAGAATGTGCTTAATGTAGTCGCGAAGAAAATCTATACGTGTACACAGCAACCTGTAGACTTTAAGGATACGACAGTCTCTATTCTAATGATTAAACTAATAAGTAAATGACACATTCCTCATTGCAGCTATACTCTATCGATTGATGAATGAAATAGCGTGTCTACAATTGATTATTGGTTGTATTAAACATAGCCTTACTACTAAAACCTATTAAGATCACAGACAATTTGTTTTAATTAAGTCGTTATAATGCAAAAATGAAACCGTATAAACTACGCCAATAAACTCGTCATAACACTGCGTCCAAAAGTCTTAGCAACGCGAAACAAAGTCGTGATAATAATAATTCGAAGTTGAAGCTGGCACGTATTAAGAGGTCTTTCAATTACGCAAGTATTATAGCCTTTGTTTTGCACTTTGATTGTTCCGATTTACCTGTATACCGGTTTATTGTAATATGCTTCTCGAAAAATGCTTGTATTCCACTGAAAGTTTCTGTATCGGCTGAATCGTATGTCCAAGAATAAATCTGTTTTAAATTTATAATAATAATAATGATAATAATAAAACTCTCTATTTATTAAAAACACGGCACTTCTTTTTAGGCATTTAAAAATCTTCGTTCCTAGATAAATATGTTATTGACTTATTTAGTTTTTTTTTATATCAATCTTAATAAAATATAAAGTTGAACAAATATACTATGCATTATTTGGTTCATATCACATCATGTAAGATTTCTATAAGTTGTTATTAACTCGCTATCGGGTGACTTTCTATTCAACCAACAGTTTCTTCATTTATTATATGTTAATTGTTGTTCCCGTACTACAATATGTATCGTATCGGACGCAGACTGGCAATACACAACCCAATTTCAAGTTATTACGACTTTCTTCAGGGTGTTTATACATCATTGTTTTGCGTTATAACGCTTTTGTTTTGAGTTATTTCTAGTTTCAAGACTTGACTATTTGAGTTTACCGTCGCTTCCACAGTATTTCAGTCATATAGCGACGTCCAGCTAATTACAGAATGCACGGAGGCATCCGGGTAGAACCATCGACCTACCGCAAGCCAGCTGGAAGGCTTCCTCACATGAAAATCCGAATGACCCTGCCGGGATTCGAACCCACGCGGTGAGGGGCTGAGTGAGTGTTAAAGTCAGCGACTTTACCCTCTCGGCCACGGAGGCCCCCTATTTCTAGTTTCAGCTTCGAGTTATTACCGTTACGCCTTTTTTCGCTTTATTATACATTTGTTTTGCGTTTTTGCGAGTTTCAACTTTGAGATATTACGCCTTTTCTTAGGCATTAATATACCTTTTTACGAGTTTCAAATTTCCGTTAATACGCGTTTGTTTTGCCTTTGGTTCCCGTTATATTTTTATTCATTTATTTCACATTAAGACATAATACGAAATCATTTGTTAGTGATCCTAATAGGCTTCCGTACAGAACTGCTCTGCTTAATGAGTAGAAAAGTCATAAATAACCTTTCGACTTTTATACCGAATAGGACATAATTCAGCAGTAAAATCTTTGAATGCAAAGAAGCACACTTCAGTAAAATATTGCTGCTTTACACGCAACTCTGTCCATATTGTAAACTAGTTTCGAAAGTATGGTTATAAATTAATTTTGTAACGACGAACTATTAAATCGTATTAACGAAACACAATTTTATTTGTACTGTATAAGAATTTCGTATATACGAAGTATTTCTTTTTTCGAAACGAAATACTTTTCATTATATGGAAATAAAATTTATTTGTTGCACATGATATAAGTCACTTAAAAATTTCGATAGGTGTATAACCGCAACCGAGAATAGGCGTACTTTTTGCTGTTTGCCATTATACGATTGAACTTTTTTTCAAAGCAATATCTCAAAGCGTTCAGTGAAAAAATGAGGTCGTATGAAATTTTTAACGCAGATTCTGAGTTGAAAAGGGGCATAATTTGGTCAAATTCCATGACAGAGTAATCCACTTTTGCCTACAGGTGGAGTTGAAGGTCCTCAACAGGTATTCCAAGTTTTAAAGCAATACTAAAAGGGTTCAGTGAAAAAATGAGGTAGTACGAAAAACTTCACCGAGGTTCTAAGTCAAAAAGGGAATAATTTGGTCAGAATCCATGACAGAGTTATCCAACCCAGTGACAATCGGACAAAACCAGTTTCAAAGTAATACTTAAAAGGATTTACTTAATAAAAGGGTGGTGGTACGAAAGACTTAACCATTACGTCGACCTAGCTAATAATCAATCACATAAAATGGTCTAGTCATATTTAAACTATATACGTGAGTGTATCTGAAATTGGGTAAATTAATATTTATTCAATAAAGGATGTTGAAACAATTCTGTTTACAGAATTGTATAAAACGCACACTTGTTGAGCCAAAAATAAAACGTATAGCAGCCCATACACCAGCCTCGGATACCCACGACTGCCTTTTACATCTGCCAGCCAGTGATACTTGGCTAGCACTTAATCGTTATTCATAAAAGGTACGTCGAACAATAAAAATGTTGCTTACACAAATGAGTACTCTTCAGTTGGAGATATAAAATCTATAAGTCAGTAGCACACTTCTCACAGTGATTACGTCACGCTGCGCTTCCGTAAGTACGAGAGTTTCTTCTGGTAAGTATAGGTTAGTTCATAGTTGCCTTCAACTACACGCTCCGTGTTGTAACTGACTTACAGTAAGTGTTTATGCGTTTGCTTCAAATCGCATGTTATCACAAATCGACACAAACCATGTGGTTTCTCACGTCCGTAACCACCCCTCCGTAACAATCACGTGACTTTTGTTGTAACGCGTACTGACAATATGGTGGACTAAAACCTTTGATTCAGACCCATGTTTCAGGTAATTTTATATCATATCATTCATACTTACGTTAGTTACGTATAAGACCTGCCGCAGAGAGAAAGAGAGAAAAGGAGAAAAAATATGAAAGGCAGAGACGCTCTTAGGGCAAGATATTCATGTTGTGTTCAAATTAAACTATATTGAAGCCTTTATATCCGCTTTAAAGTGTCATTTTCTCCAATTACATACTTTTATTGGTAACCATGAATTTCACCCACTGCAATTATTGGCATGTCATGAAAATATGCATTACTTCTTGTGGAGGAAGTTTTGGAAAAATAACCTAAGCATATAGAACTGACAAAAATATTTTTTGTAAGCTTGCATTCGCTAACTTCAGTTTTATTGATTTTTCCATTTCGTAAGTACCCTTAGTTTGGGATTCGCTGCGCTATCCCTGGAGTAACAAGTACAAATGTATAAAGGTGCAGCCTGAGGCAGCACGGTGAAAAAGAAACTGCGTGATAAAAAAAAGTTAAACCAGATGTTTTTTCTTGCTTATCTTTTATTGGAATGTGAACCTTTTTTTTTATTATTATTTAATTTTTGTTAACATAAGTCTTTATATTAAAGTACTGTACATAAGTAGAAAAGAAGCTCCAAGTGATTCTGTAAAAGGTGCAAGTCACATAAGATGATTTGGTAATGGAAACACAGCCTTGATTTACATATATTTAGAGAACTCCAAATTATTTTAATGTAACAAGGTGAGAAGAATGTTCAGCCAGACTGGGACTCAAACTCGGGACTGCTTATACAAGTCTCTCACCGATATGGGTTACATACTCCCCTGCCAATTTGGAATTCGTCCCAGAATTTACAGAGATCAAATATGTCTCTGACAGACATAAGGCAGTAAACATTTGAGGATCCCATTTTGGTTGCCAAAAAAAAAAAAAAGAAAAAAAAAAACAGGTGAGAAAAAAGTGCGGCCAGACCAAGACTTAAGCTTGGGACTCCTTGTTTACAAGGCGAGTGCCCTACCGACTGAGTTACCGAACCGCTTACACAAGTCTCTGACCGATGAGGGTTACATTAACCAAAGACATATTGAACAGAGAAAATATCTGTAAAAGCCAGTGGGAAATATTGTTTAGGCACACAGCAGATCATTAAGTATTGCAAACTTTCAAAAAAGTACGGAAAAATCACAGAGTAAAAAGTAACCATATAAAATATGGTCATTGCTTTACTACAAGGAATTATTTTCAGTTTGATTTATTTTAAAAGTTCTTTTAAATCATAATTTAATTTCAACCAGTATAGCAGAAAAACTACATCTTTTACATAGTTATCATCATGCAGGTACGTTTTCTATTTTACATAATTATTTTTATTTCTTGACTTTTTTTAATACAAAAGATATCATTCTGGGGGTAATTCATTGTTTGATTGGAAGATACAATTTACTTTCACATATTATCAATAGAAAAGGAGATATTTGAAAAGTTGACTTTGCGTGAAATGGACAATTTGTTAACTGCTTTTGTGAGATTTATACTAGTTGCCAATCTTTGTTTTAATAGCTCTTTGCATTAATTTAAAGAAATAAATGTGTCTGAGGATTGAAATGTTTTATAAAGGTAGTGGAAGGTTAAATATTGGTTTCGTGTAACTTTGTCAAAAATTAATATACAGTATGAAACAAAAAGAGATGGAATGCATAGAAAATGTTTTAAGATGTTTCAAATAAATACTAGTTTAATATCACATTTATAAGAACAGTTTCTATAAAGTATGGTGATGAACATTTGAATTGAAATATCACATATTCTAATAAATGAGAAAGAATCTTAGTTGCACGAAGATAAAACAAATTTCTACCCTTCAACAAAAATGAAAGAGTGTACATAGTCTGGAGGGTCCATGTGAAGTTGAAGAAACTGTGAGAAAGTCATTGTACAGGAATTCAGCAAATAGGATGCTTCATAAATCATGATATCAACTTAAATCTTAATCATATAGAGAATTGTGCTGTGGATATTTTTTCAACGAAGGGCATCGAAGTTAACACATCATCTTCATGTTATTGGTACATGCCTATCTTAAATTTCAAGAGATTTAGGCTTAAGACAATGGGCAATCACGATGAAAGTAATGGGCCATTCCCTAAATTTATTTTCTAAAGTATCCTATTCAAGTCATTAATACATTTAGAAAATATCATCAGTCTATCTTAAATAGGATCAGAGTAATGCTGCGGAAATTGGGCAATGACTCTGAATAGGAACAGAGTGAGGCTTCAGATATTTTAACAACGGTCAATGACTCTGAATAGGAACAGAGTTAGGCTTCAGATATTTTAACAACGGTCAATGACTCTGAATAGGAACAGAGTGAGGCCTCAGATATTTTAACAACGGTCAATGACTCTGAATAGGAACAGAGTGAGGCTTCAGATATTTTAACAACGGTCAATGACTCTGAATAGGAACAGAGTGAGGCTTCAGATATTTTATCAACGGTCAATGACTCTGAATAGGAACAGAGTTAGGCCTCAGATTTTTTCTAACAAAGGGCAAGGACTCTGTATAGAAACAGAGTGAGGCTTCAGATTTTTTAACAAAGGTCAATGACTCTCAATAGGAACAGATTGGGGCTTCAGATTTTTTCTAACAAAGGGCAATGACTCTGAATAGGAACAGAGTGAGGTTTTAGATCGTTTCTAACATAGGGCAATGACTCTGAAATGAAAGGGTCACATAGGAAATATTTGCTCACGACACATCCTCTCCATGTCGTTGATACATGTACCAAATATCATTAGCCTATCTTTAATATAAAGAGAATTATACCCCAGAAAGGGAACGCGGTATTTTTTACAACAGGCAATAACTGAAAGGTGGACAGAGTACCACATGCTAAATTATAACATTTTTACCTGGTTACCTTCAGCAGCAACCATATTCAATTTCAGGTACAAAAGATATCAAAGTTTCTGTATATAGTATAATAATAAAACCTGGTCAACCATGTAGAGGCTTCATTTTCAAATGGACCAACAATGATTAGGGAATATCACTAAAGGACAATGAGATTATCATTTGTGCAAAACAAATCTTAAATCTGAACACTGGCTTCTGAAGAACAATTTTCAAATTATCTTCAAATATTTAGAGTACATACAGAAACTACCTAACCCCACTTTAGACGTCATTTTTCAAGAGATCGAATTTATTTAAGCACTATGAGGTGATCATTCGTGCCAAATGAAATTAAAATTTGAACATCATTTTCAAAGAAGATATTTTTTTCTATAAACAGCTAGTATATTCGGAAACCAGCCGACCATCTGGTGCTCATTATTTCAAGGGATAAACTTTAAGTAAGCAATTATGGTAGAAGGCTATGAAGTAACCATTTGTGCCAATTGAAATTAAATTCTGACCATTGGTTTCAAAGAGGAAGAATTTTAAAATTTTCTATATAGAGTATAAAAAGAACTAGCAGACCTGCAGGGGACTTCATCATTTAAGGGACATCTTCATTTTAGCAATGACAGTAGATGGCCACCAGGTTACAAATTATGCCAGATTAAATTTAATTTTGACCCTCCTATAAGGTAATAAGATTTCTGAAGTTTTAAAATTAAGATTTTATTGGGTGCCGTGGCAACCAGAGTTTATTTTAGTTTATTTTAGCAATTTTTGTGAAGGAATGGATCATTTTTTGCAAAATTTCATGAATTTTACCAGGTGGTTTCAGAGGATATGTCTTTAAAGCAAATTGTTGCCGACAGAGTGATCAGAACAGCTCACAGCTAAGATGGATCATGTTCAGGACACATCATATATATATTCCCGAAAGTTTTAAATAATTGTCAAATATAGAAGCAGCATCAAGATGACAACTACAGAGACAGTGCAATGCATTATTTTACAGATAAACTTTTACAAAGGACCTGGATAAAAAAAACCTAGTTGTAAGGTTTAGTCATTATTATCATGAGTGTAATATTCAAATTCATTAAAACGTCACTCTAAGATATATAACTTAAATTGAGCATTTACATGAGCATGCAATACGTGCGGGTTATCTTGATATACAGCATCGGATACCCACGGCTGCCTTTAACATCTTTCAGCCGTGGAATACTTGGCTAGGACTTCATTGTTATAGGGATATATATTCATAAGAGGTACATCGACAAGTCAAAATGCTGCTTATATAAATGAGTACTCATCAGTTGGTAAAGGTTTGTCTAAGTGCCGTAAGTACGAAGGTTTCTATTTGTCCAAAAATCCCCACTACCTAGTGGGGCGGTGAATAGTGACGCGGCTTTTCAAATGATCGATAACGAACACATGCAAACTAATAATCCCATGGGTAATGTATGGAGTTACGGGTTTCCGACGCTGCTTCACATATATTACGATACCAGTATACATTCTCTATTGGGCAATGAAGCAGTGAAACACATTGAAAAAGACCAAAACAAATATTATCATTCAAGTAATACGAGATTTTTGTTTTGCATGCGTTTGCACGTTTGATCTCGCCACAAACGTCAGGTCAAGGTCCTGTCTGTGAAACGAAAACTTAATATTTAATAAAGGTCTCATATGTGTGCATACCTTTGAATACATTCTGTTCACTTATTCAATCGTAATTACTAGGTGTACATTTGCGTGTATTTTATCTGTTTAAATCAGAAGACTGAAACGGTTGATTCATTGTATAATTGGCGAAAGACTAGTGTACAATGACTTAAATGTGTGTTATCTTTAGAACATGGGCCATTATTCTATGCTACAGGTATAACACCGTAATAAATACATGCAAATTGTAAGCAATGTACATCACCATAGAATATTTTATCATTGATCACATTAGTAATATGAAACTTCTGTGTTGAAAGGGTTTGCATTCGTTTACGCCATGTCAATGTAATGCCTATAACAATCTGAATGTATTTCCTGAATATGGCTAAACCCTTACAAATATTAATTATTCCGGTAATGTGAGATTTTTGTTTTGCAAACATGCGCCAAACGATAGGTCAAGGTAATGCTTGGCGATAACTCGAGTTATCACTTAAGGTAACTAATACCCCCGCTTCTCAGCTTGTCTTTGATATATCTGACCATGAAACAAGATGGCCATGGTGGCCCTAGAACGTTCACCATCGTACCCTCAATTAACCTAATTCGGAAACCAGCCGACCATCTGGTGCTCATTATTTCAAGGGATAAACTTTAAGTAAGCAATTATGGTAGAAGGCTATTAAGAAACCATTCGTGCCAATTGAAATTAAATTCTGCCCATTGGTTTCAGAGAGGAAGAATTTTATAAGTTTCTATATAGAGTATAAAAAGAACTAGCAGACCCGCAGGGGACTTCATCATTTAAGAGTAACTCGCAGGCTGATCAGGTTTTATGCTGTTCGCTGCTCCTCAGTGGTCTGGAAATTAGGATTTTGTAATTAAATTTGGTAAGGTTTAACTGTGGTTTTCTGCAGATCAGGCTTTATGTGATACCTATTGAGGGCGTCAAAATGAGTCTATATGAGGGAAAGGGTTAATTGTGTGTTATCTTTAGAACGTGGGCCATCATTCCATGCTATAGGTTTAAACACCTTAAAAAATACATGCAGGAATGAATTGTAAGCAATGTACATCACCATAGAATATTTTATCATTTACCATATTAGTAATATGAGATTTCTGTGTTGAAAGGGTTTGCACAAGTTTACGCCATGTCAATGTCTAAAACAATCTGAATGTATTTCCTAAATATGGCTAAACCCTTAAAAGTATTAATTATTCCGGTAATGTGAGATTTTTTTTTTTTTTTTTTTTTTTTAAAAAGCGCCAAACGATAGGTCAAAGTATTGGCGATAACTCGAGTTATCACTTAAGTAACTAATACCCCCGCTTCTCAGCTTGTCTTTGATATATCTGACCATGAAACAAGAGGGCCATGGTGGCTCTAGAACGTTCACCCTAGTACCCTCAACCTAATTAAAACAATTCAAGTCATTTAATTCAACCTTGTTACCTTCAGCAACAGCGTGCTTTAAATTCCATATACCGGTACAAAAATCTAAAGAAAACTAGACAACAATGTGCAGACCTCATTTTTCAAGGAATCAACCATATTTTAACAATTATGGTAGGGCATTATAAGTTTTTCCATTTGTTATTTTATAATCATTAATTTTCACCACTGAAACTTTAATGTGACCGATTTCAAATTTCGATATTTTCAAAAAGTGCTGTTAATCATAAAAAGATAAATTTGGTGAAGCCTTTATGTAATAATATTATATAATTATCTTCAGTGACATACCATGAATAAAATATAACACTGTGATGAAGGTTTACTGTACAGTTGTTTCAGTTTAGCAAAATATTTTTATACAACCATCAAACCGGCAATACACCATATTTCAATATAAGTATGTACATGATGCACTGTACAAAAGCATAAGTTTGCATGTAAAAGAAAAATAATCTCCAAAATAAACTATGAAAATAATGCACATGATTGCATATAACTAACACATAATTTGTGCTGTTTGAAACTCACAGCAATGGTAATGTCACTCTCTAGTATTATTATCTCATAGTCAAGATTTTTGAATGACATATTACAATTTCCTTTAAGACATCAAAGTGATGCACTCAATTTGTAAGAATGTTTGGTACAGTCCTAGTTGCACCGTCCTTTCAGGACATGCGTTTCTGTTTCATAGTGTCATATACCTTCGTTTTCGCTGTACGGTAAGCAAAGGTCCAGAAACACAAAGTCAACAGAAAAAGAACCACGCCCTTTGATGCAAAAATAGCCTGAATATTGCACGTGCAAGCAATATTAGAAACTGAAAACGATAGCCTACTTTATCCTTATAGTTTCCCTAGCCTTCTTTACCATTTTTGCAAATTTTCTTGTTTTGGCTTTCTATTGCAACAATATATCTAACTTAAAAGGCTGGCTTGCGGTATGTCGGTGGTTCTACCCGGGTACCTCTGTGTACTCGGGGTCTTCCTCCACCTGTAATTAGCTGGATGTCGCTATATGATTGAAATACTATCGCAGCGACGGTAAACCCCAATACATAAACAGAAACATAAACTTAAAAACATTTTTCAGAGCTGTTACAATATTTCATAAAAAGATGCTAACATGCACATTAGGATTAAAAGACCTACTGTGGAATTTAAGGCTCAAAACACAATATCGCCATATTATTTCACTACTTTATCCAAACATAGGTCACGTGATTCTCATCACTGTATACTATATTTCTCTTAGTTTCATTTTTGGTATTTTGCTATGTGTGTGTCCAAACAGGATAGGAAACCTTGACAGATCTTTGATGTTAAGGGGTTATTTTTGAGGAGGATTTCATCCGTTTGTCAGAGACTCTGTACGTTGCGCATCCGTTGATTGGCAGACAGGTACGTATTGTTTCCAAAACCAATACATAGACCATTTCACTCCGAGATGAAACATAACCCTACGTAAATCAACAAGCAGTCTCCAATCACCTAGTCTTCATGCTGGTGTAATATTCCACACAGTGTTCAGTGTCGTAGTAAACATATGCAAGTCACCGATTCGTCAGTTAAGTCAGCGAATTATACCGAGTATTGCCGAACCCCCGATGAAATGGTCTATTGGTTGCTTGAGATGTTGTTAAGTCCTGCTGAGGTGCACAGAAAGTTGAATTTTGGCTTGAAACTGTATACAGCTGCACCTTGCTGTTCTTTTGCACTTAAGTATCGTCAGCGTCCAATTTACCACATTCTGGGTAGCCAATGCTTCCATTTATTGTAATAAAAATAGAAATATGAAGATAATTAGTTGAATATTTATAATATTAAATATACAGTGTTTTAATATCTGTAATATCTCTGTTTTGGGATTAAAACACAAAAGTAAAGAGAGTCCAGAATTTTGTATGGGTGTAACGAAAAATCAAGTGTATTGCAAAAAAGCATTAAAATGTATTCCTATACAAAAATTGTAACCCATATTCTACCCATTAAGTATATTTATAACATGATGAAATATAGTATACTCAAATAAGCTGAAACACGTACAAAGCTGCAGATATAAAATAAATTAAAAACAAAAATGAAGAATTTTAATGATCTGGCTATTAAGAACTTAGCATTTTTTTTTATATTAAAATCATTTAATCATTTAATGTAAATAGTCTTCAGCGTTCAGAATTAAAAACAATTCATATCTGAATCGTGTGTTTGCATATTATTCTTTTATTTCTGATTTTAATCATCTTCCCTCAGTTCAAACCAAACTATTTATATATGATTACAAAAAAAAAAAATTAAAAAAAAAATAAAAAAAAATGCCGTGTTTGCAACTGAAGGGAAAGGATTCCAACCTGCAAATCCGACTCCATAGACAATCCACAAACTAAATACAGTATGCCCGGCGGCGAGCTGCCGTGCAATAAATACTACATTAAAGAGAACCTAATTTATATGCCCTAGTTTGATACTTTACACACGGTGTGCTTTTTTCTGTATTTGCGTGTGTTCATTGGGATTTCGTGAACATTTCAGGTCAATAGTTTATAAGGCATAAACATAATGTCCATTGCCATAGACAAACATACATATGGCGTCATGTAAACATTGAGAAAAGTATGAAACAAATACAAGGAATAACAATTCCCATACCATGTAAACAAATATATACACGTATAAATATACCAAAGTCACGAAATATAACTTATGTTATATTCAACTGATTCTGAATAAGCAAGATATACAAATTTAGTAAGTTTTAACGACCCCTGTTTGTTTATTTTGCATCAATGATTTTAATTTCGAAATTGTTGGCCATTTACAATAATAGTTTAACTGCAAGTCTCTGTTATAAGGGCAGACTAAAACAGAATGAAATTAATTCTCTATTGCATACATTACATTTTCCAAAAAAATCTGTTTTGCCTTTCGATATTGGCAGAATTTCGAAGTTTCGTGAGTGCACTGCAATTCTTAATACTGTAAGATCATTAAAATTCGTTGACATTAAATTTCGTTGATTTTGTACCTAAGGTTATTTCGTGGGTACATTTATTCGTGGATCTATGTTCTAGAAAACGTGAGGTCTATAGAAGAGGCAAGTTTTCGTGGAGATTAACATTCGTGGATATAACCCTCCGCGAAATCGACGAAAATTAGCGTCCCACGAAAATTAATGATTCAGTTTCAAAACATGTTTTGAAAATCCGATATGTAACAATAAATATCTACCTAATCGCCTTCCGGACATGTATAGCAGTTTTATTAATGATGACAGATTATAATACTTACGTGCTTGTTAACACAATTACCTATCATAGTCGCGACTAGAAAAATTGTGGTTAAAACTTTTGCTTAAAAACTTTGAGTGGTCATGGTTTCGACTCCTGCTTTGTCTTTATCTTTAAACTAAAAAAAAATCATCGACTGGTTATTCCGTATATTTTTAGGATCTTGAGTCATT
Source organism: Solen grandis (assembly GCA_021229015.1). Taxonomy (NCBI): domain Eukaryota; kingdom Metazoa; phylum Mollusca; class Bivalvia; order Adapedonta; family Solenidae; genus Solen; species Solen grandis. The sequence goes on along the minus strand of CM037783.1, from coordinate 45,751,542 downwards.
GGAATTATATTATTCCA
>CM037783.1:45724858-45751425 GCA_021229015.1 Solen grandis | reverse complement strand
ATATTAGAGTTTTTATGCAATTTTGACTAAAATTTCAATAAAAAAGCAGTTTTAGTTTTAAAAAAACAAATCTGCTGAGGTATGTATTTTTTTTACATTTTTATAAACCATTTATATCAGAAAACTGACTCTGAAAAAATAAAGAAAATCTGTCTGTTGAAAAAAAAATTTATATAGAAAAATTTATATAAAAATTCAGTTTTGAGATAGTTTTTGTATACATTTTGTTCCATGCACAAATGAGATTTTATGCTCGTTTTGTAATTCAATGCATATATGACAGTATTTTTATCAGTAACTTATAGAATACATTATAACTTACAAATGGTGAGAAAAATATTTTAAAAATATCATATAAACATGCTGTAACAGTATTTAAAAATGAAATCATTCTTATTTTTTAATGTCATGTTTTTTCAACAAATTTTAGCAAATAGTGATGCTCTAAATACCAGAAGCTCAATCTCGAAAACAAGCATGGTGACCCCCTATTTTTAATTCATATATCTTTTAGTTAAAGTCTAAAGTACTTATATGCAATTTTTTAGAAAAATCTGTCCGTTAGATTAAACACGCTCAAATGCCTTTAAGACAGATTTAGTGCATCATGCCGTAGACATGACATGATACCACACCCAGTCACATTATCCTGACACAGGGCCAAACATTTCTTGAACTATCCTTATATGTTGAGCGCCATGCAATGGAGCTATACCAGTGTCATTTTTTATGACTTTGGTATATGTCGTGGCCTGGGATTGAACCCACAACCTCCTGCTCCAGAGGCGGACTTTTTACTTTACCCTGTCATTGACCCTTTACATTTAACCATGTCATTTTTATTACGGCAGGTCAGTGAATTGACCCAACTGTATATGAGGGGTGTCCCAGTAATTCATAAAAAAAAAGCCAAAAAAAAAAAAGTAATTAACTTAAATTCACTTTATCAGTTTATTCACCATTTCTCAATGCATATCTTATCTGAAAGAATTTATTACAATAAATTTATTACATATATTTATACAATTTATAATAAATTTATTTCAATATAAACCACACTGGTGTTGTCAAGTTAGAGAAATGATAACGAAAAAGCAGTATCAGTGATGTGCTGATTAACAATTCTCGGTAAATCTGAATGTTTTTTTAGCAATTTATTACAACATCATCCATATTTTTTTACCAATTGTTGATTACATTTTGAGATTTTCTATATACAATGCATTTTTTTTAAAAAGATTTTAGATAATTTGAAACACTACTGATTTATCTTTCAGAATAGCATAAGGATGAACCAAATTCTATTTAACTTTTTTGGGGGTGGGGTGGGGGGTAAATGGTAAATTTACCTTACCATTTACCTCCTTTTACAAGTGAACCATCAAATATTAATATTTTTTTTCCAAAAATTACTACAGCTTTTCTGGATGAAACAGCTTTTTTTTTTCACAACAGAAATGATTCATGGATAGTGAAATTTGTATTTTTCTTATAGTTTAAATGTTGATTTGAAAGTTTTTATGACACATACCACCTAAAATAAAGTAATTTTCATGTTAATTTAAAACATTATCATTATCTTATGATTTCCCAATCGTTGATTTATAATGCTAATTTTCCCAATAAGAAATCCACAGATTGAAAAAAAAAATCACTGATAAATTTATGTGAAAGCAGCTAAACCCTTTAATTCATAGAATTGATGCATTGGCAAATAGAGCAGACCCAGATCTGGTCTCCTTTAGGAGGTGTGTGTTCAGTGTCCTCCCTGTTTGGATATACAATGGTGAAGCTCAGATTCTACACACTCTTCAATTCCATTGTTTCCTATATCGTTTAAAGTTTAGTCAATTAGTATTCATCAAATTATACATTTGTACTTGAATATGCATGAGGAAAAGGGTTTACATAACTCCAGTAAACAGTTCATATGTATAGGGTTGCTAATGGTAGGCTAAGAGGTACTTTGTGCCATGAGAGGGTGTTATATTGCACATGGTTTTGACTTTGTAGGTTGAGCCCAGGTAGTGAGACGAAAATAAATCTGCAGTACAGACGGGTTGTAAAACAGTGTCCCGACCCATACAAGAGGTAAGTCTCTTAAAAAAATACTGTAATCACCCTCAGTTTTGGGACAGTTTAAAAATAAATATTTTTCTGTCCCAAAACTTGGGAATCATAAAAAAAATCTAATTATGTTTCATTGTGTTTCAAAACTTAGAGGGTTCGAATCCCGGCAGGGCAATTCAGATTTTCATGTGAGGAAGCCTTCCAGCTGGCTTGCGGTTGGTCGATGGTTCTACCCGGATGCCTCCGTGCATTTGGGGTCTTTCACCACCTGTAATTAGCTGGACATAGCTATATGACTGAATTACTATCGAAGCGACAGTAAACTCAAATAGTCAAGTCAAGTCAAAACTTAGATACACACAGTATAGAGACATATCTTACTGAATCACAGAGTTTCTTATTAAAATCTAAATCTTGTCAGACAGAATACATAAAAAGGAAAAGATTCTGACCCAAAACATTTGGGGTCTTTTTCCATCACAATCCACCAGACATGTCTCTGAATTAACTTAAAATAAGCAATTAAAATGATTTCTAAATACAGAATCATGTATTATGATTTGGTACTCATTCCATATTGAACAAGGAAATTGATTGCTTAGCCATAGATTTTTTGAAAAAAAAAATTTTTTCATATCATTTAGACAATCCATTGTTTTATTGAAAGCACTGTGCCATGTGGATGTTTGACCACTGTACCCTCTTACAGGATTTTCATTAATTACTGATCAAAATTACACAAAAAAGGGTTGTTTTCGGCAATATTTGAACATCCAAAACCAACCATGACCCCTGGCCAAATCTGTTTTTCAAAAAAGAAAAAAAACTTGTTAAATTTTTAGATCACTTGAGCACATGTGCTCAGGATGAGCTATTAGGCTTGATGGATGTCCATCGTCTGTACGAGGGTCGTCCGGAAAGTTTGTAGACACCTGCTTTAATACGAGTATTTCGCATTAGAATTAAATGAAACTTTCTCCAATCACTCACCAATGTTTTATGATCGATGCTACAAAATTTTAAAACTTTCTGTTCTTAAACAATGAAACGGCACGGGTTTATGTAAAGGGATGTAGAGGTGTGCGGAGCACGCCATGACGTTACGTGTTGAATTTACTTACTGAAATGTGACGTCGAAGTTAAAGCGCTGTTATTCTTTCTCAAATTATCCACCGTTGCATCCCACACATTTCCCCTGTCTATCAACCCATTTGTCATACACCTTTGAATACCAGTCACTCTCAATTCCAGAAATAATGCGTAGTTTTGCTGTTCATAATTCAGTGAAATTCCTGAATTTTCTACTTCTGAATTGCGACTTTATCAATGGGAACACGGCGAAATCCATCGGTGCTAAATCAAGATTATATGGTGCATGCAACAGAGTCTCAAACCCCAGTTACTGAATTTCTAGCTTAGTAGTTGCAGCCATATGCGCAGGGGCATTGTCCGTTTGCTTTCGGGCTCAAAATAGTGAAACCATGCTTCATCAGTTGAAATAATTCTGTCCAAAAATGCATCACCGCCCGTTTTCCATTTGCGAAGAAATGATTTTGCTGCTCTATCATGCGCCTCTTTATTATCACTGGAAAGTAATCTGGGTATCCAACGTGCACAAACACGCTCCATTCCAAAGTTTTCAACGAGAATTTTATGCGCAGTTGTCTTTGAAATATCACATTGTTCAGAAATTTCTCGTACTGTAAGGCGCCGGTCAATATCAATGATGTTCTTCACTAACGTTAAGGATTTCTCATTAATAATGCTTGGTCTTCCTGAACGTAAATCGTCTGTAGTTTCAACTCTACCATCATGAAATCGCTTGTACCATTTGTATACAAGAGCGCGAGAAACACTTGGCCTCTTACTGTTTGAATTAATAAATTCCATCGTCTCTCCAGGCGTTCTCCTAAGCTCCATGCAGAATTTTACTAGCACAGGCTGCTCCGCCCAAACGTCTGACGTCGTCATTTTTGGCGAGTTTTCAATTTCATGTTTTTATCGTAATCAAGCTATGCAATTATGATCAATGGTGAGCTCAACATAAAAAAATAGATTGAAAAAATGGAATTAACAAAGAAATATTGGTTGTCTACGGACTTTCCGGACGACCATTGTACATCGTCCACAATTAGATTGTTTGCACCCTAGCAGTTTCATTTTTTTAAGCAATCATCTTCAAACTTTTTGACATCGTTTATAGCCATAATCTCTAAGCCAAGTTTGATTATTGCTGATATCTCTCGGCTGAGTTTGATTATGGCTGATATCGCTCATTTAGGTCAGGAGTTGTGGCCTTTTTAAATTAAAAAAAGCCTCATTTCACTTTGTTTGCACTCTAGCAGTTTTATTGCTAAGGCAATTTTCTTCAAACTTCATGACAATGTTTATACCCATGATCTCGCAGCTGATTTTGATTATGGCTGATATTGCCCAATTAGGTCAGAAGTTTTGGCCCTTTTAATATTAAAAAAAAATGTCAGATTTCACTGTTTGTACTCTGGTATAAAATTACTGTGTGGTAATGTCATGCTAATTGTCCATAGTGTGATATTGCAGTGAGGAATCATTTTATATGTCTCATGTAGACAAAGGTTAAAAAATGACTGTAATACTGTCAGGGGACTTTAAACTCAATAAAATCGGCAAAACAGATGAGTTGATTTATTGATTACATGTATACAAGTGCATCCAAACAATAAGTGGTGCTGTGGTCTGATGGTAACATACCTGACTGTGGATCGGAAGGTTGAAGGTTTGAACCAGGATTATCTTCCCATGAGCAAAGTACTGGTCCAACCCAGGAACAGTAGGGAGGGATTAGTTGTAAGAATTTTTTTCCCAATCGATGTAAAATAAATTTAAGTTTAAACCAAATAAATAAATAGAGTTAAAACAACAATACCAACAAAAAAGATACAAACTGCATTCTACTAATAATCATAACTTAATCGATATAGCATTAATAAGCATAAATTTACTACAAAGTCACAATATATCTTATGTTTGCCCATTTAATTTAAAAATTTCATCTGAAAATAATCCTTTAATTTATAAATGCTGAACATCACAGTTTGACATACAGGTAGTGGCATGCTAAACTCGCTTCATGAGCTGACTGACAGATGAGAATAATATCAACTGCTTGATTAGCATTGGTTGAATATGAGATAAATAATCTTATTATTATACATTGTACTATAGAGCAAGGACCCAAAATTTCTCTGTCAGCTGAAATTTGAAATAAATGAAATTGGAGAAAATGAAGTAAAAGTATGTAGAGAAAGAAGGGAAAAATCCTGATCAAAGCAGTTAATTTGACATAGCAGAAATATTTTATATATCTGTACACAAATTGGAGATAACAAACTACACATGTACATAATCTTACTCAGAGTTAAAAAGTATTTATCTAAAATTAATAAAAAAGAGTGTTCAAGATGACATATAATGAAGACATGGACATCTATCTTCAAAAATAATTCTCCAAGATTAAAGCAAATGATCCATGAATTTATCTGCCTCTCATACCTCCAAACAAAAATGACAAACAAACAGAAGTTGATTTCTTCATGTAATGAAGAGTCAATATGAAATATTTATTTTATACTTAAAAAGCCAATTCCCATAAACACCATGTTTGTTAACCATGTTGTTGCACGTGACAGCTTTGAAGAGTACCTCCTACCTAGAAACCTTTTTGTGTCACTTGCTGTAAGTGACACATAGGGATCACATCTCCTTGGTCTATCTGTCCGTCTATCTGTCACTCTTTTTCACACTTATTTCCACCATGCTTCTTTCAGCAGGTGACACGTGTTCCAAGGAACACTTCTCTTTGCATCTACTTTGGAACACTTTGTCTCTGCAACACTTCCCAGGTTAAAGACAAATGTAATGTACATTAATCAATCTTTTTATTTAATGTCAATTTTATGATGACATAAACAACAATAACAACAAAGAAAACAACAATAACTGCAGGACTGAGGGCTAATGAGTTGTTACTTAGACTTGAAACTGGCATCTAAAATTTATTGGAATAGATTGGGTCACTGGGATGCAAATTAATATAGAAGGCTAAACTACTATCTAAAACTTATTGAACAATGACTATGTATTTATATTAATATGTACCACATCCTATCATGTGAGGCCCAGTCAAGCTAAACCCATGTTTTTATCATTTTGTAACAAAATGTTTATGATGATGCTTCACCATTCTTCATAGCAATGATACATACAGCTATCAGAATCAGTTAATATTCTTTGATTCAATTCATCTCAGATTATTTTATCTGATTGGAAAATATTGGGTTGAAAATAGGAAATGTTTATTTTGTGAAAAAGTCTATTTCCTGGTCTGTATCAAATTGTATCTAACTGAAACGTTATATGTGATTTTGTACTGAAACTTACTGCATTTTGTTACTTTGTCTCAAATGCCATAATAGTATTAGACATTCCAGCCACATAAAGCCTCCCCCTCCCACTGTCCCAGCTCAGTGACCGAGGGGCCTCAACACCATCAGACCCGGATGCTACCTCCCCCAGAGGCTGCCCAGCCTCTGTCACCTGCACTATATTATGAGAGAATCTACCACATACAAACACACTTCCTGTATGGTACATACACACACCAGTACATGCAGACAATCCATGACCCTTGTATCTGAACTGTTCCTTCATTGAACTGTCAACACATACAAGACCTTTATACCAGTCAGCTATATAGATTTTGTCTCCTGACTTACTGGACACCACATTACATGTTGATGACAATCCCAAGTCAACAGTCTGGAGTAGTGACCCTTCCACATTGTAGAATACAATACCATTACCCCAGTTAGATACACATAGTTTGTTGTTATGGTAATCAATGCCATAACATGAATGATTTACTTTGACAGATCTTGTAAGTGTCATGTCACGAGGAGATACAAACTGTATTGTATTGTTGCTCAGACAAACGGCCACCTCCTGTTGACTAATGAAGCACACACCATGGGGTCCTGCAGGTAGATCACAGTGGGCAGTTATGGTGAGGGTAGTGGGGTCAAGGTGCTTCAGCTTCTCATTGTTCCTGTCTGATAATAGGAGGGAGCCGTCAAGCAGGAGACAGGAACCAAAGATCTTGCAGTCACTTGAATCAGATTTTATCCTGATGCTTTTCTTTTGTATCTTTTTCCATCTATACAGTTCAGGTTGTTTAATAATGGTTTCAAGAGGCTGACATGAGACTTCTCCAAGAGACTGTACTTTTGTCAAATACTTTTCTATTTCACAGTTCTTTTCAAAATGTGGCAGAATATCTTGTCTCTGTTCATCTTGTTTTTGCAAAAGTGTGTTGGCACGGTTGGTGATCTTTTGACCTTTCTTCATACTGACAAACAGCTGGGCTTTGTTTCTATCTTGATTTTCAATTTCATTGAGAAGGAGTTGAGTCTCACTTTCAGCAATTTCACATGCTTTCTGGTTGTTATGAAGTTTTTCTTCTTCTGTTTTATAGGCCTTCAGGAGACTTTGTCTTGCTTCCTCCCCAAGCTTTTGTATCATTGCTACCAGTGTTTCTACATAGTCATCTATAGCAGAAATATGTTTTTTCTTCTCTCTGCTTATTTTCTTTGCATGCTCTTTCCCCATGCTTTTCGCATCTGTGAATTTAGAACTTAACTTTTTTAAGTCCGTTTTCACTTGTCCTAATATGTTGGGGTCAAAGAGTTGTTGTATTGTGCTTGGTATGTCAACAACAGATACACATGACCTGTTCAAAATAATGAGGGAAATATTATTTATTGTAGTTATATACACCAAAATGAACTTTAATCATATATTGAAACAAATAGTTAAATACCAAATTAAAAAATGAATAGCATGGATGATGGTTGATTTTAAGAGACATGGAGTACATAAATTTATGAAGAAATGCAAAAATTCTCTTTATATTATATGTAATTGATGATGTACATATATTGTGGTGATTACATATATATAGTAATTAAGATTACAGTTAAGATGCTCATACACGGGGTGCCCCTGATTATGATGGTGGTGATGATGATGAAGATGGTTATGTTAATCATGATGATGCTGATTGTGATACATGGTGTATTGATGGAGATGGTGATAATGGTACTTTTGATTGTGGTGATGATATTGATGATGTGATTGTTTTGGTGATATTGGTCATGTGATCATGGTGATATTGATGATGTGATCGTGGTTGTGATAATGATGGTGAAGATGATGATAATGGTGGTGGTGATGTCTAAAAGGCAAAGGTGTACAAGATCTGTTCATTGCATCTATTTTATCAAATGATTTTGACAGTGATCAATACAATAAGAAAAGATTTTAATGAGAGTAAATACTAAAATCTTTGATTAATAAAACATAGACCTAGAATAATGTGTTTAATAAATCATAGGCCTAGAATAATGTGTCACACACCTGTGGTCAGTGAAGGCACATGTACTACATCCCACTTCATCATGGTCCTTACAGTACATCTCCAGAATCTTGGTTGGATGCTTTGTGCACCTCTCCGTTGGCTGCTGACATTTGCTTGAATGGGCAGGGTCCTGAAGACTGTGGTTGTCAAGGAAACTGTTGTGAAGCTCTAGACACCCGGAGCACAAGTGCTGCTGGCACTCCAAACAGAATTTCTCAGATTTAGCCACTCTATTTGTCTTGGAACAACGTGAACATTGGTATTCAAATTTTTCCTCAGACAGTTTTTCCGTAAATGAAGTCGCCATTTTGTTTAAATAGTGATCCAAATATCAGCTTTTTACTTCCTGTTTAAATAAAAGCCATTATTTATCTCCACTAAACAATTCAAATCAAAGATTTATTTCAACACAACTTACAAAAGTTTTGAATACACTTTCTGTGTATTGAAGTGTTTTTAATTCAGCTCCTCTTATCAGTGTTTGATGCCTGAATATCTATATTAAACTCACACCTTAACCCAAGTTTAAACATTATTTATATATCAGCTGTAAATAATACTGCACACTATGGAAAACTAATACACATAATGTTCACTATGGTGTTCATGCATTTAAACTGCTCTCCAAAGCAAAGATTAATTTCATTGTATTTCCACTGTTGTTTTTTGTGCCTTTTTTTCCTGAATGGAAATTTATTCTAGCACTTCTCTGAAAAATAATTTTTGCTAGTGTCTACCCCTAGAATTAACTCCTCCAAAGTTTTGATCAAATTCCAAAGTTTACACATCAACGTTTACAATACCGGTTATGTACAAATAAACGTGCATGTGTCAATATTGGAAAGATAGGGCTGTAAGGTTAGATAGCATAAGGGAGTTAACTGATACCCACTGTTTTTATCTGAGTTATCTCCAGTTTGTATCCCTATATAACTTCTGTGGCTGTGTCCTGCTATGATATAAACAGTATAGTGAAACAATGGAGCTGACTCTCTAGCTAGATAGCTTTCATTACACCCCCCTACACACATACACAATAAAGTTTGTGTGTATGTGTGGGAGGGGGTTTACTGGAATCAGGTTGTCCATCCGTCAATGGGCACAATTTTGTGTGCGCTTCTTCTTCTACAGTTTCTACCCCAATTTTCATTATGATGCCACTGATTTTTTCCCTGTCATAGAATATATAGGGAACAAATAATGTGTGTCTAACTTCTCCTACATTATTGTTTTGATTTACCCCAAATTTTCACAGATTGACAACATATATGTGAAGATGTGCATGTGTTTTGGGGGAATTTTGTTGTTACCATTTAAATCTGGGTTACTGCCTTTTGAATTTTTCTCTTATGTATAATATATGGAGAATAAATTTTGGGTGCCCAACTCCACCTATACTATCACTGGGATTTACTCTATATTTTTACTTACACATCTGCAATTCTTTTAAAACAAACAATACAAATATGTCCCCTTTAAAACTAAATATATATAATTATATATAAATACATTTCCTGACTTACTATAGCCAGAAGCCATGAATCTTGATTTGTTTTCCTCTACATTTAAAACAGTTGAAAGGCACTTGTATATTTCCTTTCATTTGTGTCCCTACATTCCTTAATTCATGTGAAATAGCTATTACCAAGTACTGCTCACAGGCTGTTTTGGGTGGTGGGGGAATGGGGTGTGTGGGGGGTATCCGTTAGCCTTTGGCTTACAGTTCTAGTTTTTCCTAGCTTGTCCGTTTTTCTAAGAAAAAATCGACATATTGTCATCACTTTGTTGTCGGCTTCATGGTGGTGAAAAACTTAAACCTTAGTCATAACTTCTAACCTATTTAACTGTTTGTCATCAAACTTCATATATTTGCATGTTCACTGTCACAATGGCTACATCTTATTAAACCATAACTCCATTTTGCCTTGATTTATCTCCTTCTTAGCTAGACTATTTGAAGAATATGAGAGCTATTGTAGTCGCCCTGGCATCGGCGTTGGCGTTGCAGTTTTTGGTTAAAGTTTTGCATGCAAGTTACTATCAACCTTATATCTCAATAACCATTTATGGTATTGACTTGAAAGTTTATAAATATGTTCAGGGGCATCAGACAACCAATGTAGATAACTCTTGATGGAATTTAATATGAATTATGGCCCCTTTTTAACTTAGAAATTTTGGTTAAAGTTTTGCATGCAATAGAATATTTGGTTAAAGTTTTGCGTGCAAGCTACTATCTAGTTTGTATCTCAATAACCATTCATGGTATTGACTTGAAATCTACAAATATGTTTAGGGACATCAGACAACCAAGGTATATAACTCTTGATAGAATATATTACAAATTATGGCCCCTTTTTAACTTAGAAATTTTGGTTAAAGTTTTGCATGCAAGATGCTCTCATGCTTATATCTCAGTATCCAGGCATGGGATTGATTTGAAACCTCCTTAATATGTTTAGGGGTATCATACTTTCATGGTAGATAACTCTTGATGGAATATGTAACAAATTATGGCCCCTTTTTAACTTAAGAAATTTTGTATAAAGTTTTGCATGCAAGGTACTTTCATGCAAATATCTCAGTATCCAGGCATGGGATTGATTTGAAACATCTTTAATATGTTTAGGGGTATCATATTTTCATGGTAGATAACTCTTGATGGAATATGTTACAAATTATGGCCCCTTTTTAACTTAGAAATTTTGTATAAAGTTTTGCATGCAAGTTACTTTCATGCAAATATCTCAGCATCCAGGCATACGATTGATTTGAAACATCTTTAATATGTTTAGGGGTATCATACTTTAAAGGAACATAACACTTGATGGAATATATTAAAAATTATGACCCCCTTTTAAAGTAGAATTTTGGTTAAATTTTTGCATTCAAGCTACAGCTTATATCTCAAAAATTGCTTGTGGAATTGACTAGAAAGTTAAGGAGTGTCTTCAGGGGCATCAGAAACTAAGGAGGATAACTTTTGGACTGAATTTTATACAAATTATGGCCCTTTTTCTAACTTGGAATTTTGGTTACAGTTTTGCATGCACAGTGTTATTGTGCTTATGTCTCAGTAACTAGGCATGGGATTGATTTTAGACATCAAAAAAATATTAAGGGGTATCAGACTATCAAGGTATATCATTTTTGACTATTATTATGTACAGGGTATGTGAAGGGCAAGAATTGAAATAGGTTCATTTGATTTACCAACAAGCATTTTGAATAGTCAAGCGTGCTGTCCTCTGACAGCTCTTGTTTTAAGAAATCCTTAACAGACCAATGTTGGCATCCGCATGCGGTGCTCTTGTTAATGAGAATTTTTTTACTCTTTTTTTTTCGAAAATTTTCAGCTAATAGATTAGTGAAAACCATGCTAGGGTCAGGAAGCTTGAGAGATTGACAGTTTTTTGTTCTTCTTTAAAAATTTAACAATTTTGATTCAATGGCCATAAAACTTGCAGGTCATTGTCTTTTTTTTGGTTTGGTTATTCAGGTATAAAACAAGTTCATGAAACTTCACATGCTTAATTTTTAATATCACAAGGGCTACATTCTCAGCAAGGGCCTAAACTCTTCGGTACATTTTTACGAAATACATCTCCCTTTTTAAATATCAAAACAAATAGTTGAGTGTTTATATCTGCATGCAGTGCTCTTGTTTTTATGGAGGATGTATCAATCTTAAGTGTTTTGGATTTTGTCTTCCTTAGTAATTTTCTTTGGGGAGCATGCTTGTGTTTTGTTGACATTTGTATTCATTGTCCTTAGAAGAATCATTTTAAATAAAATAATTTGCAAATGAAATGTTTCATAGGGCCGTGTTCTGTATCGTGGGACACTGTGACTATATGGAGGACCACACTGACATCTCTGACAAGATTGACGACTACCTGTGGATCAAACTGTGTCAGATACAGATGGATGGAGACGACTCACAAGATCAGCTGACGCTTCAGAAATTGCAGACCCTGCTTTATGAAGACTACGGTTGTGGTTCAAATATCGCTGCAATTATAATATATTTTTTGGTTGAAGCAAGACTGAAAAAATGTGATATCAAGTTTCCTTCAAAATAAAATTATATTTATTGTTTTGGTGATTTTTGGTAAAATAAAATGACATTTTCTAATGAGTGTTAACAAACAATTATGGTGATTCGTTAAAACATTAAAGAAGAGTTGTCTTAAGAAGTCTGATCAAGTTTTTCGACTGTTGCAATACATGGCGTTAAGGCAATCCATCCGTCATTAAATTATGATCATATTCTATCAAGTTATCATGGGAATTTTATTGTAAATGCAAGACTATATAGACTTTGTGCAAAATAACATATAACTCACAAGTCAATGGATACTGCACTGAAGTCTTTTTAGGCAGTTGAAGGACCATGACTACATATAATTTAATGATATATGTATTACCTTAAATGGAGGATTTTCTTAAAAAGGTTGTTAGGGGTGTTGTTAATATTTCAGATATCATCCATGATATCAGTGAAAGTGACCCATGAAAAATGATGATTGTATGTTGGGTAGATGCCTAGATACAGTGTTGATCCATAATAACTCCATATCTAAATACCTTTTTACTTTTGGGTGCATTGTGTCTGTATGAAACCGTTTGATAAAAAGAAAAAATGAAATCCACTTCCTTGTTTGATCCCATTTAAATAAGCATTCATGGAATGTCTTGTAATGGATTTGCATTATATTATGACAATATTGAGAAGTTCAATTTATATGTTCTTCTTTTCCAGGGGAGAGCCACTTCAATGGGTACCGGCAGCCGTTCCTTTACTTCCAAGTACTGGTGCTCACAGCGCAGTTTGAAGCAGCGATAGAGTTCATGTCCCGAATCGAGAAGCTGCGGTGTCATGCAGTACATGTGGCGCTGGTTCTACATCAGATGAAGCTGTTGTTGTGTTCCCCCTCAACACAGGCTCAGTTGTGTAAGTGATACATAAAACAATTGAACCTGAATAAGCTGCTTCCTGAATTAAGTGGTCAATTTCAGTATTACCAAACTATGGCATTTATTCACTTTCATTTAGTGGGGTCCTCTGTTAAATTGCCACTTTCTCTTGTTCCCGTGACTGACCACATAAGACAGGTTTGACTGTATAGATAAGGTATTTGTACAATTTCTTACCTTTTGAAAGATAAACTTAATGCTTTATTATTGTGAGGTCGTGGGTTCGATCCCCGGCCACGACATACCAAAGTCATAAAAAATGGTACCGTTATAGCTCCCTTGCTTGGCGCTCAGCATATAAGGGTAGTTCTAGGACTGGTTGGCCCGGTGTCAGGATAATGTGACTGGGTGTGGTATCATGCCACATGTCTAAGGCGTGATACTGCAGTGTGGCAGCACTATATCTGTGAATAGTCCATTTGAAACAGTGGGACGTTAAACCCAATAAACAAACAATAAACTTTATTATTGTAATAGGCTTTGCTAATCATATACAATGTAGTCAGAAAATTCAGCATCTAGAAATAGACATAATGCACAGGCCTCAGAATAGACAAAAAGTCTAAAAAGTGCCTTATATGTGTTTTACAGTAGCTTGTGCTTTAATATTACCAATTTTATCAAAACGACTTCATTGTAAAATATATTTACTAGTGTAAAAATATGATATTTGTTCCATTTAACCAAGATAGTGCTATTATAAGATCAGATAGATGTATTTGCCTCAAACTCTGACCTATTATTGATTCCATTGAATAGTAAGTAAAGATCCTTCATTACCAAGCCCTCTGCGATGTCTCAACTTTGCCCGACTTGTCACCATGTACACAAGGAAGTTTGAGGAAACAGATCCTCGCGAGGCACTACAGTACTTCTACTTCCTCAGGTCAGTATTTGTTGATGGAGCTTCCTAGTTCATGTAGTGAAAGTTTAAGCCTCACCTTTTCGTATTGTTAAGGAAATATTTATGACTAGATTTCTTGCTCTCCAACAAAATCAGAAGTATTTTATGTAAAACAGGTCAACCATTTACCACATGATATTCCAGTGCAGCTATTGGTTGATCTGAAAATTTAATTCAAATATATTTGTCAACATCGGGATGGTCTATAGCCTGAGAAATAAAAAATCTTAAAAGTTGAAAATTTCAGTATGGTTTGATTAAGAATTCGATTTTGAGCTTGAGGAAAATTTCATTAAAATGTTTTGTGAAACATGCAGTTGGGAAAAGGGGATATAAGTGTACTTAACAGCCCAGAATGAGAACCTGTTTATGACGTACGTCAGTGAGTTGGTGCGAGAAACAAAGGAGGTAGGATCTTATGCATATACATGTTGATATTTAAACATGTTCCCCCAAGATTCTTAAAAATAGTTCCTCTTTCTGTATAAAGAAAAAATGGAGGTGTAAACACATCCAAGTAAGGTGAAAATATTGAAAGGTTAGAGCAGAATGCCATTTATGATTTTCGAAAACCATATTTTTTTAATGTTCTTACAAAATGTTGGAAATATCATGATTGATTTGCTCCATGAGATATAAATTAAGGTATAACCCCCCTAATACCCATATTCCATATCTTGCCACTGGATGGAAATATTTTTATGAAACTTTGTTACTTTGAAGACATTCAAAAATAAAAATGTTTCACCAAGAGATTTTCCAGATTTTATTAGATGTAGGGGAGATAATCTGTATTTATTTAAGTTAACATTGAAGTCTATAGGAAATATACAATCTTGTGAATATGAAAAAATGAATTTGATTTTCGAGGTAAGATGAATTATATGATTCTGATTCAAATTTCATGAACACATCTAAACTTTACCTTAGGAAAATGGAGAAAATCACTTTTTTGTAGTTTTCAGGGGAGATAATCATGACAACAAAATTATTGAGGGGAGGTAATAAAGGAATTTCTGTCATAACATGTCAATTTGCCTTTAAGATTTCCATGGTTTGACATTTTAAAAGCTTATTTTGTGAAGTTATGTGCATGGCTTTGATGGTTATTAAGGGGCATATACCTTAACTGGAAGTGAATTACAGGGCATAAACCTTAAGTCTTTCTGATTAATTTTGAATTTATTGGCTCCTGTTCCTCTTGTTAACTTCATAGCTGGCAGTTTACATGTATAATCAGATAATTGAAATAACCTATCATTATACATTGAAAACAAATCAATATTTTTATGGTTTCTTCCAGTATGAGATGCTTCTTGGGAAACTCATGAGTGATGGTTCCAGAAAGGTAAGCAAGAATTTTTTTTGAAGTTATAGATTTTATGAATAAAAGTTACAAATTATTTACCAAAGTTTTATGCCTGTTCAGAAGAATGTAGTCTCCCTAGGAACCTTTGAAATAGATAAGTGTTTTTTGTTCTTACAAGTCTCCCATTAATTCAAAGTATTTTGATTTGAATAAGTTTAACTAAATATAGAAATGAACATATTGTATCAAGTGAAATCCATGTACACAAGTCACACGTAAATTGAAATGTAAACTTTTAACAGTTTTTCTGTTATGGCATTTTAAAGCACATATTTGGCATCTAAATATGTGTGAGTGTTTTTGTTTACAGCCGGGAGCTATTGACAAGTTTAGAGTTGAAACTCAGCGTATCATAGAGATGGTTGCCAGGGATACAGAAAGCAAGGGAGCCTTTGAAGATGCTGTACGTCTGTATGACCTTGCCAAAGTAAGTAGCAGTAACAGTATAATACAGTATCCATTGTCCAAGTCTGCATTCTGTCTATGCCCCCCCCACTCTATTTATATTTGGGGTGGGGAAGACATATTTTTTGAGTTGTCTGTTAGTCTGTCACACATTTGGTCTGGAAGACCTCTTCTCCTTATGCTATTGAAATGAAATTTTATATGGAAAGAAATTGATGAGAGAAAGTGTCATGCACAAGCTCTATAACTCTTACCTAAGTGTTTTTGGAGTTATTCCGCCCATTTCACAATTTTTAACCTCAAGATAACTCCTGTTCAACTAATGCTTTTGAAACAAAATTTCATTTATGGAAAGAAATTGATGAGAGGAAGTGTCACACACAAGGCCCATAAGTCTAGGCAGAGCTTGATCAATCAGTCCTTTAACTAATTACTCCATGAATACTGATGACGTAATGCAATGAATTTATTCAAACAAAGGGATTTTTGCCATGAGGTCAAGTCAGTCATGTATTCAATTACCGCAAACATCTTCAAACGTTTCATACACTAGCCACTCAGGGCTTACCTGTTGCCTTTCATCCTAGTAAGAATATGTGAAAAATAATAATGTATTCCTATTTCAAGTCATTGCAGAAGTGAGCTAATGTTTTGGTCACAGAAATCCTGATTGATCTACTACTTTTTCAAGGCAAATAAAGATGACCCTGATGAGAGGGCTCTTGTACATGTGCCTCAGTGTATATGTGTGTGTGAGGGGAAAGAAATCAGTTTTCATTGAAAATAAATATCTAGTTTTTGATTGTTATAAGTCAAGAAAAGAACTACAATGGTCCTGATGTTTGAGTTGTTGGGGATCCTTCTTATAACCATTAGGTCATAGCGTTGATTCCCACTTGCAATATCCCAGTTGTTAAATTAGTACTGCCTTGCTTGATGCTTAGCATATTAGGATAGTTCCAGAACTGCATTGCCCGGTGTCAGGATATCATGGGTGTGGTTGGGTTGCTATTGTATGGGTTGATAATGAAATTTGCTGTCATCCATTCTTTGTCATAATTTTACTGTTATACTGAACAAATATTATGTAAATATTTCAATGTATTTCATTTGCATTTTGTCCGTAAGCACTAATGCTGGTTTTGTATGCAGGATAATTAAATGAAACTTAAATAGATTGTAAAAATGTATTACCTCTGATACCATTCATAATTTTACAATATGAAATCAGGTGTAGAATATTTGGGTGGAAAGATTCAAAAGATGTTGTTGATGATGTTACAGAAGCAGGACAAGGTGCTGGAGCTATTGAACAAGTTATTAAGTCAGGTCGTGTCTCAAACAGCCGGGAACCAGGCCAACAGGGACCGACTGAAAACTCTCTCCCTTGAGATTGCTGCCAGGTAGCGTTTATAAGCAGTTTTTAATCTCAAACTAGTTTAATCTTCATTTAATTAAACTTTGAGTTTGACTAATAATAGAATCTAGAGGAACTATGGTAAGATTTTTTTACCTCCACTAATGAAGTTCTGAAAATAAACAGTTTGATGCTCTGTCAGGTATATGGTCCATTGCAAAATGTCATTGATGCAGACTATTTTCAGAGTTTAGTTAAGATTGTTAAGAACTTTGTACAGTTCACTACCATGAGGATGTTAAAGCTAGACGTATGCTATATGAGAAACATTTCATGTCCAGCAGAGTTATATGCCCTTTGTTATATTTTGTCATTTCTGATTTAATGATATTTATATTACCTCCAGATATGAAGAGGAATTGTATGAAAATTAGTTCATGCATTTATATTACAAAAGACTTTGGTGGTGCATACTTTAGGAGTGAAAGGTTCCTTTTGGATTCAATTCTTTCTCGAATAAAGCTGTTTCATTCATGTATTTTGCAATTGCAGTGATAAAGGCAGCATATTTTGTAAACACTTTCTGTGAAGCAATTTTCTTTATCCTCATAAATCTGAAAAATTTATAATTACTTTTGTCTATATGGTGATGTTAGATGCCGAAAACTTACTTAACCGTTTCCCTCATAGAGGAAACCATGAAAAGACCTATGCGAACAGCATAAAACCAGATCAGCCTGCAAGTAACTCGCAGGCTGATCAGGTTTTATGCTGTTCACTGCTCCTCAGTGGTCTGGATATGAGGACTTTGTAATTAAATTTGGTAAGGTTTAACTGTGGTTTTCTGCAGATCAGGTTTTATGTGGTACCTATTGAGTGTGTCAAAATGAGTCTATATGAGGGAAAGGGTTAAAACAACATATTTTGTTTATATCACTTTGAATGATGACTATGCTGTAAGTTTTTGCTGATCTGTTTCAGGTACAGGAAGAACGGTTTGGAAGAAAGTTCAAGGTCTAGTTCTAGTAGCTTCTACCTTATCCTTGACCTTTTGACCTTCTTTGACCTTTACCATGAAGGTAATATGGTGGAAGCACTAGAGGTATGTGTAATAGTTGTGTTGTTTGTTTAGATATAACACCTAGACTTGGTTGCAGAAGAAAGTTTGCACTCAAGTGCATTAATTAAAATGTACTGATTCTTTCTGGAATATCTTACGTTTAGTTTAAATATTTTGAGTATTTTGTGACAAATAACATATGCAATTGACTTGCATGTATCTATTTGGAAAGTATTGACATTACAGTCTTTCAGACCATTTTGCCAACCAAAACATTTTTGAAGAAATCAGTACATAAATTAAGGATATGAGTGTGAAGTACACATTTTGTATCTACATGCATAAGGAAAAGCATTAAGTAACAGATAATTAAAACGCAGTATATATATAATTAAGTCTTTCTTTTACGACCCATCCCCGGTGGCCGAAGGTTAGAGCGTCGCCTAGGGAGCAGGAGTCATGAGTTTATCCCCGGCTGCAACATACCAAAGTTGTAAAAAATGGTACTGGTGTAGCTCCCTTGCTGGGCGCTCAGCATATAAGGGTAGTTGCAGGACTGGTTGGCCCAAAGTCAGGATAATGTGACTGGGTGTGGTATCATGCCACATGTCTATGGTGTGATACTTCAGTGTGGCATCACTATGTCTGTCTCAAGTAAACATTGTCTCCAAAGGACTAAAATACCGTCGGTGGGACGTTAAACCCAACAAACAAACTTTCTTTTTCGGTAACTTTGATTCAAACGGTCGTGACAGATAACTCTTGATGTTTCAGGTTATCAAACAGTTACAGTTACTTCCCCATACCACAGATGCTGTCGAACATAAGGTCAACACTTTCAGGAACTACACAGAGGAGGTCAGTTGTTTTGCATATATTACATTACCCATGCAAATAAATGTTCTGTTTTGTTTATAACCATTTGAGTTGTAGTAATAATCAAACAAGTGGTATCTGCATTATATGAAATTATAGATATACCCTTTTGAGTTCTAAAATTTATTATATAGCAATTTTAAAACTTTCTGTGTATGAAAATCTTATTATTATACCCCCAAATATTAATTACATGGGGACTTTACTGGAGTCACCTCTCTTGGTCTGTCAGTCCGTCTGTAGACGAGATTCTGGGCTACCTTCGGTCAGATCTTGATGAAACGTTACAAGACTGATAAGAACCAAGCCTAGTTGTAAACTTACCGTCTCCTATGGGTGAGTGGTTAGAGTGGCCGTCTCAGAAGCAGGAGGTCGTGGGTTTGATCTTCAGCCTCGACATACCAAAGACGTAAAAAATGGCACTGGTATAGCTCTCTTGCTTAGCGCTCAGCATATAAGGGTAGTTCCAGGACTGGTTGGCCCAGTGTCAGAATAATGTGACTGGATGTGGTATCTGTCCACATGTCTGCGGCGTGATACTGCAGTGTGACAGTTCTATATCTATCTCAAGTAGACATAGTCTCCAAATGACTGAAATACTGTCGGTGAGATTTTAAACCCAACAAACAAACTGTTAACTTAGCAAGCTGAAGA
The DNA here is from genome assembly GCA_021229015.1 of Solen grandis. Classification (NCBI taxonomy): domain Eukaryota; kingdom Metazoa; phylum Mollusca; class Bivalvia; order Adapedonta; family Solenidae; genus Solen; species Solen grandis. Next base: position 45,731,302 of record CM037783.1, on the reverse strand, counting down.
CTAAGCCTGGACACATATTTAGTTAGCAGTACATAGGGCTGTCTCTTGGCATATGAAAACTTCCTCAAAAGGAATTTTGTCATAAAAGTATTATTGACCTGGCTATTGTTTTACAAAGTTGATCAGTTATGGCAATCCTGTGTCTGGTCTTTGTTTATTCAGAGGTGACTGTTGCTAAAGTTTGACTTTATATTGTGACGATGCATCGTCACAGGTATAAATACAATCTCTGACAACTGCGTCAGGGACTTGACTCTTTGGCTCAGTGGTTTGAGCATCGGACTTGTATGTCGGCAGACCAGGTTCGATCCTGGGCCGGGTCGAGTTTGATACATTAGTGGCAGCAGTGGAATAATGTCAACTACTTCTCGGAGGGGAAAGTAATGTGACAATGTGTCAACACAGGTATAAATACAATCTCTGACAACTGCGTCAGGGAGTCGATTATTTGGCGCAGTGGTCACAGCATTAGACTTGGACTGGGTTCGATCCTGGGCGGGTCGAATTTGTTACAATATATTTGTATTTCCAGGGTGTGACAGCAAATAAATTTCAATTTCTTCAGCATAAAAATATTTAACAATAAAAAAAATTGTAATTAAGGTAATCCATCTGTTATAAAAGTATAATCACGGTCCTTCAAATACTTAAAAAGACTTAAGTGCAGATGCAGACTTGGAGTTTTAAGCTCTTTTGTCAAAGACTATAAAGACTTAAATTTACTTTAAAATTCCTTGATCACAACTTAATGATGGATGGATTACCTTAATTTCAAATTGATTAGGTTTATTCTGAGTGTCATAAAAGTGTGACAGTAAAAAACCAGAACAACTTTTTGCAGGCCACTATAGGCATGTACATAAATGAAATTTTGTTGTAATTACAAGAGGTATATGTATTTAGAACTCTATCTATCTTACCTACAGGTTCGGCGATGTTTGCCAGACGTTTTATTAGCGACTATGAATGTTTTACACAGTCAGTATAAAAATTCCAGGTAAATACATTTTTTCTGTTTATTCTTTACACAACCTTTGTTGTAGTTTAAAGAACTTGTTTCCTAGGAACAAAATTCTTGACTGTAGTCCTCCAGCCATACTCAGAGCTAAGTTATACTTAAATATTTAGGGACGAATAAAGATAACCAAACTATTTCATTTAATTATCAAGGTAAAAATTTATGTCACCTTAATCATTTATTTGAATGTTTTGTAAAACACAATTTAAAATTTTATATATTACTTACTTCTGAGTATTGCTTATGGAATTCGAGGCTGGCCTCTGGTCTGTCCAGACCCCATATTGATGAACATAATTAAATACATGTACAGTAGTATTCCATCTTCCTGGTTAGAAATTTAGCCCATTACCTGGTTGGTTGTGGATTTGATACCAGTTTGTGTCGTTCCTAAGTCTTTAGATTGGTATTGATAATCTCCCTTGCTTGGTGTTTTGCATATAAAGGTTGTTCTGGGAGTTTAATGTGACTGGGTGTGGTAACATGTATTTGTATACATACGGTGTGACATCACACGGAGGCAGCACTAGATCTGTATTTTGACATCGTCCATAAATAAACATTTTTGTTGATTGGAAATTAAATCCATGCTACAAAACCTTAACAACAGTTTTAGGTACATGTATGTTCCAGGGATCTTGTATAAGGGTTCCATGACCCATTGGTTGAGCAATTATTTTGTTTACATTGACATCAGATTTGATGGTTAGGTCTTTAATTTACTGTATAGGTGTAAATTTCTGGTCCAACTAAGGAACCATTAAAATTGTCCTATTATAAGTGGTAAAACTTACTTCTGCATTTGTGATAAACAGAAATATGAAGTCTGTTTAAGATCATTTAACCACTATATATTTTTAGATATTTTTGTTATCAGACCTATCATATAGCAGCTACTGTAAGCTTGATTTTAGTTGAGCATTTAAAGAATTCTTGCCTGTGAGTTATTGCTATTATAATCATTATAAACATAACTATAATGATACAATGATTTAAATGAATATTTGAGAAAGTGATTCATTAAACAATTTCCCAAAGGAAGTCAATGAGTAGTAGGGCCTTCGTGATTGTTGTAAATGGGGGGTGGGGGGGGGGGGGGTCAGGCCCCGCCCCCTCAAAGATGGATTTTTGAAAAAAAAATGTATTTTGGTTAAATATTTCAAATTTCCAACCCTGAATCACTTTTTTTTAATTTTTTTTCTCCAAAAAATGAGGAGATTGAATAGTAATACTTTGGTGTCCCCTGAGGTCACCCAGAGGCAGACCCTGATCCCCTCAAATTTTAATTTTCACCTTACATCTTAAAAACTGTTCAGATCCACACCCCTAAACCATATATATTCTTGTTCCTAGTTTAGTTTAAACTTATTTATTTTACGTCGATTGGGAAACAAGTTCTTACAACTTATACTAATCCTTCTCGACGGTTCCTGGGTTGGACCAGTACTTTGTGCCCAGGAAGATCATGAAGAGTTCTTGCCTCCAACGGGGTTCGAACCCACAACCTTCGGATCCGTAATCAGATACGTTACCACTGGACCACGGCGCCCTCCATTTGCTTGTTCTTGTTCCTCATGATCATACAAATTGAATGGAACTTCTTTTATGTTCACATGGGTCACCAAGGGGTCAGGCCCCTCCCCCTCAATTTTACTTATGACCCTATATCTCAAAAACTGTCCAGATCCCCACCCTAAAGCTGATGATGAAACAGATTGAATGATAATTCTTTAGTGTCCCCAGGGGGTCTGACCCCACCCTGTCAGTTTAACTTCTGACCTTTATTTCAAAAACAATTGAGATCCCCACCCATAAACCATATATGTTTTTGTTCCTCGTGATCAGATGGATTGAATGGTACTTTTTTGATGTTCACATGGGTCACCATGGGGTCAGGCCCCACCCCCTCACTTTAACTTATGACTGGGTTATTTCTTAAACTTCATTTTGGAGACTTAGTAACAGTTCACTGTTACAATTATTACTTGTTTATAATAGTTTCAAAAAATCAGTGAGCCATTTCATGGAGAGAGAAAAAGAAAACCACCTATTACCAAATAAAGAGTAATGAAGAATTTATATATTAAAACAGACACTATATCCATGATAATTACTTGAGTTTCCCAGAATATAATAGAATATTAACTAAACATCTCTGCTATTATTCTGTTATAACAGGTCAGTAAGTTCATGGTTTTTCCACATGTCTGTAAGTGCATGTTTTATTTTCCTCAGAAACACAACACCACAGAGTCCTCTTACTGCTCGAGGCAGGAATTTAGATGGAGGAAAAGAAACTGTGAGTGTTTTCTTCTTCTTATGTTATCAAGTCCTTTTTTAGAAAATATGAAGTTAAGGTTTAATCATTCCTTTTTTGACTTTTTAGCTCACCTGAGCACGTGTGCTCAGGATGAGCTTTTAGGATCGATGAATGTCCGTCGTCCGTCCGTCCGTCCGTCCGTCCGTCCGTCCGTCGTCCACAATTTGTTCGTTTGCACTCTAGCATCTTCATTTTATGAGCAATTATCTTCAAACTTTAAAACAATGTTTATAACCATAAAATCTCGGCCAAGTTCGATTATGGCTGATATCGGAACATTAGGTCAGGAGTTATGCCCCTTTTAAAATTCAAAAAAGCCAGATTTCACATTGTTTGCACTCTAGCATCTTCATTTCATGAGCAATTATCTTCAAACTTTAAAACAATGTTTATAACCATAAAATCTCGGCCAAGTTCGATTATGGCTGATATCGGAACATTAGGTCAGGAGTTATGCCCCTTTTAATGTTCAAAAAATGCCATATTTCAAGACTTTGTTTATTCTCTACCAACTTCATTTTTTTAACAATCTTTTTTAAACTTTAAGACAATGTTTATACCCATAATCTCACAATTGGGTTCAATTATAACTGATATTAACTTGTAAATTTAGGAGTTATGCCCATTTCACCATAAAAAAAAGCCAGATTTCACTTTTACACTCAAGCATCTTTATTTCTTAAGCAATCACCTTTCTCAGGTGAGCGACCAAGGGCCATCTTGGCCCTCTTGTTTTTTTTCAAAGAAAAAATTTCATTCTTTAAATTGATGATGTCTGATTGGGCATCGGCTTAAGTGGATGGACCATTATATTTTGCAGTTGACCATGTGAATTTGACCTTTGACCTATATTTGAAGAAAAAAGCACCACCCAGACAGGTTTAACTGGATTGGACAGTTGCTTAATTGGATGGTCCTATACATTATACAGTTGACCTTTGACCTACTTTTGATGAAAATAGTGATATCTGAACAGATTTAACTACAATATTTAGACAGTTGCTCAAGTGAATGGACCTTTACATAATGCAGTTGATTTACCTTGACCTTGACCCTTGATTTACGTTTAATGAAAAAAAAGGCAGAAAAAACCTGTCCATAATACAAAAAATGTACCATCAGGTCTTGTTATTTCATGTAATCAGCACCTTTATTTTCGCCATATTTAAAACATTTTTTAAACAAAAGAAGAACTGAAAATACTTCTTGAATGTTCAAGTTTAAAATGTTCAAAGGAAAATGATTTGTGAATTTTCTGTGATTAAAAGAAATAATTTGTGATTTTTCTGTGATAAAGGAAAGTTATACAGTGATAAAGAGGAATATCTTGTGATTTTTCAGTACCTGAATTACATCCGAGCACAAGCAAAAGCTCTCATCATGTTCGCAGGAATGTTGCCATACCGACTACCAGGAGATACGTATGCCAGGCTGGTACAAATAGAAGTGCTCATGAACTGATGACATCACCATGATGTCATAATGACATAACCGCAACTGTGTTCTTTAAAGAAAGTGACAAATGGAAAGATATTAATTCAAACGAAAGGAATACAACAAGAGTGATAAAAAGTGGAAAAAAATGTGTAAAAGAAAAAAAAAAAAAAACGATTCTGAATTAAATTATAAAAATTTAAAGCTCTTTCATTACTTTTCAATTGGTTTCTCTCATGTCATAGTTTGTCCTTTGTAGTCCTTATTATGTAGTGGTTTTAAGGGAAGAGTACACTACCTTTTTCTTGATAAGCTATATATTGTTCTGCAGGGACATTTTGGAGAAATCCAAATTTTCTTACTAGTAAATCTATTATGTTTTAATATACCAGCGAAATGTTTTCTTAGTTTTGATGTTTTTGTGAACATGACAGGGCTGATTATTTTTCATCCCCTTCTTTTTAGCTCACCTGAGCACTATGTGGTGAAGGTGAGCTTTTGTGATCACCCTGTGATCACCCGTCGTTGTGCATCGTGTGTTGTGCATGGTCAACAATTTGCTTTTAACAACATCACCTCTGAAACCACCAGACAGAATTTGATTAAACTTGGCAGGGATGATCCTTGGGTGAACCTTTACAAAAGCTTTTAAAATAAACTTGATCCATGTAGAACTCTTGTTGCCATGGCAATGGAAAGAAAAAAAATATGAAAACTTAAAAAAAACCCATCTCTTTCAAAACTACTGGCCAGATTCCAAAATGTTTTAGTACAAATGTTCCTTGGGTAACCCTCTACTAAGATTGCTAAAAATATTCCGATCCGTAAAAATACATGGCCACCAGGGGCAGGGCTAATTTGCCTTATATGTATGTGAAACCTTTTAAAGGAAAATTTTTTTGGCATTAATACTTTGCCTTATATGTATATAGTAAAACAATAGAGACCTGTTCTCCAAAACTGCAGGCCAAATTTTAGAATTAGTACCTTAATTATGTTACTAAATACTAAAGGTTGCCTTTAGAGCGTGATCTCAGGTGAGCGATATAGGACCATCATGGCCCTCATGTTTGATGTAGTTGCTAAAATGGAATCAGGCATAATGCGCAATTGTACAGTAAGGTATGTTACCACTGGACCACGCCGCCATCAATCTTAAATACTTTAGATTATGTACTGGAAGTGGTACTGTAGTTAAACTAAAAGAGTTCTTGTATTTTGGATGTATTTGGTCAAGGTCACATTTACTATAATTAGAGGACTGAAATTGATAAATATATGGGAGCTAGTGTGGTAAACTTTGACAAAACAGTGTGGTGGGGTATCAATCATTTACAAGGATAGCTTGAGTTCCAGAGAAGTTCATGTCATTGAGCAGTAAGGAAAATATTGAAAAGTTGTGAACAAAAATACACACATTATTAACCAGTGTATGACAGTATCTGTTTTTATCAATATTGGCATATGAACCGATTACAATAGCAGGATAATATGCTGCTAAAAAGTTAGTAAAGATCTAGAAAATGAGACTGTGTTATTAATGAATCAATCCCATGATTTCATTTATTACAAAACCTTTCCATATCCCAGTTGTTTTTTTCTGTATCCTGTTTTTGCTAACTATTTCATTACGTCTACATATGTTCTGTCTTTCTGTCTCAAACAATTCCAC
>CM037783.1:45694477-45724758 GCA_021229015.1 Solen grandis | reverse complement strand
AACCCTATTTAATGCTGAATTATGGTGAATTTTTTGTCTGAAAGACATGCAATAAAGGATGAAATCCTATAGAACAGAGTTTAAATAGTCATAAAATGCTCAATTTGGAGACCTTATTGCACACAACCTTAAAAGTTGAGAATTGCTGAGAGGGGGATTTTTGAGAAAATTGGTGTGAAATGGCCGACCGGTGCACTTAATTCATGCGTATGTTATTTGGCCTTAAATAGATCAAAAAGTAATCGGGTGACCCCATGTTTAAAATGTACAGAATTATTTCTCTTGAATAGATATATATAATGAGGGTAAGTTTGGATGTCAATTTCCCTTACAGAAATTGTCATTTGTATATATGCTTATATAGAACATATAGTAAAATTAATTGTGGTCTTAGTCCAGAGCATCCGCTGTCGGCAATATCACATAGTGACTGTGACTGCTTTAATCCGAATCAGTCAGATGCGTTCAGCTTTATACTGTGTATATAACGCGCCTGAATGTCACAGATGTAGATCAAAGCCCGACAGCTTGTTTTAATGATTTTACCGGGTATGTCATTTTTTTTGTAAATCTATTTATTTAAGAAAAACCTTGACACATTTTTCTTAATATTACAATAAGCATATTGCTCTCTCTCTCTCTCTCTCTCTCTCTCTCTCTCCTACAATGTTTAAGATTTACATGAGTATGTATTTAAATTTGAAATAACAAATGCACAAGAATAGTTAATGAATGTAATTTAAGTCTAAGAATATAACCCAATAGTGTTTGTTTTTTGTTTTTGTTTTTTAAATAGAGGACAAAGATATTACAAGTATTACTTCATTACTGCGTTGTGCATAGGAAATAATAGCCTTATCAACTATTATTATTCATGTTTATTTTCTTTCCTTTTCCATTATAATTATTTATTTTCATAGGTATATTGAAATTAAATTTTAATATTACTTAGTTCTCTAACTGGATTCAAATTCGCAAGCTAGCACCATATAAAACATGGATGTGTTTTTTTAATGGTAAATAACATAACATTACACAGCTATAAGCTAAAGTAAAAAAAATGACCCAAGTAATATTATATCGCTCAAGGCTTAGATTAATTGCCTTTTAAGTTTCAGTATATACATCTCACTTTAAGGGAGTCACACCCGAATGGTCACTATGAAGAATTGAAAAAAAATGTCTTGTACGTACACCTCTAGGCAAAATCTAAACAAAATTTGCCCCGTTCATTTTTTATCTAAAGGTATCATTTTTAGAAAAAAAATATTACGAAAAATATTTTGCTACTGATTATTGATTATAAACAAATACTAGTAACGGCAACCCGCTAACAAGCTCTGGTTGTTTCAACTAAAAATACTTGAAACTTGTAAACCTGTAATAAATTCTTACGATACCAAACCCATTTTACACACTGGTCTTTTTTTCTTTTCTTTTATTATTACTATACTTTTTTTGACATTCAAATTACGCCCTATATCGCTTAACTCTTCATAACTGAGAGACATATTTCAAAGTTTACCCGAATTTTCTGCGAAGTAGATCTATTTTGATTGATCTTGTCAAATTAAAGACTTTTACCGAGTGGTTTTGATTTTTTTAGTCCTTCAATATACCAGGTACCATATTTGTTATTAAATTTTGCATAATTTTTCCAATAAATACCTATACAAATTACAAAAATATTTTTTTTCTAAACCTGATCCGAGAGATACAGATACATTGGTAAAAGTTTTCAGGAATTGTCCTGATTTCAGATTGCCAGATGACTTCTTATTCTATATAAGACTATATAAAAAAAGCTAAAATCAAGAGTTTCGTGTGTGTTTTTTAATCCTCCAACTGTTACCCATGCATATATAATAACCACAAGTAGAATAGAAAGAAAAAGTTTGACAGCTATTGGGATTCCAACCTACAACCACAAAAAAAAAAATCAAGGCACTTGATAGTATTTATTGCCTATCTATGGATGTGTGTGACTACCTTAAAAAAACTCAATTTTACGCTCCAGATACCTTTCAGAATGCATCTCCATTACACTCCATTACATTAGAAACAATTAGTACTGACATCACAATCAGATTGTGTGCCCCCCCCCCCCCCCCCCCCCCCCCCGTTCAAAAATTCTGGATCCGGCCCTGTCATATCGTTACGAAATTTTGAGCATTTAATTAACAGCGGTCAATCTAGTGGACAGTGTTTGCGTATATCGGATTCACCATAAATATACTGACAAACTTTATATATTTATAAAAAGATATAGATCTATGTCTGAGTCAAGTGATATTTCAATAAATGACCAAACTGACTTAAGTTAAAATTAAGTGCACGAAAAATTATATTAGATATTATTCATATACAGTCAAACTTCGGTGACTCGAACACTGAAAACTAGTACACCATACTTTACTCACATTTCAAGGTCCCGGCAAAACTGTTCTTTACTCCTTTTTGTTCGACCTGGGATGAGTCGAACACTGATGGCTGGAACTCTCGAACATAAATTCTGGCCCCAGGTTTAAAGTGCTATATGTATTTCACACGTATCTGTCGAACCAATTAACACCCTACATACGATGCTCGCTGGCAATTTAATTGCAACTTGCAGTGGAACGTGATCTTCACACATTATGAGACTGGCACAGGCATTTATTAATTATTCTTATTAACCCTTTCCCTCATATAGACTCATTTTGACGCACTCAATAGGTACCACATTAAGCCCGATCTGCAGAAAACCACAGTTAAACCTTACCAAATTTAATTACAAAATCCTGATTTCCAGACCACTGAGGAGCAGCGAACGGCATAAAACCTGATCAGCCTGCGAGTTACTCGCAGGCTGATCTGGTTTTATGCTGTTCGCATAGGTCTTTTCATGGTTTCCTCTATGAGGGAAAGGGTTAAAGTAATTTGCTAAATGTTACTAGTTTTCATTTTGAGCTGACATTTATGTTATTATGCTATATTTGTGGATTATTCACAATAGCCTTTTTTCCGCAAAAGAAAAAAGTAAACGGAGCATGCAGAAAATGTTACGACTTGCACGTTGACCAATGTATGTGTACATGTACGTGAACGAAATAAATATCATCGTCGAGGTTTGTGCTCTCATAATAGATTTTGTCAGCTGCTGTTTTATGGATTTATATTTTATTTATAGAATAAAAGAATGACAAAGAAAAATTTATGTTAATTAATGATACCTTTAATATTATTTCGCCGATGTTCGAATACGAAAATTGGCAAATACAATTATTTATTTTAATCGATCAGTGCTAAAAGAAGGCCTAATGATAAATAATAATCTTTTTAATACATGTATGTACATCATTATAACCACGGTTGGGTCGAACCACTAGAACCGACTAGAACTAATTGCTGTTACCCCAGCATGTTCGAGTTACCGAAGTTCGACTGTACATACATAAATAATTTATATATTCTCAACAAAACGTTTTTGCAATTGTGTAAAGCTAGCAATTATTGAAATGAAATGGTGTTGAATGGAAAGACTGTTCAAAAGATAAGGTAACAAGTTAACAACGCGAATTTTAAAGTCGTAATTAAACTCATAAGTACGAGAAACAAAGCATTATAACGCCCAACAAAGGCGTTATAACGCAAAAATAAAGGTTAATGCGAAACAAAGGCGTAATAACGTGAAACTGAAACTCGTAATAACGCAAAACAAAAGCATAATAATGCTCGTAATAACGCAAAACAAAGGCGTTATATAGCGAAACAAAGGCATAACAACACGAAGTTGATACTCGTTATAACTATGGATGTTATTTTGCCAGCCTGTTTCCGATATGATACATAATGTAAAAAGTATATAGCAATATGAAGTACGTTACATGTATAAATGCTGGTAGTATAGAAAGTCACCATATATGACATTTTTGTGAGATAAAACATGTTTAATGGCAAGTAATTAACGAAAGCTTACATGATATAATAACGCTATATACATTTTCCAGCTTAAAGAAGCTCGTTCAAAGATGACCATTGACTAAGAATTTGATGTTTAATTATATGTGTGTACATTGTATTACGCCTATCAATACTCATTAATAGAGGCATAGTCACCCAATGCAACAATTCGCGTTTCTAAAAACCCCTTTACAGGCAAAAACTTTAAAAAATGTATTGAAACTACCGGTATATTTCGGCTAAACTTTCGAATTCGATACCGAATGGTTGAAGACTCCATGTTGCGGAACGTGCCATGTGGTGCCGCAAGCACCTGTTTAAATTTTTCCCGAAGTGGCGTTTACGAAAATATCGTTTATCCGTGCAATATGACCTACACTTGTCGAATTTATTTGTTAGGAAGAAAAGACTTCAACAACATTGACAAGGGAATGCATGAGTGTATTTTTTTTTATTTCTACCAATCATCTGTGAACGAGCTGCTTTAATAAAAATGTACTATAAGTCAGTTTTGCTTATCTAAGAACGAAAAGGTCTTTAAAAGCCTAAATAATAAGCCATTTGAAAAAATAATTGCTTTTGCACGATCTTTTGTTTAAAACCAGTTCCTTATTAGGCATAGGATTCGGCCGATGCAGATATTTCCGATACAATATATGTACATGTATTTGTCTAAAAGTGAATTGCAATATACCGGTTAATCGGAACATCCCTTGTATAAGAGCAAAACAATGACGTTAAACCTTGCGTGAATGAGAATCCTTTTAATACGTTTAATTTTCAAATTCTCGTAATTATGCCGTTTTTACATTATCACGCCTTTTTTTCGCGTTATTACGCCTTTGCTTCGCGTTATTATGAGTTTCACCTTCGTGTAATTACGAGTTTTTAACGCCTTTGGTTCGCATATAATATTATGCCTTTCAAATGCGTAATAATGCCATTCTCTGCATAAAATCGGACACTCTGCCACGTCGCCACAAAAGCTAGCTATATGGCAAAATATAGTAAGTGATATTTTATGCCTCTACTACACTGATATTTAGAGAAAATAATTATGATTTTGCTACAAAACGATGCGAAAATATTCAGTTAATATCTTGCATCATTTTGTCAGAGTCGGCTAAAAAACTTTTAGACTTGACAAATATAAAAGGAAATTTACCGGGCTTTTTCGGGGTTGTTTTTTTGGTTCGTTATTTTCTTGTGTTTTTAGTTGGTGTTGCTTTTGGAAACCGGAACACCACAAAACGCTGTTTACAATTAAGGCAGAAAACTTATTTCAATAAGTGACAAAGTTTGTTTATTTTTTATTGGGTTTAATGTCAAACCGACAGTATTTCAGTCATTTGGAGGCGATGTCAACTTGAGACAAATAGTGCTGCCAAACTGTAGTATCACGTACGTCGTAGACATGTGGAATGATACCACACTCAGTCACATTATCCTGACACCGAGCCAACCAGTCATAGAACTACCCTTATATTCTGAGGGCCAAGCAAGGGTGCTATAACAGTACCATTTTTTACGACTTTGGTATTTCGCGGCCGAGGATCGAACCCATTACCCCCTGATTCCGTGGCGGACGCTCTTACCACTCAGCCACCGAGACCGGAAATGACAAACTAATGCATGGAAATAAAAAAAATGTATGAAATATAAAAGTATATGTTTTTCGATTCAAATTAATATTAAAACACAGTTTGTTTTTGATTTATCTTTAGGATAAAAGGGACACCAGAAAATTAACCATTCTAGTTTTATTTTTCGCCCTTTAATACAATTTTCTAAGTTCACGTGTATAAATAAATATTGAACTTCCACAGAAAAAACAAACAAACGTTTTACGTTTGAAAATATATAGATCTATTAATAATTATCTGAGTGAATTTATCAAATATAATATATCATTTATATCGCAAGCATAAAATAAAAACTGGTATTACTATACCACGCAAAACGAAACTCTGCTTTCTTTAGAAGAGACACAAATGTAGCGGTTTCATTCAAACTCCGCGCACAGGTTACGGATACTTCGACAACTTTAAGGGGAGGTAACTACTGCGGCGGAGTTTGATTACGCCTTTGTACGATTTATCTCTCTTATTTCTAAATTTGAATCAAAGCGCACAAAATATTGAGAAACTGTCGGTTGGATTTATATGAAATAGGTGGGATTAATAAATGGGAGACGTCCATTAGATTAACTTTAGTGAGTCAACCTGGTTAACGTTCAGTTTTCGTTGCACATTTTTGCAGGGATGTATCCGAAAACAATTACAGATTATAAATTATAACGGACACCAAGTGATATTATCCTTATTCTTTCATTATGTAAATATGACTGATCATTTCTGTCATTTCGCTTGCTGTGTTAACTGGGCGAAAATTGACTAATATTTTACCCACTGGGATGTAATCTGGCAATGTGGTTCCGCCTTTTCGGCTGACGCCCCGCCAGGTGAAACATGATTATTCATTATCTCGCTTGGCGGGTGGTAATCCGGCCACAAATTCCCACTTTTCCTCTGACACATCGCCAGGCGAAACTCGTCAAAAATACTTTATGTACTACGTTTTCGTAATGTCGGGGCGCTAGACGAAAAGTTGAAACCTCCCGGAATCGGAAGGTCGTGGATTCGATCTCCATTTGCGATATACCAAAGTCGTAAATAAATGGGTGTGGTATGATGTCATATGTCTACGGCGTGATGTTGTCATAGGTCAGCACTTTATCAAATAGATATAGTCTCAAAATGACTGAAATGCTGTCGAAGGGATGTTAAACCTAATAAACACAAACAAACAAACAAACAAACAAACAAACGAACAAACATTTGTTGATCAGGTTAATATTTATCGCTTAGTGTGCAATATATATTATCTATTGAAAGTCAGTAGAGCTCATTGATCTGCCATCTTTTTATATATGCCGATGAACCCTTCTGGCTTTCAATGGACGATATATCGAATCTGATATGAATTGTTATTTTATATCAAATTTTACTAAATGAGTTCATGAAAATGTTATTAGGGGAGCATTTTCATAGACGAGTTAAGTGAAATTTGATATGAAATAAAAAGTTACGCATCGTTATGTTGAGATGATAACTAGCTGAAATATACTGAAAAATCTACTTCGTTTTCACGAAATTTTAATAAAGTTTTTTGACTGAATTACAGTTTTTTGATATATACTTTCTCCATTACTTCAATCCCCGTCAACGCCGCATTTCTTTTTAAAAATATATTTCTTACTAAACCCCTCGTTTCTTTTCCCGTCCAGTATATGTATCTCGACGTAATTAAACATGATGCAAGTGTATAAAAGTATCAATATATGGCTCTCTTATATATAACATTTCATCACAGAATAATATCACGTGCTATAAAGGTGTTTACCATAAACAGCAGTTCAGTAGGATTTTGAATAAAGCACTCTTTCTGTAACCTATTCTTACAGCATGTGGATTAAATTTTCGATGATAAACATCAGATGCCGCCCTCCCCCTATTTAACCCCTGCTGTCATGGCACAAATAGGTTTCAGACCATGCACGGGCTTCCCAAGTTGTAAAGATCAGATAACGTATACAGCTGCATATCCTAATTTGACGTTGAAATAACGGATATATCCGAGCAAAAGCGAATGATACCGGAATACATCGTAGATTTTTTCCAAGCAGACTGGAGAAAGCCGTAATGATTACGGATTTGTTCCGCAGTAATGTACGTAAATTGGCGAAAATTTCCGATTCGCACTACACACATCAGGTATATATTTCAGAGTGTGTGGATGTATATTTGACAGGAGAAAGGTTTGTTGTAATTAAGATTATATTCTGCTGATTATATTTCATTTTCAACATATATAAATACAAGGTGAAGAAATTATACAGTAGTTAAATATCTAATTTACTAAATCCTTACCGTTTTTTTTAGTTGAATATATATTACAGTTTCGTGATGTCGTATTTCTTCTACTTAATGCAATTATCTACAAACGTGTTTAAATTTTTATGTTCTGAGTTGAAAAATACTTTTCCATTCGATTCATTAAGCGACGTTCGTTGTCTATATGAGACATAGTAAGTCTGCCTTACTGCTTATTTCGTTGTATTTCGGTTATTCCAGTAACCTGTATCTCGCTGTAGACACGTGCTCTGACACTACACCTAGACACCACACATGTAAACCAGTCCTGGAACTACACATGTATTATGAGCGCCGAGCAATTATTCCAACACAATTTTTCATCGAGTTTGAAATGTCTCGGTCTGGGATCGAACTTACGCTCTAGCAATTCGGCACCGGGGCCGGTGTTGTACAAAATCACAAATTTACAGTCAAATGAAAAAAAACAAACCGATAACAGTATCATTAAAAAAAGACCTTCAGTAGTAAAAGCAAACATATAATAATAAAATAAAACAGAAAATCGCCCTGATTGGGGTTTACAGCCCATCGGCAGTATTTCCTTCATTTAGGAACTTTTTTGGCGGCCAGGAACCAATCATGAACACAGAGATTGGGGTCTGTACATATACATTGTGTTATTGTATCTCCTTACGTGTGAAGGTATAATGTCTTAATAATAATAAGTTCACCTGCACACCATGTTTCTATACAACACAATCCAAGATCTCTACGACTCTGAAACCATATCTTAAGGTAATCTTGATATTTTTTTGGTGTAAATCAAACCACAACAAAAATACAGCTTAATCATATGTTAACGATGTAACCATTGTTATTTGTTTACATACACGTATTAGATCCTGTTAAACAGACAGTTTCAATGAACATTTCAAAGATATAGTCATGTATACATGCATTCTCTAAAACATGCATATGATGTGTTTTGATTATATGATCTTATTAAGATTATTCACATGTCATGAAAGTCCTCGCCATTGCATCTTGTCAATTCTATATGTACACACATCGGTTTTGCATGAGATGAAATGAATCAACTCTTTGTAAAGCGGTGTAGAACGCACAGGCATACAGCCTTGCATTCACGTTTCTACCTTGTTGCCATAGCAACGGAATCTAAGTGGTTCCAGGTGTCAGAATGAGAGAGATAGGTAATGCAGTACATGAAGTTCTAAGACTGAGTGTAAGAAGCATGTCGAGGAATGTACACATCGGCGTTCGGGTTAGTTTCGTGTAAAGTTTGTGTCACGACGTGTACATATGTCTCACGCAGATATGCTCTTTCTGGATTAACTAGTGATATCAATTCTAACCGAGTTAAAAGTTATCTTTTCTTAAACCATTCATATCATACAGGTGTATAAATTATATATTTCGTTTGTCTTGTTTTTGCGTCCCATCGACAAATCCATTTTGTCTTTTGGGGATTTTGTCTACATAAGAAAGGTACAAATGGATGACTAAGGCCGTGGATCGAACCCAGATCTCCCAAAATTAACGGATGCTGTTAATACTCGGTCACCGAGACAGGAAGATCGTTTGATAACTTCGATCTTTTCTCTATGGGAGATCGTGCCTCACGCTCCTCATCAAAGATGATCTATTCTCCCCTGTGTTTTACGCTCAGCGCATATGGGTGTCCCAGAATCAGGCTGCCGAGAATAAAATATCTGAACATACGTTATACCCACGCAAACAATCAGCTAACCTTAAAAGTATACATTGAGAGGAAAGTCGGAAACTAGCCCTTGCTACGTTTTCGAAAAAAAAATCAGAGGCTATCCTAGATGGTTTTGAATTGTTTGCTATATCTATATGGTGATGTAGGAGTAAGGGTTTTGGCTACACCAATAATATAGGCAAATGGCGCAAACTATCCAATAAAACTTTCGGTATGTTTCAGCTAGAAAACATACTGCTTTTTTATATATTGGCGTATGCAACTATAGTATAAAATCATGATATCTGTTGCATAGAATTTCTGAAACTTTTACGCAGTGACAGGGAACAGAGTATCATATATTGAAGTGAAATTGAATGAGGTCATTATATTGTGTAATCTGCCCTTGAAAATGACATAAAAGGGCAAAAAGGGAACTCATTTTCAGGGGCAGATAACTCAGAAAGTGGACGCCCATCCTTTTCCTATCAATTTGATTATAGTAAAATTCTCTCTAATCATGCTAAGTTTAAAAAATTCTCTGCGATAGTTTTAATTTTCCGATTTGTCAATACATATATATATATATATATACATAAAATTAAATCTACCAAATGTAGGAAATCTAATAGGGAAACACTCCGACGAATTGTTTTTAACTGATTGTTTTCTGGTCCTGTTGGTCGAATGATTAGAATGTCAACCGTAAAAGAAAGCCATTGGTTTAATCATCGGCTGCCACATACTTAAGGAAATCCGTCCATCATGAAGTTATAATCATGGTCCTTCAAATGCAAGCATATAGTGATTTGGAGTTAAAGGCTTTTTTGCTCAAAGTCTATGAAGGCTTGCATTTACCACAAAATTCCACGATCACTTGATGGACCGTGACCATAAATTAACGATGGCTAGATTACCTTAATTTGTAAGACCGGTTGGTGCTCAGCATATAGGGGTAGTTCCAGAACTGTTATGCTCATTGCTATGATATGTTATATCATGCACTTCTCCACGTCGAGATGTCACAGTGAGACAGCACTTTAATTATCTGTCTGATACTACTAAAATATTGTCGGCGAGATGTAAACTGCAAAGCAAACAAATAATCAAATACATATATATTTATTTTCAGGAATATTCCTTTGACTAAACAACGAGAATGGGAACGCTATCGGAATTGGACGCGGTGGAAGTTTCGGCGTCTGCAGCAGAAAACAGCAAAGACGCTGCAGCAAGTCTTACAGAAAGAGCTGAAATATATCACGACAGAGGAAAGTATCAGCAAGCTTTGGAAGAAGCCAAAAACGCGATTAGATTAGACCCAAGCTGTTTAAAAGCTTACATTATAGCAGGTAAAGTTACAATGAAGCTTAAACAGTTTGACGACTGTTATAATTTTTACAAAGAAGGGCTCGTAATCGACCCGAAGAATGAACAAATAACTGAGGACCTCAGAAAGTTGCAAGACGCTATTTTAGCCGACTTTGAGGAAAAGAGTCAGACTATGCCAGAAAGTGACTATAAAGCTGTTTACATGTGTTCACAGGGTGTTTATCCTGGGGATGACGAACTGTTTAAAAATGAGGTGGAAATACTGGCCGTGAAGTACAAGGTCCATGCTAATCAACAGCGAAAACAGATTAATGTGGATTTGAAAACCAGAAAAGAAGCAGCAACAGTCGGTGTCATGGCACACAATTGTCGTCTGCATAAACAGCTGCAAGAAGCGGTACATTATTGCAATAATGCTCTGGAGATTGATCCAACCAACGATCGTCTGCTGCAAATGCGGGCGGAAATTTATGCTGAACTGGGCGAAAATGCGCGCGCATTACAAGACCTGATGACGATACCAAAGCCGAAGAGGATAGCGGAAGTCTGGAAAATGGGAGGCAAGAACGTGTGGTAATCCCCATGCATGTTTCCTAGTTACTAGAAGCCGAGCATGTCATTTAAGTCTGTATAGCATTTTTCCCGTTGATATCTCCTTTTTTTCCAATGCAGATGTAGCATATATTAGAAGCGTCAACAGAGCATCAGATCTCACATCAATGTTACAGTTGACTCAGCACAGCCGCAGAATGCTATCGTCTTTGCAATAACAATATTAACGCAGTCTACAAAATTATATATGTTTCGCATGCACCTTGCAAAATAACTTTCATTTTGAACCATTATGATGGTCTAACAAGTTTTCGGGGTACTAACGAGATCGATCCATATTTACATATCAAATATCATTAAAATTTTCATTTAATTAGAATAAAGGGGTGCAACAATAAATTTTGTCACTCCCTGTACACATTTGCGATCTTAAATTCATTTCGATCAAAACAGAGCAGCGTTCATTCCAATGTAGGTCAACGGTGATGACATAAAAAGTTACTAACAAGTTTTCAAATTAAGTTCAACGTACTCTGTTAGTTAAATATGCATCAAAATTCCATATCAGGGAATTAATGCTGATATTATTTGATATTTATAGAGCCTTTATTTCGTCTGAGATGCTGATCTGATTATTTTTTTCTGATTGGCATCCACGGTCGGAAAAAAGTTGCAACTTTATCCGGGAAAACTGCTGACCTTACACCCACCCCGCTCGACGATCATTTTTTTTCATTTTTAACTTAATGACAGTTACCATTGTTGACACATATGGATAATTTACTTCATCACAAAACATATACTTTACACACCTTAAAAAGCTTCTCGCATAAGCTACTTTCCAATCCCTTAAAATTCGTAAACAAATATCCACCATTTTTTTTATTCAAATTAAGCCATCATGTGACTTATTATCCGGGTAATTGATAACATTTAGTTTGCTATCTGTGCAAAATACTAAACCTGTAAGTTGTATTAACTTAAATAAAAACTATAAATGGATTTTTGTTTTGAAGATATGTCAATTTAAATAATTCAGATGAGTTTGATCTACAAAATAGCTAATCAAATATGAGTTCGATATTTTAATGAGATGGACGTGCATCTTAAACAGTGTCCTGAATTTACACAAGAAGTCACATGATGTCTTAATTTGAATATTAGAGCATGGTTGACATTTGTTTTGATCATATGGGACAGCGAAAACAACTCGTCATATCACGTTCTCACGCGCAAACTATGTAAAGGTAAAATACCCCGAAAACTTGTTATACCCCGAAAACTGGTAGTCAACCATAATTAAAATGTAAGTCGCACAAAACATATCAATGGGGTTTGATAGTCGGTATGAAAGAAGTAATTTATATTTACTCATATTGGCCATACTATTTCGTTTATATTTTTATCGAAAAAAAAGAAAAGAAAATCAACAAAAAAAATGTATTCGGTATGTTGAATGTGAGTGGAAGAACTGAAGAAAAAAATGCTTACAGTTCAACATTTTCGATTCTACTTATTATCACGCGGTTGAACAATGTCCTTTGTCCTTTGTGAAAATCATGCACAGCGGCTGATCTCTTAATGGTTTCCTTTAAAGAAGCCAACTTCTTGATATCTGTCCTACCACTGAAAGTTTCGTTACATGATGTAATGATAATGACTAGAAGAAATGGCATTTACTAACATCTAATTTCAAATTATAGTAATTGTTTTGTATTTATACTATATAGTTGTAACTTAAGATTATACTAGAGAACTTCTAAAACAATATCATATTTTAACACACATGTTGATGTTAATGTTTTTTTTAATTTATATTCAATTTATCTCAAACATATACCGAAAATTTAACTCTAAAGTTTAAACTCGTGCAAGCACGCATTTGCGCGCGGGGGCGCCCTACCTAATCAGATTTAAGTTTGCTTTCGACCTAACCTTCATACTATTTTTGGAACTCCTACCTACTCTATACACGCATTGATTTAGCCCTATCCCACTTCCCTGTGTTTTCTTTCAAACTATTACTTAAGTTTTATCTTATTTACTGAACGTTGAATGGGAAGTTATTTTTATATCTATTCCCGTCGACAGCTCATGGGTTTCACCGTTACTTTAAGTTTCCATTTAATGGATCTGTGTAACATTTTTCCGAGCTGCATTAGTTAATTGTATTAATTATAAAACCAAACACTATATCAAACACAATGAAGGAAATTTCGAAAATAAAATATATATTTAAACAAATATCAAAGGCTATTAGGGCGATTTTTTGTGATACATTTTTTTAATAAATCTTATTTGAGCAAGATATTGTTTTATGTTTAAACAAAGACTTGACTTAACGATCGCACGTACAGTTTTTAATTATCTTTTTTTGTAATTCTTCTAGGTATAATCCTCGACAAGTTCGAACTTCCGGTAATGGCGGAGTTCTGGTTGCGGAAGTCGACTGCGCTGGTTCCCAAAACTGAAATCGAGGCTGCAACCCTTTTTCAGAAGATCCGAGTGAAGCGAATTTATGGCCCTTTGACAATAGACTATCCGGCTAAGGTTGATTTCTTGGACTATGGCAGGGCGGTCATAGCCACAGAAAAACTTAACGAAGGTAAGAAATAACTGGCTTTGCTCTCGTCCCCTGACATTTAGACCAACTGATTTGTATTTCCCATCCACCGCTGATCACAATTAAGGTTAGATATAAACAAACACATTAACTTTGTAAGGTGGTATATAGTCGTTATCCAATTAATGTCTCAGGTATGAAACTTTAGATTATTAATTTAAGACTTATTTCACAGTGCTGATGTTTAGATTCATTGATTATCTTTAATTAACATATTTATCATTATATATTTATCCCATTTATCATTTCTCCATTCAGTGATATTAGGGATTAACTTATTTTTTCAAAATTACACGTTTTTAATCATATCTTTACTAAATAAGTTAAACATCAGTGAAACATAAGTATAAATATATATTACTATTTTGGAACTCTTTGGCCAAGTGAGCATAATTATAGTAGTAGACTTGCAGTCACTGAGCCCCTCATTGCTGTGATTTGAATCCCGGTAGTCTTCCAGCTTGCTTGCGGTAGGTTGGCGGCTCTACCCAGATGCTTTTGTTTTTCAGTCGGGGTCTTCCTCCACCTGTCCTTAGCTAGGCGTCGCTATAGACCATTTCACCACAAACTGTTACGTAAACCTACGTAAATCAACAAGAACTTCCCAAACACCTAATCTACATGCTGGTGTTTATTTCCACACATTTTTCAATGGGAAATAAATATACAATTGAAAATTTTCACTGATTAGTCAGAATAAGCGAATTATACCCGGTATTGCCGTCTGGTGAAATGGTATATACGAGTAAATACTGTCGCATCTACAGTCGACAGTAACTTTTTTATCACAATAATAAAAAAAAACATTGATGTTTTAATATTTAGATTTTTGATACTGTTAACAGGAGACAGAGCCTTCGATGATTTACCGGTTGTCGTGGGACAATTACTGAACTGCTTGGAATTGCCTGGATGCGCACATTGTAGCATTTCTCTCCTCAGTCCAAGAGATTACTTCGGAAAAAACTACAACAATCTTCCGACCGAGCTTAGGGACTTCACAGCAGAGCACTGGCCCGACGTTTCCGGTGTCGTCTGCGGAAAATGCAATCGCGAACGTTACTGCAGCGAAACTTGTCAAAACGAGGCTTGGAACAGTTATCACCAGATTATCTGCCCATCCGTGAATCCAGTTGGTACAGAGTTGTATGATTTAATCGAGAAAAGAGGTATTGGAGCCAATGAGAAGGGACTGGATCAAGAACTTTGGCCAGGTCAATACAGCCCTATTGTTTTGGCAAAGATTTGGGGGATGATAATTGCCGAGGCCAAGCGACTGATGGTCCAAAGTGGTGGAAAAGAGCCAACCATGGAACAATGGGCAAGAGCCAAGATGACTTTCAGAAAGTAAGTGGGAGAAAGGCACAGGAACCCCAGAATTGTACATTTCATTTTATCCTGATTATCAAAAATAAACATGTACGATATTATATTATATATTCCCTGGTACTGTATAGTAAAACATGGTAAAGGACGGATTCTGACATCATTTGATAACGAACGTCATGACTTTGTACACATGCATGCTACCATCATATTCTGTGCACGGTTCGATCAATCTGATATCAAATTAACACATGATGTATCGAATCATTGTCAAAATGTAACCTTATCGAAGTAATAACGCGAATTATCAACAATTTGTATGTTTTTTCAAGTCTGCTCCACTATCAACATCCGGTTTTTAGCGACGTATGTTGTTGTAGTAGTTGTAGATTTTGAATCGAGCGATTTGATTGAACGAAGTGAAATTGACATCGACATATTGTGGGAAATTACGTGCATTGATGTTTTAAACTATCCAGTCAGAATCACCGAAAAATAAACAACGGAAGTTGGTGGTGGAGTGGACTTATACAAATGTACAAATTGTTGACATCTGGTGTCCTTACTTTGTTAGTATTGCCTTTGACAGTGATTCGTTATCCCATATGTTGATTGAATATCAGACTGACCGAACCCTGCATAAAATATAATGATAGCATACATCTGTGCAAAATTACGACCTCCGTAATCAAGTTATGTCAGATTCCGTTCCTTACCATGTTCAATATACAGTACAGAAGGACTAGAAAAATCGTAATGAACATTCCAATAAAATTGGCATTTCTTCGGTTCTAGTGCCAGTGATACTTATTGAGTAAACTTCTATGAAAAAATATCATTTTTATTATTATTACACTGTAAAGCAAAGATATCATTTTTGCCCTCACTCTCTCGCTCTCTGAAATAAGTGACGTTCCAGTGATTATGTGTGATTTTTTTAAAATCTTTTTTGCATCTCGCTTAAAACATTTGTGCAATTCGAATTTGACTGTATATGATGGTAAGAACATTCGTATTACAATTCCTCTAAGGTCTTACCTGAAGGAGAAAATCTCAAGTAGGTTTCGGCTTTCGTTTTCATCAAACTTTGTACTCCAGATTATATATATGCGTGTAATGTGAATTGTTTTATAACCATATCTAATTAATAACAGTTAACCAAAATACAAGCATAAAGTAATAATGAGTCTTTATTTATTTTTTAGAATTAACATCTTTGCCCTTAAATTTCATTGCCGATATCTATTATTAACTAAAATACTCTTTCAGACATAGAATTTCAATAACCAGGTATGGTTGGTGTTCATTTTCAGATTCATTGCCTACGGTACAAGTTCTGCCGTTAAAAGAATGCCGGAAATATTCTCACTCATGAAACGCTTGTTTGCCGACTGCGGTGATGGTGTTACGTATGATATCACAGAAGCTGAGTTCGAGTCCCGGTACTACCAGGCCACTTGCAACCTCCAGGCTTTCTCTGCATCGATCACCCCACAACTCAAGTTCATAGAGACCATTTCTGAAATTGAGGACCTCAGATCGCTCCGCATCCTTAAGTTTTTGGAGGAACAGAAAGCTCCGGTCGTATCGTTTGCAGGCATGTTTCCACTTCACGCGTGCCTCAATCACGCATGTGACAACAATGTTCAAGTCATGAACGGTTTTGCGGACGGGAAACCAGCTGTTCATGTGCGCGTGCGCAGAGAAATCAAACCCGGTGAGGAGTTGTTTACAACATATATTGATACAGCAATGCCAAGAAAACTACGACGCGCTTGGCTGTACAAGTCATTTAACTTCTGGTGCTTTTGCAGACGATGCCAATTTGAAGGTGACGACAGTTCAAATTGTACCAACTGTAAAAAACAAGCGACAGAAGGAAAGAAGTTTCCCGGATGTGGTAGGTGCAAACGAGCGTGGTATTGTTCTACAAAGTGCCAGAAGCAAAACTGGGTTAAGGGTCACAAGGCCATTTGCCAGATGGATCATTCAATAGTCCAAGCCAGTGTAAAGGACACCATGTGATCTTCATCTTCAAGTAGGACCACTTTCAAACAATACAAGAGGGTCAATGACAGGTTATGACTTGAATCAATCTTTAATTGAAGTGACTCACCTACTCACCCCTTATGTGAAACTAATTTGCCTATTTTATTTCCATTGTCTCGTGTCGTAGAGGTTGAGGTTTTTCTTTTTGTAACATTTCTGTTTGATGGTACTTGAACGTGATATGATCTCAGTCCCATCCTTCAATGGTGTAAACACAAATTTTCTACTACATGTTAAGAGCGTCATGTGAAAAGACACTAGCCATAATGCTGGATCTCATCAAAGAAATTGACTGGGTTCATGCTGCTATACACCTTATAATTATGTAAATTGATTTTGTGTGTCCATATTTATACTTACATATGTGTCAATGTGATGTTGAGTTTTTATGGGCGTGATTACTACTTGAGTATCTGTTCCTAGCCAATAACGATCCCGGCATTAGCACAGGCCTGGTCACACGTCACAGTGTGCTTTTTGTATTTTACACGATGTATTAAAATATTTTTTGATACATGGCCGACAGAGAAATAAAAAAAGCAGATATATGAAATGACCGTTTCCATGTTTACATATACATTCATATGAACTTGTCATATACTTAAGAACTTGAGAACGCGCGCCTGTATTATATTTTTTACACGAAAACGAAATACGAAGGTTTCCATCCAAATGTTTACCATATATTTACTTATAAACACAAAGTTAACAACTGAAAGTATTAAAAAATGTTGAAATGTGTATGAATACGAGTTTTTTTCATTGTAAAACACACACTTATACTAAGCGTGCGTTTTCAAAGTCCTTAAGTATATCATCCGGGGTCTAAGTAGATCATGTTGGTATCATGTGATCAGTAGTTGATCTAGGTTACACTTGGGCTTGATTGTGATGCTGTTTTTGGCCAATTGACATTAAAGTATACACTGCTAAAGCTGGAAGGGTGCATTGTTTGATCTGGTATCTTTAAGATTCAGAGAGCCAATTGGCTCTAAAGTCAATTTGCAGTCAAATACTTCGGCGAAAAAAAAAAAGTTGTTTGTTTCTACTAACATCTTCGAAAAAATAGGGTCTGTAGGTCGGCTAAACCTTTTTTATTTTTAACGTTTTTTATTTCTACCTTATATTTTAAAGGAATTTACGAAAGACAGCGTTTTGCAATCGTAACATCCCGAATGCTACGAAAAAAAGCTTAGGGTCGGTACAAAAAATAGGGTCGGTCGGGTTTGTGGAAACAAGACTTTTTATTACACCTTATTCAAAGGAAATCTACGAGTATAGATGTCAACAAGAGACTGTGGGGCCTACCTTTACGCAAAAACGCTTGGCTTGTATATTACTTTATTGGGTGTAACGTCCCCACCAACAGTATTTCAGTTATTTGGAGACTATATCTACTTGAGACAGATAAAGTGCAGTCACACTGCAATATCACGCCGTAGACATGTGGTATGATACCACAACTAGTCACATTATTCTGACACCGGGCCAACCAACCTTCAACTACCTTTGTGTGCTGAGCGCCAAGCAAAGAAGCTATACAAATGCCATTCTTTACAACTTTTGCCGGGGATCGAACTCAACCGATATCGGGGCGGACGTTCTAACCACAAAGTCATTTGGACCGGTAGATTTGTTTAATAATAAATATTTAAAAGTTGAAACTCAATTACGAAACAAGTTCTCACAACTTAAATTAATTAATCTTAATGACTGTATATCTATCTCAAAAGAATCAAAACTTACATGGAAAAGCATACAGTTTTTTTAATTAGGTTTTATTGTAAAATATAGCAAATTTATATAGACCAATCTACGGTTAAGGAAGTCGGGAAAACTAGAGCACAGAAGATATTTTGTGTTATACGGTAATGGCTATTCAAAACCTCTCAACTATTCTCCGTACAATCCTGAGGTGGCACAGGTGGGTCTTAATGTCTGCCAAATTTCACGTCTCAGCCACGCAGCTATGGAACGGATTCATCTTTCTTTCCATGCTGATATTTACTGGGATACATTTTTAAAATGTAAGGTCTATGAAATGAATTGTGTTTGAATTACTTAAATTACACAAACACAGTTTGAGTAGCGATATTAGTGGAGGAAGACATCGATTGCACAGAGGCCCCCGGGTAGAACCACCGACCTACCGCAAGGTAGATAGGAGGCTTCCTCACATGAAAATCCGAATGACCCCGCCGGGACTCGAACCCAAGCGGTGAGGTTTTTTTTGCAATGAATACAACAAATTCAAATAGCACTAATTATAGAAGTTGTCACAGGACACAACAAACGATAACTCTGTAATGAATCGTAAGCGGAAATAAATAGCAATCAAAATACACATGTACTATGAATAAAACTGTTACGTAAGCCAGTGGACCTCTGGCATGTAATAAGTCTTTGGTGAATCCAATAAGTATATGGCAAATAAAATTGTTTTGTTCATTTAAATATGTTTGGCCCCACAGCAAAATAATATATTAGTTACAAGATCCATTTGATGTGGACAATGTATAGGACAGTTCCAAATTACAAGCCGCTTTATAAGCCACTTGACTGTTTCAGTTCATACTTAACGCAACAATAGGACTCTCAGTCCTTTGATTAATATCCCACTCGGCCAAAATAAAAAATACACTGCTATTTAAGCTGTTTTAGAGTGTATAAAAATTGTTCAAGCAAATACAAGTAAGAAAGAAGAAAAACGCACTAACATAAAATCAAAGAAAAAATATGTCAAGAGAAAGAATCAAACTGGAAAAAAGTGAGAGAGAGTGAAATGAAAATGAAGATAGATGTCACTGACTTACTGTAGTGTACGACTGTCATACATTGTCCACCAGTGATTGAGACTGTGTGAGATAGCATGATATAATTTTAATTTCTCGTTTGCTTGACGGTATTTCAGTCATTTGGGAACTTCTCTATATCAGTCAGATATAGTGCTGTCTCACTGAGGTATCGTAGACATGCGGCATGATACCACACCCAGTCACATTATCCTGACACCGAACTAGTCAAGGGACCATCATTATATGCTGAGTGTCAAGCAAGTGAATATAGCGATACCATTTCAATTACTTTGGAATGCCATTGTTAGGGGTCAAACCCATGGCCTCCCAACTATGGGTTAAGGAAGGAAGGATGGAAGAGAGAGAGAGAGAGAGAGAGAGAGACTAATTGAGTCAACCATCACTTAGGCTGATGAAACCTCTCGTACAGTGCTTTGTCAAAGGTCAAGTAACATAATTACCCCACTCTGGATATGCTGAATAGACATATATTGTTTCCTTAACGAAAATTTCCATACTGTGTAGCCCATGTATAACTTTTTCTAGGAAATCCATTTTGAAATTTTAGGAAGAATTGCACTTCCGGGATAAATTCTATGTAAAATCTTTATGACAAGTTAGATTTATTTCCATTGGAATATAAGTGGCAGGTTAGTAACATATTAAAATAAAACCCCTTTGGAGGACCCTGAAACCATTCATAATATCAGCCAAGAGACAGTCCCATGTATTGCTTAACTAAATATATTCAACCTTGATTTGTTTATAGTATTACTCTCATTCCAACTGAAGTTATTGATTTGTTTTTAGAAACATTGATCTAGCTATAGCCACCCCTGTACCTTCTAAGCCTTGTATATTATTATTTACAAAGCTTCATTGCAGTGATCTCTACATTCAACATAAGATTATATGATAATATTCATGTAATTCTGCATCTCATTTATAGTATCTCATTAAACATATGCCATGTACATTTACCTTAAATGTTGAACATTGGCACAAAGTTTAAGTATAATCTGTGGAAGTAATTTGCTAGATTTTTTTTGCAACAAATCATCCAACTTCTATATTTTAATATAATACTTTCAAGAGCGTGTAGATTGGGGTTATCTCGAGTTGTCATAGTACTTATTTTATAAGAAGATAACGGAAATGGCAGTGGTGTAGCTACTATTAGGCCCTGTAAGCCAGGGCCTACATATTTGTCAAGAAAATGACATTTTCAAAAGTCCCCAAAAATGCAACGAAACCTAGAACTTTTTATTCTCCGCTTGTTTCCGGCTTCTGGGGGTTTTACCCCCACAGCCCCTTACCGACGTTAGGAGTTCTTTCTGTGGGTCTACAAGTTGAAAAAAAGCTGACTACGCCCCTAAATGGGTCATGATCCCCAAACTGTACTGACCTTTCAAGTGTGTATAAGAGCGGACATGAAAATATAGCCTATGAATACCAAAGAAAATTTCTAACAACTCATGTGACTTTGACCTTTCGAGCGTGCATATGGTTGATGCACGTGACACATCTTTGTGTCATAACAAACACTTCTGTGAAGATTTATATAAATCCATCCATAGATTTTGAAGTTACAGAGTGGACACATAGATGTAGCCTATAGATACAAAAGAGAATTTCTAACAACGCTTTTATAAAGTTTATTAAATTTGAGAAGGGAAATTAACTCCCAAAATATTGAGGCCAGAGTTCTGGACCTTGTGCATGACACTTCTCTCATTAATTTATTTTCATAAATGAAATTTATTTCAATAGCACGAGTCGAACAGTCATCTTAAGGACACGAACTTGTATAAAAGGGAAACACTCACAACAAAAAATTGGATATTAATTTTGCTCGTGTGTACTGCAATTCTTATCCATAACGTCTACCTACCTATGAAGTTTCAAGGTTATATGTCTCATAGTGCATGAGTAATGCTCTCAACAAAAGTTAAGAATGAAATTTAACAAAGGACAATAACTTAAATTTAGTGTGCAGAGTTACGGTTCTTTTGCATTAAATTTCTCATTCATGTGATCTATTCACCTATGAAATTTCAAGGTTACATGTCTCATAGTGCGGAATTCCAAACTTATGATGTGCAGAGTAACGGTTCGTATGCATAACACTTCTGCATAATGAGATGTATCCACCTGTGAAGTTTCAAGTTAATAGCTTTGATACTGTTTGAGTTATGCTCCAGAAAAAAACAAAAAAAAAAACAACAAAAAACATAATATGAAATTTTACAAAGGGCAATATCTCTAAAATTTGAAGTGCCGAGCTACGGTTCTTGCACATTGCATTTTTCATTCATGTGATCTATCGACCTATGAAGTTTTAAGGCTATATGTATAATAGTGTGTGATAACTCCAAAATGTAAGGTGCAGAGTAACGGTTCTTGTGCTTTGTACTTCTCCTCCATGTGATATATCCATCTATGAAGTTTCAAGGTTATATGCCTCATATTGCAATAGTAATGTTCTAAATATGAAATCTATCAAAGGGCAACATCTCCAAAAATATGATGTGAAGAGATACCATTCTTGTGCACCTTTCATTAATTTTATAAAGGGCAGAGTTACGGATCTTAAGCACGACATTTCTCGTCCATATAACTACCCCCTGTGAATTTTCAAGTTAATAGCTTTAACACTTTTTGATTTACGCTCCAGACAAAAAAAGTAAGTAAATTTAACAAAGGGCAAAAACTCAAAACATATGATTCGCAGAGTAACGATTTTTGTGCATGACACTTCTCCATTAGATATCCACCTGAAGTTTCAAATTAATAGCTTTGATACTTTTTGAGGTATGCTCCAGAAAAAAAATAAGTATGAAATTTAGCAAAGGGCAATAACTCAAAACATATGATGCGCAGAGTTACGGTTCTTGTGCATGACACTTCTCCTCCATTAGATCTATCCACTGTTAATAGCTTTGATAGTTTTTGAGTTATGCTCCGAACAAAACGTGTTACAGACAGACGGACAGACAGTCGGTTGGACGTCCGCGGCCAGAATTCATTTGTTATTTTCTTTTGTTGTTTAAGGGGCAATTGTCCCTTACTGTAAAATCATAATTTTAGTTGACAATAAATTTCCTTGACTATATACGCAAAGGAATTTCGTAGGTGCATTTATTCATGAATCTGTTCTAGAAAACCTGAGCTCTAATTCTAGGATAAAACCAACCACGGAATCGACAAAAATTAGTGTCCCGCGAAAATTAATGATTTCACAGTATTCTATTGTTCTCTTTTGTATCGTTAATTGACTTAAGCAGGCCAATTTGTATATATCCGGTGGATATGTATACTTTGTACTTTGATCACAACTTTGGA
The DNA here is from genome assembly GCA_021229015.1 of Solen grandis. Lineage (NCBI taxonomy): Eukaryota > Metazoa > Mollusca > Bivalvia > Adapedonta > Solenidae > Solen > Solen grandis. The sequence continues at coordinate 45,701,202 of CM037783.1, read as the reverse complement.
GGAGCTACTTCTAGGGGTAGAACTGGAAGAAATTATTTTACATTTCCATTCACAGTGGATCAGGAGAGTCTGTCGCCAAATATCTCAGGAACCGGTAAAAAAAAAAAGAAGAAGAAAAGCAACCTGTGGAAATACAATGAGACTTAACTAAATGCTATGGAGTATATTCTATATAGCACAGTGGGCGAGGCTTTGTGTTTAATTTAGATAATCGTGCATCAAACAATGGTAAGAGGAGCTTGAATTAAAACATTTCAATACACAGAAAGTGTTGAAAAAGTTTTGTAAGATGTGTAGAAGCGTATCTCTCATATGAATTGTTTATGAGAAGAAAATCAATGACATATTTAAACAGGAAGGAAAAGTTTATCATATGTTATTGCTATACAAAAAATGGCGACTTCAATTACGGAAAAACTATCTGAGGAAACATTTGATTACCAATGTTCACGTTGCTCCAAGACAAACAAAGTGGCCAAAGCTGAGAAATTCTGTTTCGAGTGCCAGCAACAATTGTGCTACAAATGTATACAGGTTCACAACAGTTTCCTTGACAACCATAGTCTTCAGGACTTGGCTCACTCTAGTCATGGCCAGTTGCCCATAGATAGGTGTTCAAAGCACCCAACCAAGATCCTGGAGATGTTCTGCAGGGACCATGATGATGTGGGGTGTAGCATATGTGTCTTCACAGACCACAGGTTTGTAACACATAATTCTAGGCTATGCTTTATCTTTATAATACATTTTCTTTGACTGAATGATTTGCCTTTACTTTATTAATCACAATGATGATAGCGATAATCGTTTCTCTTCCTGTATAACCTTTTATAAGCTTTAAGTACACATTAAAAAATATATTGTTATGATCCATGTCAAAATCATTTGACCAAACTGACACACTTATTGAACCTCGCACATATATACCTTTTAATCATCATCAACAACCATCATTAACATCATTTTCATTACACCATCATTATCATCATCATCATCATCAGTGGCAGATTCAGCAAGAGCCTCTACTTACTATGCGTTTCTTGACATTGAAAGTCACCACACCACCTCCCCCATTTACTTAGTTTCCATGATTTGAAACATTATCTCAACCTCATATCGTGCCCTTTCTTTTCTTATATTTTACTAAAATTATAATACAAAATTGGTTTTTAATCAAATATTTAATTGTTTCAATAATGGTTAAAATTCATTTTAACTGTATGTAAGTAAGTGATAGTTTATTGCTAAATGGCCGCCGGCCCTTGCAAATACATAATATACAATGCATCAAACATTGCTTAACTTTTCAAGTGTTGACTGTTCAAAATATATACTAGGAATATATTTTTGTCTTAAATTTTGGAACATAGAACAAACTAACAGGAAAGGAACTTTGACGCTACAACATTCATACAAAATGGACAGAATCGATTTTGATGGCGAGCTCTATTTGTAATTGGTGTGAAGATGTTCTAAAACATACATAAATATTTCTAAATTTCCGTATATTTAATACATCTAATTAAAATAATTGTCAAGCTTAATTTCCTTTTTAAAATTCGAATACATTTCTAACTAAGATCTATTGTTACAAAAAAATCCCCCATACTTAAAAACGTCGATCCCTTAATCTTTGTATATATTCTTAGAAAAACATGCTTACATTTTAAACGTATGATTTTCCTAAATATAACCAAAACCTATAGCAAATAAATGTATTTTTACGTTTGAAACCGTTTTTTTTATACCCCAAAGCATCATATATTCTTAGCATTTCATACCATCTTTGGCATCTGTAACATACGAATCCAATATTTTATAGTTCTTTTAGATGTGAATATATACAAAGGATAACATCCACAATCACCTAATATTGCTACATTTACAGTGCATAAAGGTGAAGATATGAAACGTTTACATGTATATAAATGTACTCTCTCAACGATATCAAAAGAGTGTAAATAAATTATTGTATCTGAAATAAGCGCATCATCGTCCACAAAAAGCAACATCAATATCTCAGCTATATCGGGAGTCAACTGAAAACCTCTTTCATTGTTATTCGTCATAAGTTCATTAATTCATTAATAAACAAAGAAAAGAGTATCGAGCTTAAATTACAGCCCTGTTTCTAGCCGATCGCACAGTCGATGGCCTCACTCAAATCAACACCATTTCTTACACGTGTTCTAACCAATGAATATATAGACTTTATAGAATTAAATAGTTTACTTCTAAAATAATTCAAATCTATTCAAAGATTAGATTATAATAATATTCAAAGGCTATCTTGAAATCAACAAATACTACATACACTTTTTGATTTTTCATACTTATTTTTTTTATATATAGCATAATACTAAATATCAATAGTTGAATACCTCCTTCTTAAGCCTGCTTGACATTCATTTTTAGCTCACATGAGCACAACGTGCTCAAGGTGAGCTTTTCTGATCGCCTTTTGTCCGGCGTCCGTCGTCCGTGCGTCCGTGCGTGCGTCCGTGCGTGCGTGCGTCCGGCGTCAACAATTGCTTCAAACAACATCTCCTCCTAAACGGCTTGGCCAATTTGATAAATATTTTGCAGGAATGTTCCTTGGATGAAGCTCTGCTAAAGTTGTATAAATGGTTCTGGTCCATTGCATAATTAGGTCACAGGAGCTAAAAATAGATTTTAAAAATGCAAACTTTGAAAATCTTCTTCTGCAAAACTGCAAGGCCTAGAGCTTAGATATTTGGTATGTAGCATCATCTTATGGGCCACTACCAAGATTGTATAAATCATAGCCCTATGGTGATAAATGACCCCGCACCAGGGGTCACTTGTTTTACATAGAGTTATATAGGAAAATCTTAAAAAATCTTCTTCTCTGAATCCATAAGGCCTAGAGCTTAGATATTTGGTATGTAGCATCATCTTATGGGCCACTACCAAGATTGTAAAATCATAGCCCTATGGTGATAAATGACCCCGCACCAGGGGTCACTTGTTTTACACAGAGTTATATAGGAAAATCTTAAAAAATCTTCTTCTATGAATCCATAAGGCCTAGAGCTTAGATATTTGGTATGTAGCATCATCTTATGGGCCACTACCAAGATTGTACAAATCATAGCCCAATGGTGATAAATGACCCCACACCAGGGGTCACTTGTTTTACATAGAGTTAAATAGGAAAATCTTAAAAAATCTTCTTCTATGAATCAATAAGGCCTAGAGCTAAGATTTTTGGTATGTAGTAGCATCTAATGGTTTATTACAAAGATTTTCAAAGTCTTGGCCCTACGGTGATAAATGACCCTGCGCCCAAGTCTTCTCTGAAACCATATGGCCCATTGCTTAGATATTTGGTGTGTAGTATTGTCAGGGGTAAAATGTTTTAGATAAAGTTATATCAGAATCCTTGTCTGTTTAAAAACCTTGACATCAGTTGAAGCAATGGTACTCAGGTGAGCGATTCAGGGCCATCATGGCCCTCTTGTTTATTAAAAGCGTTACAGTATTGAGTCAAACGTTTATTAAATATGTAAACATAAACATTACTTAAAACATCGACTAGAGATATACCCCTGTAATTATCAGGATGGTCCAGTTCGCCTTTCATATGCAAAGGAATCAGAACTGATGTTGCCAATTGGAGAGGGAATTCGCCTAATGTAAATATCCGATTATAAATGATTCTTACATATGCAATACTATATCCTGTAATGTTTTAGTTGTAAAATTACCAGATTAGCCTTATCAAGTTTCTAATCATTTACAGCATGTTATATCTCCTCATCTGGCCCCTGTTCTGGAAAATAAAAATGGTACTTAAGTATGATTTTCATACTCAAACTCAAACTATGCCCATTAGTTTCAATAGGGGTTTGAGTATGTTACTCAGATGTGAGCCTGATATCGTACTTAAGTATTTTCGAGATCACAAGTCCAGTTACATCAGAATTAATATACAATTTTCAGTCTCATTGTTGTCATCTACATCTTGGCGCTCATTCGGTACTCAAGTACAGCAATACCAGGACCTCTTTCAGGCGCACTGAACAAAAATGAAAAATGATGACACCAATCATCTGTAGTAATACGATGCACACGTATATTTCCACTTTGAAAATTCCTAAATTGTTTCCAAAATTCCACTTGAACATAATCTGTCAAACACTTTAATTTCTTGTATACTACGTTTTGATTTACCTATTAATTTAAACTGATTTTTGTCATCTAGATATCGATTCAAGTGACTTTGCGGCTCTTAAACATTGTAATCACTTGTTTATCATAACCTTTATTAATTTACACTGTGTTACAACAGATTATGTCACTAACAATAATTTTATCCAGTGCGTGATTACTGCATGCCAGTACATTCTTTTCAAAATCAGAAATAACATCTGAAATGGCGATATCCGGTTCTTTGGACATTACCTCTAGAATATCGAAATCCCCACTTAAAACTATTTATTGAACTTTATTTTGAAAAAAAAAACCAAGAAAGATTATTTTCGCTTTGAAAATTCTACTTTACTGCATATTTAACTTCTGTAGATGCGTTAATAACATCCGTAGTAGACGAAATACGTTTGGTTTCAACATCAAAACTACAGTTTAATGAGCAGAACTACATTTTTTATCAACAAAACCAACAGTGTTTTCGAAAATATCGTTTGCTGCAATATAATAATCAAAAACACATCATCGATTTGAAGAAATGTGTGTAATCACCAGTTTTTTTTTGTCGTGGCCAAAACGGCCGTTCAAAATATATAATGCATATGTTCTGCATAATGATTAAAATCACGACCGAAGCTGTTAACAGTACTATCGCATGACGGCCTGTTCGCAAGTTAGAAATGTGAATAAAAATGTTATATTAACATTGTTATCTAACAGCTCTGTGTTTCCTTGACCCGCACGTACCTTCAAGTCGCCTGAAATTAATATGTGTTCATCATTTATCGGTATTTTGCATAATAATTACTCAATAATTTGGATACTTTTTACATTAGATTCTGTATATGCTGGATACTTATCTGGCGGGATATAAACTGTCTATATTGAATAAGTCTTTATGAAATTAAAGTATAACCCCATAGACAAAATCATCACAAAAACGTGTTACAAAGCTCTCTAAAAATGATCTAACAAATATACATACTCCCCACCCATGTTCCTATCCCCTTTTGAATAAAACAAGAGCTGTCAGAGGACAGCACGCTCGACTATTCAAAATGCTTGTCGGTAAATCAAATGAAATCTATTTAAATTCTTGCCCTTCACATTCCCTGTACATAATAAAAGTCAAAAATGATATACCTTAATAGTCTGATACCCCTTAATATATTTATGATGTCTAAAATCAATCCCATGCCTAGTTAATGAGACATAAGCACAATAACACTGTGCATGCAAAACTTTAACCAAAAATCCAAGTTAGAAAAGGGCCATAATTTGCATCAGTCCAAAAGTTATCCTCCTGTTTTCTGATGCCCTTGAAGACACTCCTTAACTTTCTAGTCAATTCCACAAGCAATTTCTGAGATATAAGCTGGATAGTACTTTGAATGCAAAAATTTAACCAAAATTCTAAGTTAAAAGGGGGCCATAACTTGTAATATATTCCATCAAAAGTTATCTACTTTGATAGTATGATACTCCTAAACATATCAAAGATATGTTAAATCAATCCCATGCCTGGATACTGAGATATCAGCATAAAAGTAACTTGCATGCAAAACTTTAACCAAAATTTCTAGTTAAAAAGGGCATAATTGTAAATATTCCATCAAAGTTATCTACTGAAAGTATGAACCCCTAAAATATTAAAGATGTTTAAATCAATCCCATCCTGGATTGAATATTAGCATGAAAGTACCTTGCATGCAGAACTTTAACCAACATTTCTAAGTTAAAAAGGGGCAATAATTTGTAACATATTCTATCAAGAGTTATCTACCATGAAAGAATGATACCCCTAAACATATTAAAGATGTTTCAAATCAATTGCATGCTTGATACTGAGGTATAAGCATGAGAGTATATTGCATGCAAAACTTTAACCAAAATTTCTAAGTTAAAAAGGGGCCATAATTTGTAATATATTCCATCAAGAGTTATCCCTTTTATGATGCCCCTAAACATATTCATAAACTTTCAAGTCAATACCATGAATGGTTATTGAGATACAAACTAGATAGTAGCTTGCACGCAAAACTTTAATCAAATTTTCTATTGCATGCAAAACTTTAACCAAAATTTCTATGTTAAAAAGGGGACATAATTCATATTAAATTTAGTCAAGAGTTATCTACCTTGGTTGTCTGATGCCCCTGAACATATTTATAAACTTTCAAGTCAATACCATAAATGGTTATTGAGATATAAGGTTGATAGTAACTTGCACGCAAAACTTTAACCAAAAGTTGCAACGCCAACGCCGACGCCAGGGTGACTACAATAGCTCTCATATTCTTCGAATAGTCGAGCTAAAAATGGCTGGACAACTTTAGCTAATATTATCCATAAAATAGCTAGAACTAGAACAAACAATATCATCTGTCACCCATGTTTCAGCTAAAGTGATAATATCAAATTTTGTTTTATAATTTAAATAGTCAGTTTATTGCAGTTTAGGCAGTATACCATTAATATTCCACAATACAAATGAAATATTAGGCAATGAACTCAATGGGACTTGACTTCAGCCGTATAGCTCATTACTACCTGTG
>CM037783.1:45665156-45694377 GCA_021229015.1 Solen grandis | reverse complement strand
GGTGAGGCTCTACAAAAGTTGCTAAAATAAAGTTGATCCATGAAGAACTTTGGTTGCCATGGCTACAAAAAGAAAAATAATTTGAAAACTTTAAAAATCATCTCCTTCAAAACTGCTGGCCAGATTTCAAAATAAATTGGTACAGATGTTCCTTGAGTCAACCTCTACTAAAGTTGCTAAAATTATTCCGATCCGTAAAAAAAACATGGCCGCCAGGGGCAGGGCTTATTTGCCTTATATGTATATAGAGAAACCTTTAAACAACATCTCCTCTGAAACCACTGGACAGAATTTGATTAAACTTGGCAGGAATGATCCTTGGGTCAACCTTCACAAAAGTTGCTAAAATAAACTTGATCCATGTAGAACTCTGGTTGCCATGGCAACAAAAAGAAAAATAATTTGAAAACTTTAAAAATCATCTCCTTCAAAACTACTGGCCAGATTTCAAAATAATTTAGTACAGATGTTCCTTGGGTCAACCTCTACCAAAGTTGCTAAAATTATTCCGATCCGTAAAAAACATGGCCGCCAGGGGCGGGGCTTATTTGCCTTATATGTATATAGAGAAACCTTTGAACAGCATCTCCTCTGAAACCACTGGACAGAATTTGATTAAACTTGGCAGGGATGATCCTTGGGTCAACCATCACAAAAGTTGCTAAAATAAACTTGATCCATGTAGAACTCTGGTTGCCATGGCAACAAAAAGAAAAAAATGAAAACTTTAAAAATCATCTTCTTCAAAACTACTGGCCAGATTTTAAAATAAATTGGTACAGATGTTCCTTGGGTCAACCTCTACCGAAGTTGCTAAAATTATTCCGATCCGTAAAAAAACATGGCCGCCAGGGGCGGGGCTTATTTGCCTTATATGTATATAGAGAAACCTTTAAACAATATCTCCTCTGAAACAACTGGACAGAATTTGATTAAACTTGGCAGGGATGATCCTTGGGTCAACCTTCACAAAAGTTGCTAAAATAAACTTGATCCATGTAGAACTCTGGTTGCCATGGCAACAAAAAGAAAAAAAATGAAAACTTTAAAAATCATCTTCTTCAAAACTACTGGCCAGATTTTAAAATAAATTGGTACAGATGTTCCTTGGGTCAACCTCTACCAAAGTTGCTAAAAATTTTCCGATCCGTAAAAAACATGGCCGCCAGGGGCGGGGCTTATTTGCCTTATATGTATATAGGGAAAACTTTAATCAACATTTCCTCTGAAACCACTGGACAGAATTTGATTAAACTTGGCAGGGATGATCCTTGGGTCAACCTTCACAAAAGTTGCTAAAATAAACTTGATCCATATAGAACTCTGGTTGCCATGGCAACAAAAAGAAAAAAAATGAAAACTTTAAAAATCATCTTCTTCAAAACTACTGGCCAGATTTTAAAATAAATTGGTACAGATGTTCCTTGGGTCAACCTCTACCAAAGTTGCTAAAAATTTTCCGATCCGTAAAAAACATGGCCGCCAGGGGCGGGGCTTATTTGCCTTATATGTATATAGGGAAAACTTTAATCAACATTTCCTCTGAAACCACTGGACAGAATTTGATTAAACTTGGCAGGGATGATCCTTGGGTCAACCTTCACAAAAGTTGCTAAAATAAACTTGATCCATATAGAACTCTGGTTGCCATGGCAACAAAAAGAAAAAAAATGAAAACTTTAAAAATCATCTCCTTCAAAACTACTGGCCAGATTTTAAAATAAATTGGTACAGATGTTCCTTGGGTCAACCTCTACCGAAGTTGCTAAAATTATTCCGATCCGTAAAAAAACATGGCCGCCAGGGGCGGGGCTTATTTGCCTTATATGTATATAGAGAAACCTTTAAACAATATCTCCTCTGAAACAACTGGACAGAATTTGATTAAACTTGGCAGGGATGATCCTTGGGTCAACCTTCACGAAAGTTGCTAAAATAAACTTGATCCATGTAGAACTCTGGTTGCCATGGCAACAGAAAGAAAAAAATATGAAAACTTTAAAAATCATCTTCTTCAAAACTACTGGCCAGATTTTCACAAATGATGTTAAAATAAACTTGATCCATTTAGAACTCTTGTCATCTGACGTCATGTTACGTCACAACATACAACTAAGTTCTTATTATTTGGGCAATGATTTCGATATGATGTTGGTTGTTCAGAATGATAAAAATTTCATAGATAAGAGAGTAATGTATGTGCTTTAATGTATTAACATTTTCAGCATCCTATGACGTCACGTGACGTCAGAGCTAAAAATAGTGAAAAATATTGTACGCGCTCTATAGCCGCCATTTATGGTCTGAATTTCCTCAAATTTTCACAGATGCTACATCTCAAGACTTAGCTGTGCATATCCATTCAGCTGACCAAAATTCCGAAAGACCGAGGCTCTGTGGTTGAAGCAAGATTCAAACATAGGACCTAACTTTTCATTATAGGATTATAGAGCTTTCAGATGAGACAAAAAACTGAAACTTACACAGTTTGCAGTTCTGCAGATTTTCTTAAGATATTTTTAGTCCTGACGTCATAAGACGTCATGTGATGTCACAGCATATTACTAATTTATCTCAGGTGAGCGATTTAGGGCCATCATGGCCCTCTTGTTTACCTTTAAACTCTTAGTGTGACCTTAAAATTGGAGCTACAGACCTGGGGATTACACCAACACATCGTCTCATGATGGTGAACAATTCTGTCATGTTATTTCAAAATCCATTAAAGAATGTCAGAGTTATGGGACAGAAATGGAACGGACAGACAGATGGTGCGATTACTATATGCCCACCTTTAGGGGCATAAAAACAGCCAGATTTCACATTATTTACATTCTAGCATCATCATTTCTTAAGCAATCATCTTTAAACTTTTTGACAATATTTATAATAATAATCTCTCGGCCAAGTTTGATTATGGCTGATATCAGCCTATTAGATTATAAGTTATGCCTCTTTATATATAACAAGAGGGCCAAGATGGCCCTTAATCGCTCACCTGAGAAATACTGCCTTCATTGCCTTTTATAAAACAGTCTTACTGAATACAAAATCCATGCAGAAGTACAGCAAAATAATCATAATTCCACACAAAAACTGTACCTGTTATCAAAATTTTGATGGTCATAGCTGTATAAAAATCAAATGATCCACAAGGCCATGTTACATAACAAATATCTAAACCCATGAACTTGTGGTTTCTGACAAGATCTTTTAAACACTTCCTATATTGTCTGTGTAAAATCAAGTGACCCCATGGGCAGGGCCAATTTTAACCCCAGGGCCATAACGTGAACAAAGTTGATAGATGTTCACTAGTCCATATTACATACCAAATATCTAAATTCCAGGCCGCATGGTTTCTGACAAGATGATTTTTCTAGATTTTCCCATATATGACTATGTAAAATAAAGTGCCTCTGAGGAGGGGCCAATTTTGAACCCAGGGTCATGATTTGAACAAACTTGGTAGATGTCTATAATGCCATGTTACAACCAAATATCTAAACTCCAGGCCATGTGGTTTTACAGAAGATTTTCAAAGATTGCATTTTTAAAATTTATTTTTAGCTCCTACTTTTTCAACCAAACAAAACAATTTGAACAAGTTGGATAAAGGGCATCATAAGTATCAATCCTGTGAAATTTGGTCAAAATCTATTCAGCGGTTTAGGAGGGGATGTTGTTAAAAGGAAATTGTTGATGCCATACGCATGGACGCAGGACAAAAGGCGATCACAATAGTTCACCATGAGCACATTGTACTCAGGTGACCTAAAAAATGCCAGATTTGCATCTGCCATTACCAAATTTGAGATTATAGTCCCAAACATTGACATAAGTTCAAAGATGATTGCACAAGAAATGAAGATGCAAGAGTGTAAACAGAGTGAAGTCTTTTTTTTTTATATTACAGGGTGTCTCAATATATCTGATACCATTACAAATGGCTGTTAAAATTTTATTTATGAACTATTTTTGATGTTTTATGTATCATACTGGAAATGATATTATCAATTATTGTTTCTTTAGAAATTACAGCCATGATGTTATGATGTAATAGGAAACCGATGGTTTATCCAAGAAATTCAGAGAAAATTTTATTTCATTAATATGACAAAAAATGAGTGGCCGTCCCATTTCCATGACCCGAGCCTTTTTGTCTTTTAAGTCTGGGGATATTTAAGAGACAGAGTTTTCAAACCCTTACTAAACAACCTAGAAGAACTGAAAACTGCTGTTTGCAGGCAAATTAAGAAAATCAGTACAGGAACATGTGTATTTAAGGGAACATTAAGAGATGTTGTCATCTCACAAAAAGGATGTCATCTTGAAAATATACTACAAATATTAACTAGAAAATATGTTCATGTAAAGAAGAAAATGTGTATGCATTTTCAGTATTCCCAGATACTCCCATATGAGGGTATTTTACCCCCATATTGGTCTTCAGTACCCCCAGTTTTAAGAGATTTGCTACAAATCTCTTACAGAGAGGGTACAAAAGTTCAAGAAAAGCACAAATTTTACCCCCACTTTCAAATCTTAATGGGAACACTGCATTTTATGTCAGAAAAAACTTTATTATGTGGTACAATAACATTTTGTGTTCATTATAACTGTATCTTTCTCAGTAAAATAAATAGTGCCTGTAAATGGCATCAGATATTCTGAGACACCCTGTAAAAGGGGCATTACCTCCTGACCTCCTGGCCTAATTGGCCAATACCAGCCATTTAACCCTTTCCCTCATATAGACTCATTTTGACGCACTCAGTAGGTACCACATAAAGCCCGATCTGCAGAAAACCACAGTTAAACCTTACCAAATTTAATTATAAAGTCCTCATTTCCAGACCACTGAGGAGCAGCAAACAGCATAAAACCTGATCAGCCTGCAAGTTACTCGCAGGCTGATCTGGTTTTATGTTGTTCACATAGGTCTTTTCATGGTTTCCTCTATGAGGGAAAGGGTTAAATGCCCAAGAGATTATGGTCATAAACATTGTCATAAAGTTTAAAGATGATAATGTTTAAGCAATGAAGTTGCTAAAGTGTAAACACTAAAATTCTTGAAGCACGACGGACATTCAAGTATTACAAAAGCTCACCATGAGCTTTACTCAGGTGAGGCAAAAAAAAAGAAACAGTTCTAATCTGGTCTCCTGACCGACCCCATTTTACCTTTCGTTTCATGTAAAGTAAAAAAAAATTAAATATATAAAAAAATAAAATCCAAACCTACCGACCCTCTTTTTTATTTGCTGGAGACCAGAAATGGAATTTTTTTTTTTTGCCTAATCTAAAAAACTGGATGGTGTCATTCCTGATATGACTGAATTGGATAACAAGTAGTTGAATGAGTTTATTTAACTTTAAGATAATACACATGTCCTTACATTTATATGTTATTTTGTGGGACAGAAAACAGAACAGGCAATTTATTCTAGGATCCTGTAAAAATAAAAAGACTTTTTTCAGACTGCTTGAACTTTTAATCCATTTGATGTATACTAGATCTTTAAAATTGATGTTACAGGAATAATCAGATATCATGATTTTATTATTTTATCAATTTCTGCACAAATAAAATTCACTTCCATCCAAAGTTTTAATAAAGGTTTCCTTATCGATATTAATACAGGAACAATGTATCTCACTTTATAATTATTTAAACACATTAAATTCCTTTTCCTAACTTCCCTTGCAGCCAGTCATGCTTTGCCATTTTGGTATTTCCTAGCTTGTAAAATAGTTCATTTTTTTGATATCCCCAATATAGTGCCTGCTTCCATTTGCCTTTAGAATAGTCATCCCTGTAGAGACCCAAGCCTTTCTTTTGCTCCATCTGCTTGTGTCTTGGTTTTAGTGAACACTCCACATGCAGCCTCCCAAATCTCCTCTCAAAGTAACATCCTGCACATCTTAACTTTAACTTTGTTCTGACTTTATAAGTCCTGACAAATGGCTGCTGAGATACCAATCCTGTGAAGTGGGACAATAACCCGCTACATATTACTGGCTGCACTGAATTTTCACGACAACCACCTGAATAAAGGGAGGCAATTCCTCTGTGAGTCTGCTGTGATGAAATAGCTGGTGTTATGACTCTCACAAGTGGTATTTGACAAAAGCTTGGTGATGCTTTTGTTGCACATTTCCAGAGGAAATTCATTTTCAGCTGAAATAAAAAAAAAGATATCAATTTCATCTCTTATAAATCACCTTTTTTATTGCAGAAGATCTGAAATTCAAGCAGCAAAGTATACAATAGCAGATCTACATTGAGTCTGAATACTGAATTTTCATATCTACAATCTCAAAAGCTATCATGCAGATGAAATACTTAGAACATTATAAAATAAATGATAATTTCAAGTTGTTTGATTTTGGTCCTCAGGGGTATAAAAATCCACTCTCCTGCACGCATTGGCGAATGGAATGATGGAACAGGCTAGTAAGAAATATTAGGTGGCTGTCCAACTGGGCGAGTGTATTTTCAAATTCGATATTCAAAATCAATAAAAAAACAACAACAAACAACATTAATTTTAAAATGATGTTATTAATCATATTCTGCACTGATTAGCTTTCTCTGTGACTGTCTATCAATCCATCTATATATCATCCCAGCATCCAAGCACCAAGATGTTGCATATGAAGCCAACAGATGCTACTTTCCTAGTAACTGTGCAGACTGGTTTATGTAAATAACAAAAGTTACGTCCAGTTATTCATTCATTCTACCATTTCATATATACCAAAAAATAAGGTTTTTAATATATTTAATTGATGGATTGTGTAAATAATCGACATATTTCTTTCTATTTTTGATATAGAAAAATATGGAAACTTTTACAAAACTAAGAAATATGTATGAGAATAATTTATTTTTTCATTTATGGCTTGCAGGCTTAACTTGAAGGGTAAATATTATTCATTTATTGCAGACACCACTTGATTTTCCAGGAAAATGAAACAAACCGACATATTAATTTTCTTTTTCAGCAATATGTGGAGATGACGAAAAACCAGGAGGCAAGACAAAAAAAGAGGATTAGATAAAAGGAAATCTAAGCAATCTATTATGATAAATAAAAAAGGAAGTGAACCATACAAGAAGTGTGGCTGAGTAAGCTTGACTAGGTAGATCCTTAGACCTATTTCTAAACAAAAAGATGAAAATAATGATATGTTCGAACTTAAGGGCAAGTGAAAGTTTCTATAAGGGAAAGTGCATTTTTCAAATCACTAGTCCTTCAGGGTAAATAACTTTTCTGGAAAATAATCGCAAATCCCACAAATATTTCAAATTAATTGATAGACATAAGGAGATATATTTCATTATATTTTTGTTTATTTTGATAAATAAAAGCATATTTGATTGATTCCATATGTAAATTTGATAGATTTATTGAAAAGATTTGAAAAATAGTGTTGAAGCAAGATGACCTCTTTCTAAACTGCTGTCCATTATTCCTTGTTGATATTTATGAATATGCAGGGGGTTTTTTTTTGCCCATTTTGATGACTGTTATTGGGTCATGTTTCCAATCCCAAAATTTTCCAATTTCAAGGAGAAAATTCCCAATTCAAGGAACAAAAGAAAAAAAAATATTGCCATTTTTTACAATGTGTTCGGGTTGAAAGTAACCAGTTGAAGTCATGTGGAACTCCTTTAAGTCCGCCATTTCATCCGCTGTTGATAGGTTTGTTCCTTCCAAAATGTCCAGCACCAGACAGACACACCCATGGGTAGACACCAGCCTTCGGAGACTGATGCGAAGAAAGCAAAGAGCACACAGGAAAGCCCGAAGAACAGGGAAAGAAACACACTGGAGGCGCTACAGAGGATTACAGAGGGAAGCCCAGTCATCCACACGGTCAGCTGAGAAGAGATTTCTCCAAGATGTTGTTAGTGGGAATCTTAAACGTGATCCAAAGCGCTTTTTTTCGTACGTTAAAAGTAGAAAGCAAGATTACATTGGTGTGTCTTCTCTAATTGACAAAGAAGGTTTTCTACAAAGTGACACGACCAAGAGAGCGGATATCTTAAATGAGCAGTTCAAATCTGTATACACAAAAGAAAACATAAATAACATGCCAGACAAAGGCCCAAGCCCATTTCCATCTATGCCACATATCTCTTTTAAAAGTCAAGGAATTGCCAAATTGCTTAACAATTTAAAACCTCATAAGGCGGCTGGCCTTCCATACCCACACACATTTTGAAGATTGCCAGTGAGGAGATTGCTCCAATCCTAACCAGAATCTTCCAACATTCCTATGACACCGGTAACTTGCCCATGGATTGGAAGGATGCTGACATTGTACCAATCTACAAGAAGGGTGATAAGCAGCTTGCCTCCAACTATCGACCAGTCTCCCTGACATCCATCACCTGCAAAATCATGGAGCATGTAATACACAGTAATGTGATGGACCACTTCCAACATAATAACATACTCTGTGATGAGCAGCATGGGTTCCGGAAAAGACGTTCTTGCGAGTCTCAGCTAGTAACTACCATCCAGGGTATAGCCAGCAAACTGCGCTCAGGACGGGACCAAGTTGATGTCATCCTCCTCGACTTCTCAAAGGCGTTTGACAAAGTCCCCCACCAGAGATTACTCTACAAACTCGACTACTATGGTGTGAGAGGCGAGAATCTACGGTGGATAAAGTCCTTCCTGAGTGACAGGAAACAACAAGTTCTTTTGGATGGAAAGTCATCACAACAAGCAGACGTCACTTCCGGAGTGCCTCAGGGGACTGTGAACGGACCGCTGTACTTCCTTGCCTTCATAAATGATTTGCCAGACTGCACCTCGTCCGAGACAAGACTGTTTGCTGACGATAGCCTTCTCTACAGAGAGATCAGATCAAGTAAAGATGTCCAGGCACTCCAGAAAGATCTTGACTCCTTGGAGAGGTGGGAGGACCAGTGGCAAATGAGATTCCACCCAGAGAAATGTCAGGTGATCCACATTTGCACGAATCCACGCTTCAGACGTCATCACCAGTATACATTGCATGGCCATGTCCTTGAATCAGTGGATAGCTCTAAGTATCTTGGTGTCCATATTAGCCAGGATATGTCATGGAGGACTCATGTGGACAAGATATCAGCTAAAGCCAGTGGTACTCTGGGTTTCCTGAGGAGGAATCTTTACAGTTGCACGAAGGAGGTCAGGGAGCAAAGTTATAACACGTTCGTTCTACCTACCTTGAACTATGCCTCAGCAGCTTGGGACCCGCATCTCACAAGGGATGTTGACGAACTTGAACGAGTCCAACGTAGGGGTGCTAGATTTGTTTGCAACAACTACAAAGACAGAACCCCCGGCTGCGTAACGACCATGATCAGAGATCTTGGCTGGTCTTCACTTGAAGACAGAAGACGGGCACACAGACTGCTTTACCTCTTCAAGATTAAGCACCGTGAAGTTGACATTGACCCAGGAAACCTCCTACTGTCAGGGGATCCTCGTACAAGAGGCAGAGGAAGGATTCGACAACACGGTGTGGAGTCTACAGTCTACAGTCAGACATTCTACCCTCGCACAGTAAGAGAGTGGAACCAGCTGCCCATTTCAGTCACAGACATTAACCATGCTGAGTACTCTGCAGCTGCTCTTGATGACCTTATCAAGGGTGGCCACTTCATCTCCCAGGCTTAGAGACATCAGGGCCATGTACATAATTTTAAGACTGCACATTATTTTAAGCTATAGATAGCAGATTTTAACCCTGGAGGATGATGGCTATCTCAACCTCCGTCATAGGTCAATACTACAGTCTAAGAAGACTCCTGACCTTTTATTGGAAGACGAAGACGAAGACGAACAAGTCCAAAGATACCTCTACTTCTGCCAGATACTGGCCACATTCAACAGACTGCATATTATTCCAGGTGGTACAAGTGTTGAATGATCCAAATATTTGATTTTTTGGTTTTATTAGATGTAATGTTTATAATACAGTGAGTTTTTCCCAATTTTGTCTAAAGAAGAAGCCTTTGTAGGATTTTTTTTTTAATCATACAGCAAGTCACTGTAATCAAAATATTTTTGAAAATCTGTTTAAGGGCTCTCGCTTAAAATACTTTTTGTATAGGGAGATGTTAATGATTTTGGTTATGGTCTCATAACTAAAGCTTGCGACTCATTGGTTTCAAACATGTAAGTCTTGGCACTCATTAGAGAACTTCTACATAGATTAATCACTGCCCCTGGGCCTAAATGAATGACCTTTGATGATCATATATCTAAATTGCACTGTATCGTTACTTAGTCAATAAATGCTTTGATGTCAAAATAATAATAAGAAATATATTTTAGGACATTATAGAAATCAGGTATGCAATTATTGAGAAATTGTATCTTACATTTTATCTTACATTTGATTCTTGAAACGAGTTTCCCAAGTAAACATCATGTGTTTTCGCGAGCAATATACGATTAAAAATAAAATTGTACAACCCCTTCGCGGTATCATTAAATAATATAATAATAATAATATAAATAGATAAATTAAATAATAAAATTCGAACACAGTACAGAATACCCGTATCAAAAAATATAATTTTTCATTGTCGAAATTAAGATCACTCATACATTTACAGTGAAAACATAAAGAATGGCCATTGTATTTCACAATATGTTTTACGAATTCTAAATATTCTCCAAGCTGGGCTCTTGAATCGTATCGAACTCGCGGTACCTACTAAAAGCCGGGTTCCAAATTATTGCCGGTCTCCGCCGGTCTCCAAGACCGGGGACTGGAGACCGTCGTTTTGTAAGGGGGGGGGGGGGGGGGGGGGGGCGGGAGTGGTGGTGGGATATATCGGAGAACGGCTGAGACTGTTTAATTATTAATATAAATGCATTAATTTCAATTTTTAATTTAATATTTTTTTAAGGAATAAAGTTACGCATTAATTAAATTAGAATAATTCTCTTGAATATGCATTATAATGCCGATATTTGATAATTAGTATCGATGCAATATACAGAATAAAGTCTAAACAGCAGATAATAGCGTCATCAAAAGTACTAATATATCTATACTGTAATGTCAATAGCTACT
This sequence comes from Solen grandis, assembly GCA_021229015.1. NCBI lineage: Eukaryota > Metazoa > Mollusca > Bivalvia > Adapedonta > Solenidae > Solen > Solen grandis. The sequence continues at coordinate 45,683,289 of CM037783.1, read as the reverse complement.
GAAACAGTATGTGGTTACTTGCGCGATAAAGGTCATTTACTCAGGGCTACTGCACGTTCACGTTATTGTTTGTAATATAATTTAGGAGCAACTGCTCATGTGTCTTTCAAATAAAAAGATATGTTTAGAAATAAGCAAAGAAACTTAAAATGTTTTTATTACGGTTTATTAAAAGAAATATACATGTATATATATTCTGTAATTTTTACTTTTATGATAAATGGACGGGTTTTAATATAGTTATAAACATTTACTGGTTGATCTACAATAATGCGTATAATAGTAATAATAGTGTTGTCTATAAGCTAAAAACCTTTAATACAAAAAAACTGCTAATATATGTATACAATGATCAGAAGTATAAAAAATTTAAACATACTTGGTGATAATAATTTGGAATATATCTTTCTCTTAAATCTTTCATATATTGGACAAACGCATAAAAAATAGTGCTCGTCTTCTACATCATTTAGATAACCATCAAGGATCTAATTAGATTGCAGTCTATTACATAACTTAGCACCTGGTGCTACTGGACACGTGCCATTAAGCGTGTCAACTCAAGGAACACAGTACACAGTACCATTAACCCGCAGCGCTAAGTTGTAAATGTTGATGAGTATGACTGGATTGAAAAAAAAGTATGATGATACATATTAATGATACTCGCACTCATGGTTTCTTGAATTAATGCATCTATTTTTATACTGGATGTTAATAATAACTTAGGAAAGAAAACAACATTATGTAGTATATAATATTTAACAATTTCTGACCGTTTATTTAATTATTACGTCAAAAATGTGAGGAAGCATTCAACGAAAACTATAACGAATTAGCGGACCGTAATATTGACATATAACCAAAGACGCCTTGGACAGAAATAGCCTAAGCATAGACGATTCCGATCATGTGAAACAAAACTTAGCGTGTAGTAAAATCTCCAAATAAGTGTGACGTCATCACTGATTTAAATACTGAAAGAATTTCCGGTGTAACAGATACTGAATCTACATGGATAAACAATTTGACCTAAACATGAGTGATAAGAATATTTTACAGAATTCAGTGTGAAAATAAAAAAATGTTGCAAATGGTATCACCAAGCATACGTTGGTATAAACAGCTGTAAAAAAAATATCTAGTGTAAGACACTGGTCTTGGCAGTGCATGTCAGTTCTAAAAAAACTAACTTGAATAAAAAATGATATAAAACAGCATAAGTTTATCGTCATTTAGTACAGTATAAAACGATTGTTACAAGCTATTGTATCTGTTCATTTTATTACAATCATGCACTGCTTTGCCATGTATGTGATATATATTTTATTCTGAGTTTGACGAAATGTATGTGTACCGGGTAGATTGTTGCATTTATGTTTACCATGTTTTTTTAGTTTTTTGATTATTATGATCTTATGATTGATAAAAATTGTTCATGTTTTCATGTTAATTATTTGGGTTTTCGTTTTATTTACATGTACATTTCATCATAATATGAGATCAACAGTCTTCTTCAATTGGACACAAATAAATAAAATCATTTAATTTCTTGATGATGATGGTGGTGATGATGATAACTATTGAAATAGTATGGCAGGGACTTTAAAGCGTCACTCGATATACCGCCTCGGGCACACACCTCCGTGATAAGGTGTGGACAATTATGGTATGTGTCAGTCACTGTAATAAACTCATTCACACACAGAGAAAGCAAATACATATTGAGCAGAGAGAGAGAGAGAGAGAGAGTTTTGCTACAATAATTAGTTCAACAATCATTTGTTTAATATTAAGAAACACAAAACAGACAACAAATAATAATTAAATGCAGATTTCATTTAAAATGCTTATTTGCTAACCAACACTGGTGTATTAATCAAAAGATAAATAAATAAATACATAAAATTTTAAATTAAATCATTAAGTCCCCCTTAACATATTTGGATATAATTTGAGAAACCATTACATCAAATACTAGGGAAATATAGGGATAGAACGAGACAAATAAAGACAATATTTTGTAAATATAGCTAAGGGAGCCTTCATTGGATAACAACATAATAAAAAGTAAGTAAATGCGTAATTAAGATTTTAATTTATATAAAACTGCACAAATCAACCTAATTAAGCTACTACCTACTAAACGACGCTCTCAGGTCTCGGAGACCGGCGAAGACCGGAGATCGGAGACCGTCTTTTAGTATACTCCCCGGGTTAATTCGCCCTCAGTACACTTCGCATTAGTGAATCCGCCTGAGTCCATTCGCCCTATAATGTGGGTTCATGTTTGTCTTCTTGATAATTACAAAAGAAGGTGACATATCCAATATGAGAGAAACACACACACACACACACACACACACACACATGCTGTAGGTGTGAACACGTGCCAGAAATGATAATTGCACCAGAATAAACAGATCAAATACGACAAGCGCCTTATGTTGCTCCCCCCTCCCATTTTATGCCAAATAAACGATGTTACATATGATGTTTTGTAAGAGGACATTTAGAAATCAAATTAACACTTAAAAGCTGGTATGTGTAAAGAATAAGTGAATTTAAAGTATATGTCCCATATAGGTTTTAAAAATGGAAGTTTAAATAATGTTTTACTCTAAATAATCGCAAAAACACTCTCTGACAAGAGAGCCATGATGGCCCTTGATAGCTCACCTGAGTATAGGGTTACCCAAGGAACATTAGTCTGAATTAAAACATTATGAAATCTGGCCAGTAGTTTTGAAGAAGATGATCCCTTTAAAGTTTTATAAAATTCTGTCCAGCAGTTTAAGAGGAGAAGTCATTTTAAGTTTTCAATATATACATATAAGGCAAATTAGTCCTGCCTCTTGCAGCCATTTTTTATGGATCGGAATAATTTTAGCAACTTTTGTGATGCTTCACCCAAGGATCATCCCTGCCAAATTAAATCAAATTCTGTCCAGCGGTTTCAGAGATGTCATTTAGAGATTTTATTATACATAAATAAGGCAAATTAGCTCCGCACATGGCGGCCATATTTTTCTACGGATCGGAATAATTTCAGGAACTTTGTGAAGCTTCACCCAATGATCATCCCTGCCAACTTAAATCAAATTCTGTCCAGCAGTTTCAGAGGAGATGTCATTTAGATATTTCACTATAGTATACATGTAAGGCAAATTAGCCCCGCCCCTGGCAGTACTGTTATTTTTATGGATCGGAATAATTTTAGCAATCTTGGTAGAGAATTACCCAAGGAACATCTGTACCAAAATATTTTGAAATCTGGCCAATAGTTTTGAAGGAGATGATTTTTGAAGTTTTCATATTTTTTCCGTTGCCATGGCAACCAGAGTTCTAGATGGATCAAGTTTATTTTAGCAACTTTTGTGAAGGTTCACCCAAGGAACATCCCTGCAAAGTTTAATCAAATTCTGCCAAGCGAATTCAGAGGAGATGTCGTTTAAAGTAAATTGTTGACGACGGACTACGGACGCAGGGTGATCACAAAAGCTCACGTTGAGCACTTCGTGTTCATGTGAGCTAAAAAATTGACTATATTGTGTCTTCATGAATATAAAAAAAAAATGATTATGAATTAAAGCTTTTTATTAAACAGTTTAACGTTCTATTTCTAGAAACCCAGTTGCATTTAATTGGGAGAAAACAAACTAATATAAATGCACAAAATAATAAAAAAAAATGAATTTATACAGAATGTCAAAAGAAAATATGTATCGACGACAAAAAAATAAAAAAATGATGCATATACGTTTTGATTGTAGTATAACTTATACATACCCGTGTTTCCGATGCTTATAAACGTATTACTATGCAATTATAATCAAAGATCAAATTATATTATAATATAGGCTGAATTAGCTTAAACATCAACATATTATGATTTATTGATTTATTAATAAGTAAATTAATCGTAGATATAGGCAATAATTTAGTGCCGTCTCCTGTGACATGCATTTGCAGCCAGTGGCAACATATAGACTTTTTCATACATTTTTTAGTCATTTATGATCACGAAGCTACATTAACGCCTCGATCTGTTTATGATTTATTAACTTCCAAATATATCATTCATTCATAGTTCAAACATAACTTACTAATGTTGCAATGATTATTGATTATATATATATAATGACAGCTGGTTAATTCCTAATCAGCAGTCAGAAGTAGTAAGAACTTAAACGTATCACGGTATGGTGATACTATTAATGAGTTGTACATATTCGATCGTCCTCTTCAAAACATTATTTAAAAAAGAATAATGAGTCAAAATATTTTGTAAAATAAAAGGAAGTGTTTGTATCTTTACAGAGTATGCGGCACACACACACACCATAATCATCTTTCTATCCCGTATATACCTACCTACCTAGATCATACGGTCTATAAAACACGTCTGTAAATCTCTCCACACATACACACCTAACATAGGTTATGCATATGCCAAGCTCTGTACATAATATATAAAACGTACTTACGGACAAACCACGAAGGTACATTTGGTATTCACGTCACTAGGATAAACAAACATATTTATTCATCCCAACCAAATTGATAACACTAATTTAGTGCGAAGAGACCCGTTTTTAAGGCGAAAAAAAAATGGGTTCACTTTTAGGGCGAATAGACCCAGTCCGAATAGGAATTATGGTGAATGGATATTAGGGCGAACAGACCCATAATCCACCCTAATGGACTCGGCAAATGTCGACAAAGATCGCCCAACTTCCGATATTCTTCGGCTTATCCCGCCATGATTCGGAATTTTGATTCGTTATTCATAAAGAAGTTTCAGTCATGGTATAATATATCATTGTTAATCAAATGTAATTTTGATTGCTGTTTCATCTATTTAAATGCAAAAATATCGTTCCTTACTTTTAAAAAAGATAAGAAAAACACCTCCCGAATAACTTCCGGTGACGTCCTAGATTTGCAAACTGCGTAATTGAAGATACTTCGAAAAGTTCCCCATAGAAGAGCAAAGGGTATCTTACTCAACCATTACTACAGTAACTTAAGTTCGTTTATTGGAAATTCATGTAAAACGGGAAATTGTAACTGTGATTCTTTCGTACTTAGATTGTACTTACTTGGTCAAATAGTTTTTGAATAAAAAAGTCATATAACTTTTATTGAATGCCTAGACTTTGATTCTTGAAAACAAGTAACAAATAACTTTGAAATAAAATACTTTATTAAGGTAATAAGGCTATATAGTTGTACATAAGATTATGAACAGTAAAAAATGATGAATTTTATCTCTGGGGAAATTTCATATGTATAAATGGCTCACATAAATTGTTGGATTTTTTTTTCGAAAATGTAATTATCTGTTCTTTATTTCACTTAACAGTGATTTTACATTAATCATGCAATGCACTTTATAGGATAACTATAATTATTATTTCAAGTTTGTACTCACATTGTACCTGAAAAGAACTTAAGAAGCAGTCAAAACCAAATATTCTGTGTTTTTACACACAATTTGCGAAAGCGTTCCAGTACAGGATTAGGTAGACTAAAAACCATTAATTTTTTATAATCTGTGGTTAGAAAATTCTGATATTGCACAAAATGCTTTCTTTAAATGTTTAGAAAAGAATAAGAAAAAAGAGAAACCAGAATTTCAAGATTCATGCATTAGAGTATGTTTCACTACCTTAAATCTCAAACAGATCTAGGTTTGATGTAACCATACAAGTTTTACCACCTCTTGGATCCCTTATTTCACTTTGTCTTAAGTCACAAATTTATGCTTAAATACCTGCTTGGAAATTTGATAAATATGTCTGACAGTGTATATCTAGGACCAAATTTAGGTTATGTATGGGATTTGGGGTTCCAAGAGGATTAGATACAGGGATGTAAAAATCCATTTTTCTGCTCGCATTGGCGAATGGATTGATGAAACAGGTGAGTAAGAAACACAAGGTGGTCGTATGACAGGGCGATTGCAATTTGAAGTCTAATATTCATAAGAAATACAAACAATATTTATTTTAAAACTCTGTAATTAATCATTTTCTGCACTGCTTATATATATAGCTTCATTTCTGTCTCTAAATCCATCCATCATCTCAGCATCTAAGTACTGTGAAGTTGCGTATAAATTTAAGTAAACAAGTGCTTGTTTCCTATTAACAGAGCAGACTGGTTTACAAAAGTTATGTCCAGTTATCCATTAGTCTTTCCATTTAATACATAACCAAGAAAACGTGTTTTTAAGTATATCAACACACATATCTCTCCATTTCTGATATAAAATAAATGTGGACACTTTTACATAACTAATTATAAGAAATATATACAACACTATTTTTTTAAATCTATTTATGGTACACAGACTAAACTAGAAGTGTAAATATTACTGAAGACACTGCTTAATTCCTTGGGAAATGTCATATAAAAGTAAACAAACACCCTTCCCTCCTTTACCCCATTCCATCCCCTGAGGTGTGATGTTTTTACATGTGACACAATGTGTCACAGGTGAAGGTACTGCAGATAGTGATGGGAATTGAGATAAATTTTATTGAAGTGAAATTTCATTGATTAACAGAGGTTGATAAGTGATATTGTCATGCACAAGGTCCATAACTATGGTTTCAATATTTTTTAGACCCCTATTTCTGTCTGTCAATTTTTTCAACACATGAGTCCAAGGAACATTCTTGTTTTATGTTAAATTTCTTAGTGTTGAAGTTCCAGTAATTCTATATACATGTAAATTGAGCTTCCTTTAGAATTTTCACAATATTGGATAACTATATACAGTCATATACCATATCACGCTTGATGAATGGAATTGCTTTGTGTCATTATGATTTTTCTATGCAGAAATAACAAGTTAAATTTGCTCCTTTTTCAATACATTGTGCTTTAATTTACTCTAATAAATGAGCCTTAAATTTTTCATCTCTTAATTCATAAATTTTTTTTATTAGTATTCATATTTCTTTCACTATTTTCCTTTTCCATTTTAAATTCTGTCCAAGTTTCTTTTTAAGATTTGACTAAAAATATGGTCATCTGGTCAGATCTTATAAAAACCTTGTGAATCCATGTGTGTGTATGCCATATATTAGGGAAACAAATGGAAGCAGCTAGTTAAAACTGAAATGCTACATATTCCCCATATAAATCACAATGTAAATAGAAAAGTAAAACATGTAGGTCTAGCAGACCAATATCATTCACAGTGTAGGTGATATGGATTTTATCTCACTGTTAGAACACAGTATTTTATCTGTAAACATCAAATAAAAATCTTTATTAATACATTTCAGAGCCTTAAACATGCCAGGGAGTGTACAGAGAGCAACATTTGCCATGAGCTGATTTTGGTTCCCGGAGGCCCAGTTTGGCTGCGCCCCCGGGATTCTTAGAGCTCGAGTTGGATTCTCAGGAGGAACCAGTCTTAATCCTACATATAAGAAAATGTAAGTAACCATTAACATTATTACCAGTACCAAGCAAGAAAGCTATACCTGTATGTTTTAAATGATTTTTGTGTCGCCTGCATAGCATGGCAGACACATAGGGATCACTTTGTCCGTCGTTGTCGGCGTCGGCGTCACACTTTCTTGTCCGGAGCATAACTCGAAAAGTATTTGAGGTATCACCTTGAAACTTAAAACATGGATAGATCACATTGAGGTGGAGTGCAGTGCACAAGAATGATAACTCTGACTTTCGTATTTTCTGAGTTATTACCCTTTGTTGATTCTGAGATTTTATTTTTGTCCGGACCATAACTCAAAAAGTATTTGAGGTACCTTAAATTCAATTGAGGTGGGTTGATTTTCAGTCTTAATTTTTGTCCAGGGCATAACTCAAAAAGTATTTGAGGTGCTGACTTAAAACTTTATAGATAGATAGATCTCATTGAAGAGGAGTGCAGTTCACATAAATGATAACTCCACTTTCTTTTCCCCTTTTTTTTTTTTTTTTTGTCAAGTGGAAAGTGCATAAGAATGATAACTCTGTTTTATTTTCTGAGTTATTTCCCTTTGTTGATTTTCAGACTTAATTTTTGTCTGGGGCATAACTCGAAACGTATTTGAGGTATTACTTTGAAACCTCACAGGTGGAAAGATCTCATGGAGTGCATTGTGCAAGAATGATAACTGTTGTATTTTTGGAGTTATTTCCCTTTGTTTATTTTTTTGGATTTAATTCTTGTGTGGTGCATAACTTGTAAAGTATTTGAAGTGTTGCCTTAAACATTTATAGTAGATAGATCTCATTGGTCTGAGTGCAGTACACAAGAATGATAACTCAATAATGATAATGATAACTACAAACTTGCAACATATATATAATTAACGTCATAAGTGCTTAATGACGTCATAATTTTTCTTACAGTTAATGTTTTGAATTCATAGTCATTCTGACACTCCTCTGATGAAGACTGTATAGTCGAAAGTGCTCGGGAAAATTATTACATATTGCACTGTTTGAATATTTTATTCCCCCCCCCCCCCCCCCCCCCCCCAAAAAAAAAATTATATATATATATATATATGTGTGTGTGTGTGTGTGTGATTTGGTGTTATTTTGTACCTCACAAAATAGATTATGCTTTATCAATAATTTGTCAAAAGATCGATTTTCTAGTCAATTCTTTCATCAAACATGCTTAAATGCAGGCGACACAAGTGTTCCGAGGAACACCCACATCTAGTTGTATGTCACAAATTATCAAAACAACATCCTTCTACTACAGAAATAACCAATGTATCAACTCAGCCACAAAGTTGGAGTTGTGTGTGTACTGTAATCAGCTTGTCTATGTATCTGTCTGTCTGTATCACAGAGTTATGACCCTTTGTATTTTTTATGCAATCTTGTCTGCTCTTTATTTCCCAAACCCTGGTTTGAATGAATGAAACTTCACAGGATTGATCTTAATATGACAATTAGCCTAGTTGTGCATATTGTCAGCACGTTTTGGTCAGATTATAAATTATTACAATGTCACAGTGCAATAAACCTATTAGCACTCATTCCATTACTTACATCACCTGTGTGATTATTAGTTGGCATTTGCTTTTTATTGATTAATTGAAAAAATGTGCCACTATTCACATTTTTGGACCAATAGAAACTCTTGTACTAATGGCACTTAGACAAACCTTTTATCGACTTTTAGATATCCTATTGAAGAGTACTCATTTGTGTAAGTAGCATTTTGATTGGTTGATGTACGCTTTGTGAATATCCTTACACTAAAGTACTAAACAGGTATCCCACGGCTGACAGATGAAATAGGCAGCAGTGGCCTTTTGTTTTTTATACCCCCCGCACAATAAAACAACAAAGTTGTAAGTGGGGTATGCTGAATTCAGATTGTCTGGCCGGCCTGCAGTCTGTCGTTTTTTCCAGACCATTACTCAAAAAGTATAAAAGATATCAAGATGAAATTTATATGTGGATAGATCTCATTGAATGTGAGTGCAGTGACCAAGAAGCATAACTCTCTGTTGCCTAATTTTGGATTTATAGCCCTTTAAAAATGTTCATACTAATTTTTCTTCCACACTATAACTCAAAAATATAAAAGATATCAAGATGAAATTTCATAAATAATGTGGATATGGGTAGATCCCATTGAGTGGGAGTGTAGTGACCAAGAACCATAACTCTCTGTTGCCTAATTTTTGATTCATATTAGCCCTTTAAAAACTTCATACTTAATTTTTGTTAACACTTGTTAACACTGCTTTTATAGGCATACAATCCAGCAGTGTGCGGTCTTGGGATAGCATTTGTTGTTACATGCAGCATGAGAAATATCACTTACATTAATGGATGATTTTTCCCAGTATGCATAATCAACCAAATATTTTAGGGCAGACCACACTGAGACAGTAGACTTGGAGTTCGACCCATGTGTCACCTCGTATGAGAATCTTCTGGACAAGTTCTGGAAATGGCATGACCCTACATCTGTTCAAACCAGGCAGTATATGTCAGCTATTTTCTACCACAACGAGGAGCAACATCAATTAGCACTGAAGACAAAGGAAGAACACCAGAAGCACATAGCACGGCCTATTGTCACTGTGATCAATGAAGCAAGTACCTTCTATGAAGCCGAAGAGTAAGTTCTGTTTTTGCTTGTTTGTTCAAATATAACATCTCCCCAGAAAAATTTCAGTCTCCCAGGGACTTTGATATAGTGCAGTCTGAATCCTAGAAAGTGGCATGTTTCTGCTCCATGTTACATACATCTTTAGTCCTTTGACTACAAGTTTATGTTGAACACATGTAAGGGAGATATACCAGATCAAACCATCTACTCCTTAATTAGGGGCAGTTGCTCCTACCACTAGCCCAAAGGAGGTGGATAAATGTTGTGTACATTGTACTTTAGGACATGACCACACCATAGCAGTTTTTCTTTTATATAAATTCCTTTTATGTAATAAATTGGACATTTCCAGTAAATTCTGTTGGAGGTTTAAAAGAAACCCCCGATATATCTCATTATCAAAGTTACAATTATGAATACTTTCCAGCTACCACCAGAAGTACACCCTTCGACAGCACCCCAAGGTACTGGACCATCTCAACCTCTCAGACGAAGAGCTCATCAAGTCTAAAGTAGCATGTAGGCTGAATGGTTATCTGGGAGGATACGGCAGTGAGGAAGATTTTATTAAGGTATCAATCAGCTGGGTGTACTTTTTTCAGTTTTTAGCTCATCAGAGCACGTGATCAAGGTAAGCTTTTAGGATCACCCTTTCCGTACGTACGTCTGTCCGTCCATCCCAAAACTTTGTGACACACATAACTCCGAAAGTGTTTGTACTACAGACTTGATATTTCATGGATATATTTTTTAGGACATGAACATGTGTACATGGGTATTTTTATCAAACCTTCGTTAAAGTTGACAGAGTTATGGGCCTTTGTTTTTGAAATATACATGTATGTAATTTTATGCTTGTGACACACATTATTCTGAAAGTGTTTGTACTACAGACTTGAAACTTCATGAATATTTTAATCAAGACATGAACTTGTGCACCGGAGTATTTTTATGCCCCCTACCAAAAGATGAGGCATATAAATTTGCCTTTGTTCATCCATCCCAAAACTGTGACACAGGTAATTCTTAAGGTATTTGTGCTACAGATATTTAACGTCTTGGATATATTACTCAGAACATGACTTGTGTTCCTGGGTGTTTGCCTTTGTTTTGGAAAATGCGACGGGTGGGGGCATCTGTAGTTTGTGTCACTCCTCAGTGGTTTTTGATTTTTTTTTTGTGTGTGTATGTGTAAATGTGCACCTTAATGATACAATACCCAGGTTCATAGCTGAAAGGTCATTTCCACACTGAGAGGTCAAGTGTCATAAGCCCTGATAGTGCATTGGTTTGCCCTCTGTCCAGCTGCGCAGAAATTGGGATGCTGTGATAACTTAAAAACCATATAATAGGTTAGCTCAGTGAAACTTGGTAGGTGATGGCAATTTGGAGATTATGCACCTCACTTTGATATTTTTCTTGGATAAAAATTCTGGTTGATATGGTAATGGAATCAATTAAAATACCCATGACCAGTAGGGGACTTATGGTTCAATTATGCGTATGATTCTTAGCTATTGTGTATTTTGTACATCCATAATGCTATAGTGATTTCACTGTTAAAAGTCAAATGAAATGTCGGGGATTTTTTTTTTACAAAACCCTGAATATGCATTTCGGGGCATTCATCACATCCTGTGACATATCTTGTTTATTTTGTACAGGAGTGTGAAGATGGCATCATCCATCTGTCAGAATCAGTCAAGGCATATGTTCTTCAGGAGATCAGGAAGAAAGAAAAAATCTAGGCTGCATGGATAGAGTTTCAAAATCAGCTATATCATCGGAAATAATTGGACATTTCAATCCATCAGCGATTATGTAATCGATTTGTTTGTTAACCATCACTTAACTGCAGAATTTGACTTTGAAAGCAAAAAAAAAAAAAATTAATTAATTTAATAGACAAAGATACTATCAAAGAATGTTAATTAAAAGAGACAAGAATTAGCAGACTATTAATACAAGATGGAAAAATAAGTGGGAAAAAAAAAAAAAATTCCATTTCTTGGAATAAATTATCAATTATAATTGATCATTGTTTAATCTCTATGCGTGACTAAAGTCAACCTGAATTCTTCGATACAATAATTTGTCATGTACAGTACATATGCCATCTACCATGGTCTTTTTTGATATAGACGTAGATAAAAGCGGTCATTCAAAAACAGTCATGTACAATGTAGATCTAGATTAACCTTTGTAAAATTTGAAATCCTCTATTATCAAAGTATTAAATTCTCAATCCACATGATGAAGGAAACAAATACATGTATTTAAAAATAATGTATTTATCTCAAATTTAAGAATAGGAAACAGAACTACTCCCCACCATTTTTTTCCCCATTGATTTAAGTGAAGAAATAACTAATTAATATTTTAAGCTGCATGTATTCAGCCACAGAAGGCATTTTATATTTTAACTGTGATAAGTTAATTATCTTGTTAGATAATTTATCTTAATGAACTGTGATAAGTCAATCTTTAAGTTCTCAGATGATTTATCTTAATAACAGGTAATTGTGAAAATATAAAAGTTTTGATCTTAATTAATATTCATGACAAGTAACAGTACTTTGTGTTATTTTAAAGTCAAACTTATTTTCTAGGATATTCAGCACATGGAATACAGTAACTGTATTATTGTATTATCACATGTTGGTTTATTTTTACAATGACTTCACAATGGGAGAAAAATGAAATTGAGGCACACAATAGAATTACCGAACATTTTTACTATTGTTAACTACCGGTACTTATACACATTTAGAATAGCACAAGTTTATAACATTGCAAATCTATTCTGACAATAGTTAGATTTAAAGTTATTTACTGGTAATGTAGTGGTTCAATTTACTTATCTCAGGCAAAATTGCATGACCATTGTTATAATAAACAACTATTAAATCTTTATTTTCGTATAAATATTAAATATAGTTAAAAAATTATCAGTGGTCTACATTATATTTTTGAACTCGTTAGATTTTTTTTAAATCTTATTTCTTCATCAGACAAACAGAATTGGCAATATGACTTGTACAATTTACTGTCTTATTATTTTATATAATTATTATCAAAGTGCAATAATATATTGAAAAAAAGATATATGAAAATATTTATTGAAATCACTATCTTTTTACACCCCTGGTTTCGAACTGATTACTCACACTTTGTTCCTTTCCTGATGAATTTAAAAAAAACAACAACACTTTGAATCCATCTTTCAAGAGTCAGTGAAGAGATCAGAGATAAATATTAAATTCCAATCTTTGATGCATTTCTCTTGGCATGAATTTAATTCAGCTGCGATAATCTGTCAGCCTGTGTTACAAAATGTTGAAATTTTAAAACAACTGTTTGAATCCATCTTGCAAGAGTCCATGACGAGATCAGAGATAAATGATAAATTCTGATCTTTGATGTATTTCTCTTGGCATGAATTTAATTCAGCTGCGATAATCTGTCACCTGTTTACAAAATGTAATATGCTTTATATATTAAATAACTGAATTGTTTATCTGTTGTTGTTTTTAATATCATCAGACATAAAATCAACATATGATTTTATAAGCAGTTTATTTCTTATTGATAATGCTCTAACTTTAAGCATGGTATACAATCATGTACATAACAAAACAATCATGTTAAAGGTTAAAAGTCATCTTAAAACACACACACAATAATGCTAACTATACAATGGATAAATCTAGGTCAGGTATACAACACTTAAACTTTTAAATTATTTTCTTTATAACGATATGTATATTTAGGAGAGTTGTACCCAAATTTTTTATAGTTGTGAATATATTTTAACCTAATTTGAAAGTATTTGTTTTTAGGAGCAATTTTAAAAGGAATATTTTGAAAGATAGCAAATCCTGACTACAACAAGTGTGTTGACTGTTGTGTAGAGCCATGTAGAATGATACAGTCTGACTGTAATGTTGTGGATATCATGATGTCTTGATACCCTCTCTGTCATCCACTTCACCTATGTTCCTCTAGTATATACATACAGATTCTGATTCAGGAAGAGAAAAGAACTGAAATTCAAATTAAGTACTTTTGAAAGTAATGTGCATTTCATCTGTGACAAATGTGTTTGTTGGTAGCGGTTCACTAGGCCATGTTACACACCAAATATCTAAACTTTAGGCCTTGTGGTTTCTGACAAGAAGATTTTCCTAATTAAGTCTATGTAAAATCAAGTGACTCCAAGGGCGGGGTCAATCTTGACCCCAGGGCCATGATTTAAACAAACTTGGTAGAGGTCTACTAGGCTATGTTAAATTTCGTAAGTGTAAATTCACAGATGTAAAAATAGCATTTTTCCTGTGAATTTTTCTGTACAAAAAGTGTTGTGTTTGTAAAATGCAATAAATTGGGTCCTCTTTCTTCATGTTTTATTGCGAAAATAAGAAATTTGTAGACACTATGTAGAACAAAAGACTTACAACTACGATCAAATTTATTCATACGAAGTTTAGTGAAACGGGGCCCCAGACCTTGTGGTTCCTGACGAGAAGATTTTTCTAGTTTTTCCTAAAAAAGTCTATATAAAATCAAGTGACTCCTGGGGCGGGGCCAATTTTGACCCAGGACCATGATTTGAACTAACCTGGTTGAAATATACTAAGCCATGTTACACACCAAATATCTCAATTCAAGGCCTTGTGGTTTCTTACTAGAAGATTTTTTTAGTTTTTCCAATGTAAGTCTATGTAAAATCAAGCAGAACTCAGCTCAGGTGAACTAACAAGTATGTTAAACAGATATATTGATGAGGGAGTTAAGATCAAACTTTTAAGTTTTAACTTTAAGTATTTGTGTGTAGCCATTAAAATAAATCACTGTAAACAATACATGATGTACATGTATTCCACTGATATTCATATAAACATAAATCCTGTACAAAAACAAATAAAAGAAACCACTAAAAATAAAATACAGGCCTTTTTCCCTACCACACATTCTAACTTTGTTGCTGATTAAAATTTTAGATGTTTCAGTGTGTACAAATAAACATGACATTTAAAAAAGATTAACAAATAAACTGTTTTCATTTAAGTTGACACCTTTTCAACATTAATTAAAAGAGGAAATTTTAACAAAAATTCTTTTAAAATGTATTATTCAAATAAAATGGGTTATACAAATGGCAGTGCAAAACCTGGCTCAAAATGAATGCAATCTTGCATTAAAGATGATAAAAAATGCAATCAATGAAAATGCTAAAATAGTCTTTACAACTCCTACATAAACACACTTATATAACCAATATTCAGCATTTACCTTATATGATAATACCTGGGACTCCTTGTTTACAGATTGAGTGTTCTACTGACTAAGATATCTGTCATTTTCTCCAAAATACTGTGAGCTATCAGAACTGTAACTATGGCAACAATAATTTCTCAGTGAAGATCCTAGAAGTATTCAAAACTAAACAGACAAAATTGTCAATATTTAGAAACAATCACAGGTTTTGATTGGTATTCATTAGAGAATATTAATAAAAAATGCAATTCTTTTACAAAGTCATGAAAGCCCTTAAAGAGTATTTTAACAATGCACCCAAGTTCTTGAAAATATGTAAACCTGCTTAGGAGACCTTCCTAACCTATACTTTCAGACACCTGTGTTTTAACACCTGTTAACAGTCACCAAGCATCTGGTTTTATGATTATCCGCAACTTAAACATGTCTGGATGTACCAAGAATGGTGAATCTTTGTTTAAAAGTTCATCAAAAGGTAGAATATAATTCAAATTAAACAATG
This sequence comes from Solen grandis, assembly GCA_021229015.1. Taxonomy (NCBI): domain Eukaryota; kingdom Metazoa; phylum Mollusca; class Bivalvia; order Adapedonta; family Solenidae; genus Solen; species Solen grandis. Next base: position 45,667,405 of record CM037783.1, on the reverse strand, counting down.
GAAAATCCTTGTTGAAGATGGCCCTGCTAGTTACAGCTTTACAAACATGCTCTTGTTGGCCTTCCCTGGCAGCAAACACAAGGACCGTGATCTCAACTTTCCTTGTTGACTCGCAGCTTGTCTGCACAGCTAGCCTTACATTCTTGAAGAAAGTGCCACTGATGTGAACATTGGCTGGCACTCCAATCATCAGGCAAGGATCAAACTTTGTTCCTTTCGGGTACAGGTGCACATGCCAGTCTGTAAGATTCTGCTGGTCAGTCTCGGAACAACTGACCTGCGTTGTGAAAAATGCGCCCAGCACATCCCCAGGTGTTAATTTCGAAAAATTTGAAACCATGACAATTGTACTCCAACATTCATTGAGATAATTACGAGGCCTGAAATGCTTTCGGTCAGAAGTACAGGCAATCAGCTGTAGCCTTTGTAGCGGAGATGAGGTGGTGTGATATTTGATGGCGCTGAAAATGCGCCTCAGGTAAAAGTCTTTGTATTTTGCAACAAACGGGTCAGATTCTAAATTCGCTAACTGCTTCAACTGCATCATTGGGAACCTGATATGGCACATGATTTTGTGAAAAAGGTCATTGTTCTGTTCTGTCTTGGGACTCTGATTATTCTGCAACCATATTTTCATAGCCATGTATAGTCGGTATTCACTGTTTATCACCAAATCGGAACTTTTCAGGAAAGTCACAAGTGTATCTTCATGAAGACTGATAAACTCTTGAGTATTTATCAGAGATTCAAAATTGTACACGATATACCTGAAACAGATCTCCTCAACCTTTTTATTCCCACAAAACATTGCATACTGCAACCAGGACACCACACGTCCCTGTGATTCCGGTACACAATTTGACGAAACATACCTCAAACAAGATGCCGACAAGTCCGGAACATTATACTTATCAGCAAGCATAAGCAATGGCAGAACTGTGTTTTTCGTCAGTCTAACTTGTCCGTTATACAAATATTTCAAGAAATCTTCAAAAACATCCCCACATTCTCCCTCTTCCTGTAGTGTTATGAAGTCACTATGAGCCTCAGGCCACGTTGGACTGGTAAGCATGGTTCGAAATACATCGCTTCTTAAACAGAGCACCAGTTTGTGGGTATTGTAATGGCAGTCCCCTACCTTCAGTACAAGGTCGCTAAGTTCACCATCAGCATACAACTCTGTAAGTCTGTGCAGAACACAATGAGAGTTATTTACTTTGGTCAGAGCCATTTTTCAGCCTATAATTAGCAGAATTGTCTTTTGACCAATATATGTATGCTCTTTTTCTACAATCCTATGGTACTGCCAATAATGCTGTTGTAAACCTAGATACCTAAAACAGAAAGAATTTAAACAATCATTTGTGTGTAATTATAACCTTTTTTTTTCAGTTTTGTTACATCTATATTGCATAATTTTCATGTACATCATGTACTGCTTCCAATAAGGTCCCGTGTTCTTGAAAATAAAACTGGTACTTCAGTATGATTTTCATACTTGTACTTAAACTACCAGTATGCCCATTAGTTTCAATTATCAATAGGGATTTGAGTATGATACTCAAATTTGAGTCTGAGATCATACTTAAGTATTTTCAAGAACATGGGGCCATGTCTCTGTTGAGCAGTTTTAAGAGACTTTATATAGTTTTAAACACAATGTACTGAAATGATAATGGCAGCCTTTTTTTTTTTTTTACTTTATAAAGACTCATTTTGACGCAATTTGGTGAACATAGCAGGACACATTTTGTCGCATTGGCAAACGATCAAGGTCTCCGGTTTGCTCATACGAAATTATAGCACAGTTCCTACACAGTCTGTGTGGTTTTAATATTCATCTTTTAATAGTCATGAATTTGTACATGAATATTCATGAAGTCAATGGTTAATGTGGCTATACTATTGATGCTACGGTCTAGGGTTAGAGAGCTAGATTCTGTTGTGCCTTTCTATGGCACAAAGTACTGTTCTAACAAAGGAACCATGACTAACAGTGATAAATATCAGTTGTAAGAACTGTGTCCAATTGATGTAATAATAATAATAAATAAATGCACACCAATATAACATCCCTATTATCATTAATAATTTTTAATCAACATAGTCCATTGAATAATGGGTTATTTAATCAAAACATATAAACAAATCCCAAAGCATTTTTTTCCTTCGCTATGAAGGGCTGCTCATTGATGTCTTCCTCTTCAAAATAACCTCTAAATGACACTTTTTCATGGAATGACCCCATC
>CM037783.1:45615056-45665056 GCA_021229015.1 Solen grandis | reverse complement strand
CCTCTCTCTCATGAATGTAGATGAAGTCTTTATTTCCTGACAAATGAACTCGGCAGTGTTAGTCACATTGTACAGAAAAGGCCGCTATTCTTTGTTAACGCATTCTTTGGAATTTCGGTTGAACAAAGAATGATATATTGGTATATTCATTAAATCAAATTCTTAGTCTGTGAACGAGCTGCTTTAATATTAACTAGATTTGGATACACTTGTGTTAAATTGAAAACCAAAGATAATAGATCTGCTGAGCGGTTTTATTTTCGATATATGTTGTAAAATGCTTGCTCCCAATATATAATGATACAAGGCTATAATAATTACAAGCAATTTACCAATTCACTGTTGCTTATTTTCGTATACGACTTACATGTCGTCTTCCTTTTTTCCTCTCTTACATTTGGAATCCATCTTTACGTCAGAGTAACTTTTTAACACAGCTTCACTCATTTTGCTGAAAAGAAAAATAAAAACATAAAAAATGAGTCATTTTGTGAAATTCTTAAGTAAACGAATTCAGACACTTCAGTGTATTATAAACCCTTACGTTTAAAATTGCAAGCCCCAGTGTTTTTTTATGAGTGCAAGTGTACGAAAATCTATTTTAAAGTGTATGGACCCTTAATATGAATCGGTTTGTTGGTGATCGATATGTGCGCCCACAGTCTTGATGTTTGTGAAAATAATTTAGAATATACTGGTAAGCTTATCCATTATGAGTTCGTTTTTTTTTAAATTTATATAATGAGTAGTGATTGTTTTTCTCCAAATGTATTATTTATTTACAAAATAAATTTGTTTCTAGCAGTTGAAAAGTCAGGTATGAATTCAATTAATATTTGAATATTTTAGATATGCAAAAATATGAAACTACTACAAAGCGACATACCCTGCACATGTCACAGCAGACACCAGCCCATTCATAACACCATTCGTCCGTTACGTATCCATACTCAGAGAAATAGTCCCTTAATTCAGGACACGTAAAGACGTCCCAACCTACGTCAAGACAGTCGCCCGTTGTAGGTGTAATATCAGTTGATCCTACTGTCCAGCTTTGTGTTGTGCCATCAGTTGATCCTACTGTCCAGCTTTGTGTTGTTGAACCTTCGGTCCGGTTTTGTGTTGTTGAACCTTCGGTCCGGCTTTGTGTTGTTGAACCTTCGGTCCGGCTTTGTGTTGTACCGGCAGTTGAACCTTCGGTCCGGCTTTGTGTTGTACCGGCAGTTGAACCTTCGGTCCGGCTTTGTGTTGTACCGGCAGTTGAACCTTCGGTCCGGCTTTGTGTTGTACCGGCAGTTGAACCTTCGCTCCGGCTTTGTGTTGTACCGGCAGTTGAACCTTCGCTCCGGCTTTGTGTTGTACCGGCAGTTGAACCTTCGGTCCGGCTTTGTGTTGTACCGGCAGTTGTTCCTTTAGTTGTCCCTGTGAACATAAATCCTTTTATATCGAGACAGATATTGTGGCTGATATCGAGACAGATATTGTGGCTGATATCGAGACAGATATTGTGGCTGATATCGAGGCAGATATTGTGGCTGATATCGAGGCAGATATTGTGGCTGATATCGAGGCAGATATTGTGGCTGATATCGAGACAGATACTGTGGCTGATATCGAGACAGATATTGTGGCTGATATCGAGACAAATATTGTGGCTGATATCGAGGCAGATATTGTGGCTGATATCGAGACAGATATTGTTGTTAATATCGAGGCAGATATTGTGGCTGATATCGAGGCAGATATTGTGGCTGATATCGAGACAGATATTGTGGCTGATATCGAGGCAGATATTGTGGCTGATATCGAGACAGATATTGTGACTGATATCGAGGCAGATATTGTGACTGATATCGAGACAGATATTATGGCTGATATCGAGACAGATATTGTGGCTGATATCGAGACAGATATTGTGGCTGATATCGAGACAGATATTGTGGCTGATATCGAGACAGATATTGTGACTGATATCGAGACAGATATTATGGCTGATATCGAGACAGATATTGTGACTGATATCGAGGCAGATATTGTGGCTGATATCGAGACAGATACTGTGACTGATATCGAGAGAGATATTGTGGCTGATATCGAGACAGATACTGTGACTGATATCGAGGCAGATATTGTGGCTGATATCGAGACAGATATTGTGGCTGATATCGAGACAGATACTGTGACTGATATCGAGGCAGATATTGTGGCTGATATCGAGACAGATACTGTGACTGATATCGAGACAGATATTGTGGCTGATATCGAGACAGATACTGTGACTGATATCGAGACAGATATTGTGGCTGATATCGAGACAGATACTGTGACTGATATCGAGGCAGATATTGTGGCTGATATCGAGACAGATACTGTGACTGATATCGAGGCAGATATTGTGGCTGATATCGAGACAGATACTGTGACTGATATCGAGAGAGATATTGTGGCTGATATCGAGACAGATACTGTGACTGATATCGAGAGAGATATTGTGGCTGATATCGAGACAGATATTGTGGCTGATATCGAGACAGATATTGTGGCTGATATCGAGACAGATATTGTGACTGATATCGAGGCAGATATTGTCGCTGATATCGAGACAGATATTATGGCTGATATCGAGACAGATATTGTGACTGATATCGAGGCAGATATTGTGGCTGATATCGAGACAGATACTGTGACTGATATCGAGAGAGATATTGTGGCTGATATCGAGACAGATACTGTGACTGATATCGAGGCAGATATTGTGGCTGATATCGAGACAGATATTGTGGCTGATATCGAGACAGATACTGTGACTGATATCGAGGCAGATATTGTGGCTGATATCGAGACAGATACTGTGACTGATATCGAGGCAGATATTGTGGCTGATATCGAGACAGATACTGTGACTGATATCGAGACAGATATTGTGGCTGATATCGAGACAGATACTGTGACTGATATCGAGGCAGATATTGTGGCTGATATCGAGACAGATACTGTGACTGATATCGAGAGAGATATTGTGGCTGATATCGAGACAGATACTGTGACTGATATCGAGAGAGATATTGTGGCTGATATCGAGACAGATACTGTGACTGATATCGAGAGAGATATTGTGGCTGATATCGAGACAGATACTGTGACTGATATCGAGAGAGATATTGTGGCTGATATCGAGACAGATATTGTGGCTGATATCGAGACAGATATTGTGGCTGATATCGAGACAGATATTGTGACTGATATCGAGGCAGATATTGTGGCTGATATCGAGACCAGATGGTTCAGGTATCAAACCTGCCGCTCTCGAGGCTGTCAGAACCCAAATGGATAAATTATTTAGGATAAATACCTTTAACCTCAGGCTCGCATCCAACCAATAAAATACTGCTAGTAAATATTATACAATGAAAAGAATACAAATAAATGCTAATTCTATAACAATTAAACATTTTTTTTTGTTTCTTAACGCTATGGAGAAAGTTAAACAGATCAAATTGAATTAGCACGTAGAAGCAGATTTTTTTGTTGAGCGCCACCTTGGTTTTTATTATAAGTAAGGCACTTGACATTGTTCGACTGTTTACAAAAGTTAATATATTCAAATGATTACATTTGAATAGTGTAGACATTAAGTAGGATCTGGAAGTTAATTGATATATACAATTTATAAGTTTTACAAAATTTGAAGCAAACTGACATTTAGTCAACAAAATAATAAACAAGATTTTTTTTACATTTTCATAATTTGTTTTTTATTTTGTAAGCATCTTACCTTTATTGTCATTCAACATAGACTTAAAAAATCAAATAATGATTGCAACTTTCTTGGAATTATTATGTCGATATAATAAGGGTCTTAAAAACTATGTTACATGTTTCAATTTACATTTCAATAGTTCGGTTAGATATATCAAGTGCTGACCACGACTCTTTTCCAACTCCTTTTATTGCAACATGAACTTAAGCAGTAAGCCCTCGGTCACTGGCACTAGAACCGCACCCCCATTCCTTCGTTCTTAATTAGACAAACTTAATTAAACAAATGACTAAGTTGGCTCAAGTTGTTACCATACTGACTAACATTATTTAGTAAGAATGAGATATCTGTGATTTTTATTAGGAAACAAGACTAAGGAAGATTCGTGTAATTTAAATCATCCTATAAGAATTTTCCGAAATGGTCACAAGTCTTTCATAAACAAAGTTTGCTTATGGGTGTACAGATAGGGCAGTTTGGTTACCCCATTGATTTTCGCTGATGCGTTGCGGGTTCGATTCCGGGTTACGTTTGTAGGTATTTAAACGGTTGCTCGTTCACGAACGAGCTTTTACTTTCAATAATTCCTTTTTCCTTCCGCTATGACAATGAGGAGGCACCGTGTAGAGGTGTTATTTTACTGGCATTTGACCAATTCTACCCCCATCCACCCTGGTATAAATCTATTCATGATTTCTGGAAGAAATATTCTGAAAAATATACATAAGAATTGTTTGCTTGGGTTTAATACCCCATCGGCAATATTTCAGCTATATGAAGGCTTTTGTCTACATGGGACAGGTATAGTCCTCCCTCTCTGCGATATCACGCCGTAGACAAGTGATAATATACCACATTCAGTCACAAAATCTACTGGTAAAATGTTGAGGTTAATTGCATGATTTGTGAGCCTATTTTTCATTATTGCCGCAAATGTTTAACTCAAGTTGCGTTGTTCTCATGCAAAATTTCAAATAATGTTTTTTCTACTACAAAGTTTTATGACCAAAAGTATACCTGATGTGGCGCTTCCCCCATCTGTTCTGGCAACACATTTTCCTTCCAAACACCACTGAAAAAAGAAGAATCAAACTAGACTTGAAAAAATTGTATTCTAAATCTCACACCTACAAAAAGAGAGTATTTGATATCTGCTGCCACTTTAAGACTCGGGGGCTTTCTCGTGTGCATTCATTCACTACACACATCGTTATATTTGAAAGGATTGAGCTCGCTAAAGTGTTTTCGTATCTACTATGTATAATATTATAAATAATAGGAAAAGAAACTAAGCAATTAGTATATATACATGAAAAATAACCTTGATAGTATGTTACTAAGCTCTTCTTAAGGTTATAGCTTATCTTATTTGTTTAAGTTTAAAAGGCCCACAGCCATTACAACCCCTGTGGCTGGGCATAATAGAAATACGATTTAAACACACACACACACACACACACACACACACACACACACAATATATATATATATATATATATATATATATACTTAAAGTAATTTACAACATTTTTTTGCGTTGGAAATTAGAAACATGTAGATTATAATTCTTTTACCCCTGCATATATATACATTATATCCAATTGTGATTAATTTCTTATATTTAAAACAAAAGCAGCAGCAACAGGATGAACAAGAGAGAAAATCTGACCATGTTTTAGCTCTGCCGCTTCTCTTGTAATTTATTCAAGGTTGTATTTATTCATCAATTTATTTTTAAACACAGATGATTAAGTGTGAACAACCGAAATAAAACTACTCTAAAATTTACAAAGCACACTAGCATATATAAGCGATGAAAAGTATAGCGCCAATTAGCGAGCATCAGCCAAATCCTAATTTGGTTGCTTTACAATCCCTTCAAACACTGATTCAAAGACGTATGCTGCCAGATGAACGACTTTCTCCGAATATCCAGCAACCCGATAGTCAACCCTGAGCACTTCGTGCTTCAAGATGTATGCATTTCACTTAAAGGCAAACGCACACAATGCAGTTATTTCTATATAGTCAAAAAGGGAAAATTAAAACTAGCCATGAGAATTTTCTAAAACTTTGCATGATTATAGAGAATTACATAAGAAACTAATGTATGGGGAAAAAATGGGGGTCACCGCTCTACATTTTGAGTTATCTGCCCCTGAAAGTAAGTTTTTGCTCTTTTCAGTCATTTTCAAGGGCCGATAACTCAATATTTTGGGCTAGCAACACTTCATTTGATTTCAATTCAATGTTTGGTACTGTATTCTCTGTCACTGTGTGAAGGTTTAAGAAATGTTATGCAACAGGTTTTATACTATAGTCGCATACACGAATATATAGAAATTTTCTTATTAAAAAGGCAGTATGTTTATTTGCTAAAGCATAGTAAAAAAATCTATTGAAAACAAATGTTTTGACTGGAAATGAGACAACAAACAATAATGTAAAATAAAATAAGGTATCCATGGGCTTGATATTTAGTAAATTACATAAAAGAGCAAAAAAACTCACTTTCAGGGGCAGAAAACTCAAAAAGTAGAGCGGTGACCCTCATTTTTTTTCCATAAATTAATCTCTAGTGTATTTCTCTATAATCATGCAAAGCTTTAGAAAATTCTCATGTCTAGCTTTGTCTTTATAGAAGTTAACTGCATTGTGCACGTATGTCTTTAATGCCGAAAAGGACATGCAGATAAACGAATTTCATACCCCTCGAAGTAAGGTAAACTCACGCACACACGCGCGCGCGCGGTTGAACCTGTATTAGGGCCATCTGTATTAAACGGTCAACCTGTATTTAGCAATCAGCATTTTGTTATCTTATGTTATACCTTCATTTTGCAACAATCTCTGTTAAGTGGTCACTTTCTCTTGTTCCCTTGGTTGACCGCTTAAGACAGGTTTGACTGTACACACAATGTGGACACACATATGCTAACGTCTTACCCTATTTTCACCGGCCCTTCCACATGACGTCCCGCGGGCTGCGGCATACGATTCACATCCACCTTCCTGAACCTGACACTGCATCACTGTGCAGATCTCCTCCATGTCGTTACTCTAAACAAACAGATGGCGCTGTATTACAATTAGTTTATCATGACATGTGCAAGTTCCACGTAATATTCAGTATATTAAACGTGATGATTTGTTGCTGGTTTTGCGTCGCAGCGACAGAGAACCACGATGAAACCACCGACATACCGCAAGACCTCGCATGCAATATCTGACTGACCCTGCAGTGGCTTAGAGTATACAATAATTCGGCAACGCATAGCTCGCATGACAAAGAGTATTTTGTCTTCAATGTTTAATTTTCTTTGTCTGTTCCTGTGCCAAAAAAAAATGTAGACCAAATCGGGACTGCAAAAATACAATGGTTTATGCATAGCTTTTCGGACAGTCGCCATTTCAATCCATATTCAGGCCTATAACATCTGTTCATTTTAGAAACTTAAGAAAATTACGGGATTAAAGTAACTGAGATATAGTTTTACCGTTTCAATGTAAAAAAAACTTTCCAATTTTGCTAATAAATTATTCATAAACTGCCTAAATAAAAAATATTTTCACAATTGGGAATAGGGAAAGAGAAATAAGATTGCACGCATCTATTTTACAGGGTTAAATACACGTTTAACAAAACTATGGCGGACGCGTCGCCGAAATAATTCTACTTACATCGCACAATTTAGAGGAATCTCCATGAAGAAGTTGACACTGCGCTGTTGCATCGTACCGTTGTCCTGGCAACACCTTCGTATGTTCATCGTACTCGGTTTTGTTATAGAATACACCGATCTCTAACAGACAATTATCACTGCAAAATATAATGTTCGTATATTTATATCGATGAGTAGGAGCGAAACTATGCTAAATGCTCATACATATATTTGCACTTAGCCTAGGTTTGCTCTCACACCTCGATATAAACTTAGTCGTTATACATCTTAAATATCACACAACCAATACCTATTGAGTGCATAAAATGTAAAAGGGCGCCGTGGTTCATTGTTAACGCGTAAGTTCGAATCCCGTCGTGGACAAAAATTTCCGTTGAGTTCTAATCCAACCAGGAACCGTCGAGATGGCTTATTTTAAATTGTAACTTGTTTCCTGGTCGACGTAAAACAAATTAGTTAAAATAAACAAGAAAATAAATAAAATATAATAAATTTGTTTTGATTATTTCAGTTTCCATTTATAAAAGGCACTGCATGTACTTGATGTACTGGATAAACTACGACTTTTTGAGTTATTGCAACGAATCATATTTCTAAATAGTGACACTTGAACAATACAAGTCGAACTAGAGGTGATTTTGATGAATATTTAAACATAAATTTTGTTGGTTTTGGTTTTAACGTCCGGCCTACAGTATTTCAGTTGTCTTACAGGGATACAGATGGAAAGTTACCACACGTAGTCACTGTTAACTCATATAATTTTAACACAGGCAACCATACAAATAAAGGGTGGTAGACATGGTTTTGGATCGAACTCTCGACACCTTCCAATCCCTGGAAGAATACTATGATGATATGGCCAACTGGACCGGTGACTAAAACATCAGTTTTGTCTTACCTGCCCAGACTGTTGACGTATCTTTTGAAAGAATTCACAGAGCAAGTCGAGAACCTCCAGGGGTTGACACTGTAGGTCTGGCCACTCTCGAAGCTTGCTACGTAGGGCGCCATGATATTACTGCTGTCACCTGAACATGTCGCGGAGTCGCCAGAACCATCATGGTCCGCTCCCAGGCTGAAATGTATACATATCCCCGATGATAATGAGCAAATGAAGCTGGAAGCTCATTTGTGATATTTTTAGACGGCAGCATGCTGCCGTCTTTAGTGGCTAGAAACGCTTACCAGGCATCGCTGACCTTGCTAATTTGCATATTTTCCATGACAAGTTTAACTGTACCTCTCCGCGCTAAGTACGGATCCACGCAATGCGATTCTGCACTTACGAATACGAATGGAATATGTTACGCAGACCTTTTATTCATAACCGTAACCGTTATTCATGTGCTGTTGTTTGTAAACGTGTTATTTAGCTCTGTAAACATTCATTTTAAGCGTGAACAATATATCCGTGACACTAATAAATCAGAACAGCAACCCATTTTACATACTTGAAGATCTACTCCTGTAAAAAGAAAGAAAAAAAAGTAACGCTTCGAATGTCTGTAGTTAACCTAAAGTAGTTCACGCGTAATTTTTTCATGAAAACGAGTATGGTTTCTCCCAGAGCATTTCTTAACTTTGAACAAGAAATATCTTTAAAAAAGATATTCGGCGTAGGATGAAAGAAAAACAAGATTTCCAGTCTTCTAGAACATTCCGAGGAAAAGCGCGCGAAAGACCGACGCACAACAAATTTAGTACGCTCTAGAAATAGTTCAGTATTTTTTCTATGAAATATACTTATTTATAGACGGTAATACAAAAAAATTATATCTTTAAATAGGCTTGTTTGATATTTGTTCATAGCATTATTGCATATGACAATTATGATATAAAAGCGTTATTAGTTGTTTTGGTTTTGGCGAATTAATTTTCAATGAGAGCATCTCGGCAGGCTGGAAGAATTCAATATACATAGTAATTAAGGGGTTTCATGTCATAACACGGTGGATTCTTTTTTGTTGTTTTAAATCATTTTCACAAAGTAGCATTCCTCAATTGATGGAAAAGGATTGTATTTAACTTACTGAAATCACTTTCATGTTAACATCAAAAAGAAAAGTAATAACACCAAGCTGAATGATATATACAAGCTGCACCCCTTATTTACAGTAATTTTATAGTCCATAACGATGCGTTAACCAATAACAGGTGTCCTTTTATTCAGCTTAGAATTATTTACCGCTGTTAGCGTACATTTGATTGGTTTAAGATGCGAGTTGAAATCGAAATTATACAGCTACGCCGAAAAAGAAATAAACATTAAAGTATCTAAAACATCAAGTACCTTGCCAAGTTCTACACTAAAGTAACAGTAGAGAGTGTATATAAATCGGGTCCTAGAGAATGACCTACTTTTGAAATTCATACAGTCAGGTTCATGACCCTAATTCCGGATTGTTTTGTAATAACAAAGTGCGAATTCGATTGTCTTCCTACCGACTATAGTTGCTGGAGAGTGTGTGCAGTTTTTGCGTCATGTAGCTTTTGCCTCTATTGAATCAATAATTAAGAATCACAGTTTTTTTCCTGTTAATCCGGCTGCCGTCTCTCAGAGCATTAAGCGCTTTGATTATTAGTGTGAAGCAGTGTGAAATTTCCTGTTTGTTTTTAGTGAAGACCCTGTGACCTAACAAACACCCAGTCGTGAAATTAGCAGAGAAACGATCTCGGTATGTCAAATAACAGGCCATATTATAGTAAAATTAATAAACAAGGATCGTTATAAATATAATCACCAATCATATCTGTTGCAACTTAACTGCTTGTGAAAATATATATTTTCCATTGACATTCAAACGAAAACAATATGCATTGTACATGTACATGTATGGCTAACAATGTACATTTATAGCTTTTCTATAACAAAACAATATATTTATATTATTTCGTATGTAGTGAGGACATCCTTAAACAATAGTCTGTGTATAGTGACTCCCTGTGTTTCGATGACCCTTTCCTATATCTCCTTTTGATGGTCACTTTAGACAGTCTATAGTATACAAACATATGTCACGCGAGGTGTAAAATGCGTTACTTACTTGTGGCCAAGTTCATGGGTTCCGACTGATACTGTTACGAAGTAATCTAAGTCCTCATTGAGGGACAGCCTCAGTTCTCCGCAGACTCCGTTCAGCCAGGCCACGCCTACTACATCGGTTTCACTGGCGCTGTCGCCATAAATATCGTACCTGAAGAAGCAAAAACATCCAGGTTTTCGTTAATTACACATTCCAATATCTCTTCGATTTTACAATATGTAAAAACTTGACGCTGCAGTCGTTCAACTAGCAGCTGCGAGGATTGGGTTTTACACAGCTGAATCATTATAATAATACCAGTGACAGAATAAACTATATGTATATCTGCAGGTTGAGACATACTTCAAATACAATTAAACTTCGATCTTCAAACGACGCTATTCAGTTTGCTCGCGGTTGAAGTTACTTTGTATTTATTAATTTGCTGAACATATGGTAAATTCATCGTTATCAAAAAGAATAACAGACTGGCTATGTAAGGACATAACTAAATATTACATTGCAAATCAATACCAGTCGAGTGAAATGATATAATGACATGTAAAAAAAAGGGCGCACTATTTTGCGTAATTGCACGGATATACAAAATTATGTGTTAGAAGGCCAAAAATGCAAACAAGCGGCGAGTTTGCGAAATACGGTCACCTTATATCATGAATACAAAAATGAGTTTCGTATACCCAGGACGATGTGATACTTTTTTATTTCAGCAGTATTTATCTTTTTTGGACTTTTGCAGTAAGAACATATATATTTCTGAAAGATAAACGTATATGATTTAACATCCAAATTTGATATTCGAATATGGTGTAATTAACATCCTTAAATCGCTGAAAGTCAAACTCATCTGAGATATTGTCTTTATTATCATTAAATCCAAGTTTCATAAAAATGTGCTTATACTTTTTAAATGTAAGGGGTTGTGTACAGTCGTATGGGAGTGTGCTTTATGTGTTTTCGATTAATGGCGATGACAACCATCAGCTGAATATGAAAATATTTTCTGCATAAACATTACATTACAGGCGTCACAAAAAGACAAGGACCAAATCAAAATGAGACAATTTCTTAATAAGTTCATTAATTTTGTTTGCTTCAAGTATAAATAGTTTCATTGGAATCAAGCCAGCAGTTGCGGACAATAATAATATCTAACTCGGTACATGCTGCTGAAAAGCGTTTTCTGTATGCAGTGAAGCTTCACATACGTGTTTCCTCTGTTGCATAGACATTACAAGGCCCATTTCTCTGTTAACATCATATTATTATTATTATTATTATTACACCACATTTATATAGCACTTTTTTCATATATGTTATACGTTCAAAAGTGCTTTACAATCTGCTTAATAAAATACATGCGATGAAACCATCCACTGAAACTAAATACACCTAAAATAAGGTAAGAATAGCATGCGTAGAGTGTTTTAAAATATAAGTAACAACAGTGTCATATCAAATAGTATTAAAGTAAAGTAAAGGCCCCCTGATAAAATTTAAGAAGCAAACTGGGAAAATATCATTAAATAAACGTGTAGAAAACCAACATTAAAATGTTTAAAATCCACAGTTATTAAAAGTACAGTAATCGAGTAATTTTCCATTTTAATGATCGCTATAGTATCGAACAAAGAAGTATGTTTTTAAGAGTTTCTTAAATGAGACGAAACTGATGGACTGGCGTATTAATACCGGCAACGAGTTCCAGAGTTTTGGAGCACTAAGAGTAAAGCATCTGTCCCCATATTTCGCTGTTTTAGTTCTAGGTTGGACTAGTGTCACTGAAATGTCCAGGGATCTAAGTACACGGCTGGGTCTGTAAATTTCTAACATTAATTGAATATACTCCGGTGATTGACCATGTAGTGCCTTGAACGTAAGAGTTAATATCTTAAACTGTATTCTGGCTTCTACAGGCAACCAATGCAGCTCTTTAAGGATGGGGGTTATATGACTGAAACGTTGGGTATAATCGGAAAAACTGATAAGAGGTGCATGTGCTCTCTTGTTAGTATTGCCTTCTATAACGTCTCCTTGAATACTAGCCAGATAGTGCTAAAATAGTCCAAGCAAGAATGAGAATATAAAAGAGAACAACAACATCAAAAGTGGCACATATGTCAAACTGGGACATGTTAAAACTATGCAATGTCCTGTTGCTACTTGAACTATTAAATTCAAGTCAGTAAATGCTGCTAATAGACCTGACAAGCTTCTAAGAGACTTCTGCTTCCTGAATGGTCCTGTATAGGGTTGTCACGATACGCCAGAAGTGTACCATGATATTTTGCGATACGCTAGCACCGTATTGCGATACGTACCACGATATATTGCTTCATGAACCAAAGATGTGACTGCATATTCTTTCTAACTTCAAATCTTTCAATTCAACTGCTCAAATATGTTACAGTAAATAAACACATAAAGAGTAATACAGTTATTAATATCATTTAAGAATTTGACTAATAATATGAGATTGGCAATGCCATGACCAGAATATTCTGAAAAATCTCAATAATCTCAATGCCTTTTCATTTTATAACACGTAGAGCCACTTGCTCTTTTGGGGGCAGATTAAGGTGAAATAAATCGATCAGCTCCTACTACTTTCGATATCACACTAAGTGGGTGTCGACGTGCAATGTGTGTTTTTTAATTTTGTGGTTCCACTACTATTTTAATTGTCACTTTGCAAAGTTCACAAACAGCAACCTCGTCGATGATTTTGACCCATTTTTTATGAGGCTTAAAAAAATGATGTCTGAATTACTACTCAAGTTTCAAGCTTGAAAAAGGAATGTTTATGTAAATGTCAGTGAATACGTTCTACCTACCTCAATGATATTGTCTATCAATCTTATATTCCAGTACATGATAAAGATTTTGCAGACATATTTGCTTTTGTCTCCTTGTCTTCATTTTTAAACTAGTAAATAGCAATCACGATGGAAGCGGCCATTTTGAAATTAAGGATAAGTTTCGAATTTAAAAAACCCCAAACATATTGACATAAATTTGCAGTCAAACAAAGGCGTATAAATTAAAATCAGTAACAAAAATAGTGTATATACATGTGTATCATTATTTGCGAGCATTTCATGACAGAATGACCCTGATTTTGTTTTAACAATGCGGATAAAGGTGTCGCAGTTGCCATCTGCAGCCTCACTTGCACTGCAGCTGACAATAACTTTTAAAGAAATACAAGCACAATAAGGGACATACAGAAAAAATCTTATCACACAGGACACTTTTATCTTTGAATTTTGCAAGCAGCAGGTTACATTTCCAAATTAAGCCTTACTATGGAAAAATATCGCTAAAAGCCGGTACGGTGATTTCAAATCGCGGTACAATACTGTTCAGCTGCTGCAATATACCAATATACCGGTATATCGTGACACCCCTAGTCCTGTAATTGCTGAAAAATAGCTTGGAGAAGAAGCGGGGCGTTCAATAAATGGACGCACATACGAAGAGGCAATTATATACTCCACTGAATTTCTTTCTGAGAGCTTCTAACACTTACCCAGTGAACACCATAATGTGGTCATTACTTGGGATTTGCGTCAGATTCTTGGACCAGGAGAATATGCTGTCAAGGTATACATCTGAACTGACAAGGCCCTTTCCATTGTCCCTTATAATATTTACCGAGGGAGGGAGGGGGTAATCGTTATCGACATCCTGTGGATACAAGGTTAGTGTTCAGTTAAGGGCGCCATGGCGCATTGGTAACTTATATGGCTGCAGATCCGAAAGTTGTGGGTCCATATCCCATTTAGGGCTAGAAATTAACATGGCCTTTCTAATCACAAAGTACTGATCCAATTGGTTTTTAACGTTAGCATATCTGAAAAAAATATCTTCTACACATATATTTAATCATCATCATCATCATCATCATCGTCATCATTATCATCTTCATCATTCGGTTAACATCTTTCGTACATTGCAAACATGTAGCAACGTAGAGGAGGCTGTAATTAATATCCCGGCACCATCTGCTATTTCGTCTTGTGAATTTTATTTCAAGATAATTACTATTTAAATAAACACTCTGTAAGGTCGTATTTGTTCGTAGATATTTAAATTTCATTGAAATCTAATTTCGAGAATACAATAAGTGTGGATTCATAATTTCGAAAACGTGAAAACTACTGAATGAACATATTCGAATAGGTTGATAATTATTGATAAACCCATCTAAGAAATCCCCCCCCCCCCCCCCAAATAAAAATGTTTAACAAGAGGGCCATGATGGCCCTTAATCGCTCACCTGAGAAATATTGCTTTCAATGGTTTATAATATGAACATACTTAAAGTGGGACCAATTTTGACACAGGGCCATGATTTAAAAAAAAAAACTTGACAGAGATGTACTAAACAATGCTACACACTAAATATCTTAACTCTTGACCTTGTGGTTTCTGAGAAGAAGATTTTCCTTTCTTCCTCTATATAAGCCTATGTAAAATCAAGTGACACCTGGGGCGGACCCAATTTGGACCCAAGGGCCATGATTTGAACAACTTTGGTAGAGATCCACTAGACAATGGTACAAGCCTTATATCTAAGCTCTAGGCCATGTGGTGTCTGATAAGAAGATTTTTTTAGTTTTTCCCTATATAAGCCTTTGTAAAATAAAATGAGCCCTGGAGCGAGGGCAATTTTGACCCAGAGGTCATTATTTTAACAACTTTTGTAGTAGTTCACAAGACAATTCTACATACCAAATATCCATGCTCTAAGCCTTGCAGTATTTCAGGAGATGATTTTTCTATTTTTCCTATGTAAAATCAAGTGACCCCTACCAATTTTCACCCAAGGGCCATGATTTGAACAACTTAAGTAGAGATCTACCAGACAATACTACATACCCAATATCTTAACACCAGGCCATGTGGTTTCTGATGAGAAGATTTTTCTAGGTTTTCCCTATATAAGCCTATGTAAAATAAAGTGACCCCTGGGGCAGGGCAAATTTTGACCCTAGGGCCATGATTTGAACAATTTTTGTAAAGGTTTATAAGACAATTCTACATGCTGTAGAGGCCTTACGTTTTGCAGGAGAAGATTTTCTAAGATTGCATTTTAAAATCTATTTTTAGCTCCTGTGACCTACTTTTTCAACCAATCATAATAATTTGCACAATTTTGTTAGAGGACATCATAAGGATGATTCCTGTGAAATTTTGTCAAAATCCCTTCAGCGGATTAGGAGGAGATGTTGTTTAATGGAAAAAGTTGACGCAAGACGCACGCACGGACAGATGGACGGACGACAGACGCCAGACAAAAGGCAATCATAAAATCTCACCATGAGCACGTTGTGCTCAGGTGAGCTAATTATCTAAGCTCTAGGCCTTATGGATTCATAAAAGAAGATTTTTAAGATTTTCCTATATAACTCTATGTAAAACAAGTAACCCCTGGTGCGGGCCATTTATCCCATAGGGCTGTGATTTGAACAATCTTGGTAATGAACCATTAGATGATGCTACATACCAAATATCTTAGCTCTAGGCCTTATGGTTTCATAGGGGAAGATTTTTAAAGTTTTTCCTATATAAGTCTTTGTAAAACAAGTGACCCCCGGGGCAGGGCCAATTCTAACCCCAGGGTCATAATTTGAACAACTTTTTTAGAGATTCATTAGACAATGCTACATGCCTTATATCTTAGCTCTATGCCTTATTGTTTCATAGAAGAAGATTTTTAAAGTTTTTCACTATATAAACCTATGAAAAATAAAACGACCCCTGGGGCGGGGCCAATTTTGACCCAAGGGTCATGATCTGAACAACTTTTGTAGATGTTCATAAGACAATTCTACATACCAATTATTAAAACTCTAGGCCTTACGGTTTTGCAGGAGAAGATTTTCTAAGATTGCATTTTAAAAATCTATTTTTAGCTCCTGTGACCTACTTATTCACCCAATCAAAATAATTTGAACAAGTTTGATAGAGGTCATGATAAGGATGATTCCTGTGAAGTTTGGTCAAAATCCATCCAGTGGTTTAGGAGGAGAAGTCGTTTGAACGAAAACGTTGACGACGGACGCACGCACTGACGCACTGACGCACGGACGCACGGACGATGGACGACGGACAACGGGCGATCACAAAAGCTTACCTTGAGCACTTTGTGCTCAGGTGAGCTAAAAAGCAACTGCAATATTCTTAAACTATCAAGTTCCCGACATTACTTAATGATTAATGATTGAGGGATTGTTAACCTGATTGTGTTCTACACAAACAAAAATATATCCATATGAGCATAACTATGACGGTTTCTAGTGCATAAAAACAGCTATATATCGTTTATACACAATTGACAGGTAGTTATCAGTTAAAAGTAGAGTGATTAGCTGGCGTGGTTTTGAACAACATTCATTGGCTGTGTGGTTGCTATTGTGTTTGTTCTGTTTCAGACCCACCCGACCATATCTAAGTCGTTTTGAAACTTTATCTACACGAAATGGGTTATGAGATATGTTGTTGCCACACTGCGATATGATGCCTTTGATACAGGCATCATGATACCACACCCAGTCACATTATCCTGACATTGATGGTTCAACCAGAGCTGTAATGACACTAATATTCAGAGCGTCAAGCAGTAGATGTAAAGGAACCATTTTAACGGTTACAAGGCGGAGGCACGTATCCCTTGACCATCGGGATCTGTAGTGAATATCTGCTAGAAAATGACTGCTTTATCTCTTATTCGAAAGGTCGTATCATGTCTCGAACTTCAGAACTTAACGTTAAAATAACTAGCCAACTGATCTGATACCATTGTCAAAGTGATGTCAACACATTGAACGATACGGGTATTACAAAGGGTGTGGCAATTTTGTAAGAGTACCGTATAGATCAGGAAGCTGGAGATGGTCAAGTAGATGTTCATATCTGGATCTTCAATGGATTCATACCGGAGACTCATCTGGAATTATAAAAATGATAATACTAATAATAGTAAATCACGTGAAAGGACGAGTGAGATGCAGTAGTGAGTAGAATATGTTTTTTTTTTCTTGTATATTTTCTCGAAAGTTGACTGAATATCAAACCGGAAATATAACTAAAGATAGTGGTGCTGGAAACTCAAATATGGTATTCAAACCCCCACATTACTTTTAGACAGTTAATTAATTAAAGATTAGGAGATCCAAACACTCGCCGAGGCTAGTTCCCGACATACACCGGACAAGGTCGTAGCTGGACCTAAGTTGATATGCAGGCATGATCTAGGGGTGCGGCGTTTGGATGGGAGCATGCTTTCCCGGGATTTTTTATAGGACGCTCGTAGGTGCGTTTTCCAGCATATTTGGGACCAACGCATGTTTTTAATGCATTTTTGGACTTTTTTTGAAAATCACATTTGGGGCTTAAAAAGCCTATAGAAAGCCAATACTTGGCATCGGCAGACAACCGCGTGTAGGAAACTCCATGGTAGATTTATCATTATATAACATTGAAAATGCTCCTGTTCTTGATTCTAAGGGTATGAAATATAAGTACAGTATAATAAATATCAATTATATTTAGTCCCATGTAATACCGAATATTAAGTTCTCTTAGAAGTCTTTCTTTACTTAAATATATTGTCAAGAGAAAATGTTAATAATCTCTGTACCGTACAAGTTCCATGGCATGTACTATGCTGCAATATTTAAAAAAAATACAAGTTTGTTCATTTATTTTGCAAATTATAATTATGTTTTGCAAAAACATTTATATTCTATTAGTAATCATTTTCTTTGAAGTTGCTTCTATATTCAATTGTGTGGTGCAATAAAAGTAATTTGTCTTCAATGTTACTCAATTCATATAGTAAAATACCCATTCATTTATTATTATCTTTGGTTTGCGGCTACGGCTGCACGCCATTATTTTGCCTCACTTTGTGATTCCCTAATCAGTGTCTTCATAACATTTCAGACATCTTGCACTTGGCAGATAGTCGAGATTATTCGTTTGTGTACATGTCATATGCGGGTTTCTCAAAGTTAAATTGAATTGTGAGGAGGAACAAACAACCAATCAGATACACAGGGGCTCAATGATGCACGGGGCGGTTCACCCCATGGGATTTCGAGTCCCTAAGATCAGCAATTGACTGCTTGTTCTGGTACACTGCATATCGGCCTTCACAGTTCAGTTTGTAATTTAGCAGATGCATCAATCAACACCTAACTTTTTGAGAAAAAAAAATGTATAAAACTATTGATGCAATCTGATCATATATGGCACACAGTATTAAACAACACTCGCAAGCAAGTGCCAACAATTCTTGAAAGCTCAAACTAACTTGAACAAAAACAGTTGGTGGTTAAGCAACAGATGTTTTGGATAGACTGACTAATTATTAATTGGGCAAGGCTTTTAAAAGGATATTTTATTTAATATGTTTTCAAGAAATGTGTTGTATTTAAATGAAACGCATTGTATACAAAACCCACGTTATATCATAAAAGATAAATGCTTGCAAAGATGACTTACGCCGTTCACAATGTGTGCAAAACGTTCCCTGATTCGGAGTTCGGTCGCTTGCTCACGTGTTAGAGATCCGTCTTTGGATGTGATGTTATAATACCTGCAAACCGTTATCAAATATGAAATATCAAATTCCAACATCAATTCCTAGAGCTAAGTAATATGTAAATACTTTTACATTCTTGCATCCCTAACAAAAACACCCAGTTATTTCTTTTCTTAATACATATTGTTAGATTTTAAGGTAATAATTAATTTCATGATAGTCATGCACATGTTAATTTCATAAAATAAGAATGGTGGATGTACGTCTCATTTAAGAATTTAAGTATTACTTAGCGCTAAGTTTTGTTGTTGGAATTTAATCCAGATCTCGAAAAACTCTTAAATTTACACAAGAGGGCCATCATGACACTAGAACGCTCACCCGAGTACCATCAGCTTAATTAAACAAACCTTGATTAAAATTTCAGATACAAACAATTTCGAAGTTTCTTTACAATCTTTTAAATACAAATGATATAGTTCAATAATATGATTTAAATTAGAGAGGGACAGAGAGGGTAGGAGAGAAAGATGAAATTCTACTTACTTATTCCACAGTTCAGGGTCGGTTGTAATTAGGAGTTCAAGTGCGTATAATTTTGTTTCTCGTTTTGAACGAGATAGTTTCTGCAAAAATTAACAAAAAAGGATTAGTGTTGATTTGGCCACTTGTTCTCGAAAATAAAAATGGTACTTAAATATGATTTCCATAAGAGTTACATGTATATTTTTAAATAAATGAAATATTAGGGAAACAAGTAGGGTGATTTTCACCCCTTGGTATTTAAGACTTAACATGGTGCTAGGTATGACTTATGGAATTTGAGCCATGGCTACTATGCTATGTTTACTGCAGGGTGATCTCTAGATTAAAATCACACGTTCATATTGTATTCCCCAGCAATAGGTCATAGATTATATATGATATTATTAGAAAAGTATGCATCTTTGTCCCTAAACCTTACCGAAACTAGGTTATGCAGTTCTGTCTCACTCAGTAGCTCACTAATCTCTCTCATCAGATTCCGGCGTTTGTTCTTAAGCGATTCTGTAAGCAGCAATAATATCATTGGTCTCGGAATCAGGTGTTGCGGGATCGTAAATAAATAAATAAATAAAGAAAGAAATATTAGAGACTCTTCTCTCTTACATAAGTATATAAACCTAGATTGAAGGATCACACCAAGTTAACAGTCATTTCCATACACTATCCAACGTTGTTTGGATGCCGAATGTAACATAAGACATTCGTTAAATGGGTACGTTCGAGACAATATATTTATATTTATAAAATTAAGAGTAGTTGGTATAAATGTGAACGACGGGTCTACTAACCTGGACTTTCACGATAATCTTTAAATCTCCTGGCCCTGTGGGCGCTGTCACTGATGCTGTTGACCTTACGTAGTACGTGAGGGGTACCAGACACCTTCCTATGCGGGGAACCTCGCACCGGAAGTAGATTTGGCATGGGGCTTATTTCATAGTTTTCACCATCAAGCGAAATTTGCCCATGCTACAACAAATGAATATTGCATTACCACTTTGTTCTATAATTTCATTTTTGTGGTCAGGGCTAGAAAAAGTGACGGTATTTGATTTTCGCAAAATTGGTTATTTTTACAGTTTCATATTTGGAGAAAAAAAAAACAGCTCGAGTTGAAATTCTTGAAAACGAAAGATGGCGAAACTTTCTATCGTCATTTGGAAAAGAAAAAGATCAGATAGTTAATATACATTTCACTTGCAGCATACGTTATATCTTACATATTCATTACACGATGATACTGAATCTTATTTGTAAATAATTATAATGTATATTATATATACTAGACGAAACTTAAAAATACTCCGACTAAAGTTTTGTCTTTAGCATTTGTTGTATTTAAAATAACAGATTGTCTATAGCTTTCCACGAAAATTGGTTTCACAGAGTTGATTATGCGTCAAAATTATTCAAGCAAAC
This sequence comes from Solen grandis, assembly GCA_021229015.1. Taxonomy (NCBI): domain Eukaryota; kingdom Metazoa; phylum Mollusca; class Bivalvia; order Adapedonta; family Solenidae; genus Solen; species Solen grandis. The sequence continues at coordinate 45,644,050 of CM037783.1, read as the reverse complement.
AACAGATTGAGCCAATGCACATTTTAATATTTACTGGGCATATGTTTTGGAAAATAAATGTTCTCTACAAGTTTGAAATCGGAGTACTTACAAGTTTCGTTAAGTGATGTATGATGTAACTCACAAAATGAATTTAGGTTTGCAATTTTTAAATCCATTTATTGTTGTTGTTAAAAACTAACCAACATTCTCTGACATGGCCCATGTGGTTGATGTTCACAGGTCGCCTTGAAGGCACCACCATTCCTCTTGTCGTGGTAGAATTTGGCAGTCTATGAAAACGTATAAGACAATTGATACAATAAACAATCAAATTCACTCTTATACAATATTTCGGCATGAACGTTTCAAACGTCTATAATGTAAAACTTGCTAAAAATTTATGTTTTCTTTTTTCTTGAGAAAGGCAAACTTTTGAATAAGAGTGAATTTAATTGTTTATAATATAATACAAACGTTAATATAAATATCAGTTATCTCGAATGTCATGATATGTTAATAAAGAAATCTCCATTTTGCACTTAAGACGGATCGAACGAATTTCTATAAGACAAAAATCTGGAAAGAGACTATTTCATAAAAAAAAATAAACAAATCATTTGAAAAGATGCTAGTACATTAACTTGCATAATAATTAGACCGGTCATCATATATCAAATAGATAGTCTCCAGATGACTGAAATACTGTTGGTGGGATGTAAAAAGCAATATTCAAGCAAACATATATCAAAAGTTTTTTTTTGTTTTTTTTTGTTGTTTTTTTTGTTTTTATAAGGGCAAATTATGAAATCAAATAGGAAATTAAAAAGAAAGATGTAAATATAACCTGTACTAGCATAAAGATATAATTAATTTAGGGTTTGAGTGGACAATGTAGAATTTATTACTGCTCTTATCAGTGTTTTATATATTTCGCCTCTGTATAAGCGAGCGCTAACAAATACTTTAGTGCATGGTCACAGTCGCATATAGTCTATCTCGAGTGCATGTTACCTGATTATAATTTCCTTCGACATATTGAATGATTTCCACCTCAAATGTCCTGAAGAGCTTATACTACTTTTGTTTGGAAACAGGAAAATAACTGGCGATATGTAAGTGTGGCACATCTATTTCCATTAAAACTGTAAATCTCAAGATTTTCAAGATTTCAAGATCTTTAAACTTTTGGAATACTGCTGTTTTAAGCCAGTTGCTACTAATAATATTTTTGCTGTACCAAATCCCTGAAAATCCAGTATCACAGAGGTACTGTTTTATACTATTTAGCCATTGGCAATTTATTTTATTTTGTGAATTTAATTCAAGTAATATTATATACAGTTTGGAAGAAAATTTAGTGTTTTTATCACTATTAATATTGTCTGTAATTCTTGTCCAGTATGCAATTACTCTACTTTGCATGTCTATTTTAAGGGGAGCTACCCCAGTTTCCCCATATACCATATAAGATGGTGTCGATTTTTGAAAGTAGAATATATATTTATAAAATTTAAGTTGTATTTTCCCAAGGATATCAATATTGCCATAACTCCAAACCTCACTTCCATAGAACAAAATAGTTTTTATTTTTTTACATATCTTACAATAGGTGTAACATGACTTTTCTTCACCAGCCTCTGTGTGCCGTCCGGCTGTAGAACGCCTACATACACGGGGGCATCGGCGTTTATGCGCTTGTTTTCCTCGAGTTTCAGACTGACACGACCAGAACTGCGCTTGAGCACCAGATCGAGGCTAGCCGGAAGTCCTACATCCAGATGTCTTCGCGCATGATCGGGAGTCCTATCTTCAAGCCACACTGCTTCTTGTTCAGCTAAAAGAAATAAGATTGATGTTGATCTTTTGTACAATAAAATGACGTACTTTGCCTTACCAAAACCAATAAACCGATAGACAAAAAGTAATTGAAAGAATGAATGTGAATATTATTTTATTTATTGATTAATTGATAAATAAAAGAATAATGAATAAACATATATATTAACTTTAAACATCATTTATATGTATACATACATATTTATTTCTCTTCTGTTCTTTAGGAGCTTACAATGACGTCTTATGTATTTATGTACATAAAATATGTACTTATGTACGTTTCTGCCGTACATTTTAATTATTTGATGTTAGAGGTGTACATAATTAATATAATATTTTCCTTTCATAAGGGGCTCGATTTTTAAAGCCAACAGACCTTTGCTTTATACAAAAGAAAGTGCTATCGTTAAATAAAAGAACATACCACGATAATCAAACATACGCGTATTTTAGAACATAACATTTTACTTCACATTTGATATAAAACTGTTTTCGATCTAAAGTTCACACCTCTTAAGCTACGTAATCCAAATTTCAGGTCGAAATGTTCAAAATAAAGTACATTTTTAAGATATTAGAATCCACAGTTCAGTTAAAGAAATATAACCGAACTTCAACTTGGTATTCATAATCAGATCTGGAGAATGATATATCTTACAGAAATATACTATTGAAAAATAGTCTTTGTTATTTCATTATCATGTAAGGCTGGTATAAAGCAATATACAGTACAACACAATACAGATAAGTACTAAATCACGTTTGTGTCCTAAAACTATATATATCTCCAGTGTTTGCAAACAAGGCGGTGTTTTCATAAAAAAACTCAATGGAAAATTCGAAAATGAAAATAGAAGTCAGCTTTTAATCCAAACCTGGAAAGCTCAGTCAGATTATATAAGGTTATATTCAACGATATTTTTCACCTTGAGATGAGCTGGTAAAATATTGATACATCGATGTTTATTATGTAGACACGGTGTATGTAGCTTGTCGGATTGTGGTCAAGTGATCTAATGTTCTATGATTGGCTCGGGGGTCTAGAATTGCCTAGATCAGGTCTTTCAATCGGAGATTCTATAAAATAGTAAAAAGAGTTTTTACTCTTGTTTCAAATTAAGAATCAAATTTAGAATAATAATATGAGTATATGGTTCAATTTATTTCATGACTTTATGTGATAAGATATCGTTTGTTTCTGTCGTATATAAGAGAAAATACATTTTATTGTGCTGTTGAAGAAACATGTTGTTAGTATACAATGGTTTACCTACTAAGTTATGAATATGCAAATTAAATGCTACTTTTTTAATTTGTAATATACCAACCATTCCTAAAACTACCATAATGCTTTGCACCATGTAAGGGAGATATATCGGAACAGACGCTCTAACCACTCGGGCACAGTGAGCTGTCAAATTACGGATTTAGCCGTATCTCGAAATATATATGATAAATAAATGAAATATTCCAGTGTTTGTTGTGTGTGTGTTTGTTTTTTCTCCCTTTTAATTTTATTTATTATTTTAGATACGATTTGAAAATAAATTCACGAATGAAAAAAGGAACAAGACATATTAAAAAAATTGCATACAATTATAGTAATTGACGTGACGAATTACATCTCTTTTAACTTCCTTTTGTCGAGCAAAACATGCACTTTAAGTTTTTTATTGCTGGTTTAACTGGAGAGGGAGATTTGTTTATCTAATAAGCTCTCTGTCCAAGCTACATTTAATTACATGATTTGATAATAGTTTAAATGGCTTCCTGGCGTCTATGTATAGCTTTAGAAAGAAAAAGTAGAAGAAACCCCACTTAAGTATTAACATTATGAATATATACGATTATTTTATAACGCAGTCTATATGCAGGGCATTTTAAAGTCTGTTGAAATAAAATTGTGAAAATTGTAGATTATACTGTCAGGAGAATGCCATCAAAAATTTCAGCTTAAACAACGTTAATTGAATAAAAATGGTATAAGGACTCACCCTTGACTGAGGCTAGCAGTAGAAAGGACACCGCAAGTAACAGACTGGTCATCTTGAACTACTGGTCACTCTCCCCTGGTCAAAACAGTCCGGTATTTATAGAACGGTCACACCCACTCATTCAAATGATAGCATTCATAATTGCACGGCCTGGTGTGTGTGACCATCAGACACGAGCAAGAGAAATAAAATAGAACTTTATTGGACATGATTTGAACATAGTCATACGCCAAAATCACATCAATTTAAAAGTGAAATAAAAATACGTAATGAAAAGCCAGCCATTCCATGATACTTGACACTGATATGAAATTAAAAGAAAAAAAGGAAGAGTTTAAAATAAGTACTTATGATTGTGATTAATATTGATGACTTCAGCACAGTAGTATAAAACATAATAATGTTTTCGAACAATTTGTTGATAATTATGTTAAAGAGTAATAATTTTCTTCATGATAAAATACCACAGAGGTGGAAGTGTAGCGATCGATCTCGGCTTAATTCAGTATCTGTAACGATTAACCTATATCTTTATCGTGAAGAACGCACTCATATATATGTGTATTTGAAAATACAATTTGGCTGAAACAGAATTCTTAAATTTCGCAAATTATAGTGGTTTCATTAGATATTATACAATATGTTATTTAAAAGGGCATTCTTGCGAAGCATGGCAAGTTTCTACTGCAGTTTTGTTATTTTTTAAATTTTTAATGCAATTACATGTATGCATCATCTATTTTTTCCTGAGTTAGCATTAAGTAGTTGACCTTAAGCTTAATGACATATACATTAAACAATGCCTACCGGCGCTTCATGATTTTATAATGACAGAAATATATGTTGTTGCTGTTTATTGTTGTTATTGTTTTTTTGTTTGTTTTTTTGTTTTGTTTTTGTTGTTGTTGCTGTTTTTTCGTAAATTTCATATCGTCATATTCCATATTTGAGATATTGCGTTAGGTGATACTATCAGACATGTCTGGTTATTTACCATTAAGACAATACAGACGTTTATGACTACAAACATATGCGTCTCATGGGCGAGTTACTTAATCCCTAATCTTGCAATATCATTAGCTCATCTGTTTTTCGAAGAAAGAAATACGAGCTATAGTCGTAACTCCGGCGTCCGCGTTGTCGTTGTCGTCGTCGTCATCATCGTTGTAACGTTGGTCATAACTTCTTAACTTTTTTACATACAGCTTTAATTTTGACATGCATATTCATCTTGACAAGGTCTATCCAGACATATGCAAATATTTATCCTATTGAACATGACCTATTTTTTTGCTGTATCTTTTGAAAACTTTCAAATGCCTGTCATTTCAGAACCGTTATCAACAGGGCACTGATATTTCACATATGGTTTCCTTGTGGCAAGTCCTTTCCAACAATGTTACACTTTTGGAATTTTGACCTTGACCTTTGAACTTTGACATATTTTTGAAATGTTTAACAAAAAACTTTAAGATTGGCCATAACTTCTTTACTATTTGACATACAACTTTCATTTTTGGTATGAATATTCATCTTGACAAGATTTATCTAGACATATACAAATATTAAACTCTTGAATTTGACCTTGGACCTATTTTTGCTGTAACTTTTGAAAACTTTACAATGCCTGTCATTTCAGAACCGTTACAAACAGGGCACTGATATTTCACATGCGGTTTCCTTGGCCATTGGACTAGATAGTTTTTTTATATTTATTTTATATATAAATTAATTATTATACGTCGAATTTCCCATACGTTTCTACAACTTTAGTATCTCTTAATTTGTTAGTACTAGGGTTGAACCAATATTTAGCGCCGTGGACGGCTAAATAAAAGCATTGCCCCAGTCAGATTTCGAACCCAAAACCTTTGTACATAGTGTATATCAAAAATGCATTTCTAGCATGGTCAAGGTTTGAGGACACTGTCATAGTGACACTCTATATATGTTAAGTTAATAGTTTAGAGCTAAAGTAATGTTTCGAAAGACAAGTTCACATGCACTACTCCTATGCGATGCCCAGTGCAAAAGGACCATGTTGCCCGAAATGCCGTAAATTTTACGTGCTAAAATCACCCCGACATGGGAATGTGCTGTACCTTCTTTTATCTTCAAATAAATATCATAGCCAACGGGAGTTCATGGTGGCCCTCTGTTTACGTACCTGATTTAGAACAGGTCAAAAGTTGTTGTCTGTTTTTATTTTATTTTCTTGGTAGATCTATAGTCTGAACGTGTGATCGATATAGATTATATTTTGCTTCTTTAACAGTTTGTACTTCGGTTTGTCTGTGCAAATTGTTGTCATACAGGGGTAGATTTTCCGAGGTATACGTTTTCGTACCTCGTTATGAACTTACCATTATTTCAACCCCAAAACCTAACTAATACTAACCCTAGCCCTAATCCAAACCCTTACCCTTAGCCTAACTCAAATACAGAAAAAGACAAACCGTGGTATGAATGTTTTACCTCTCAACATATTGTTTACAACCTCAATCGTATTATTTTACTGATTAATACACTACATAAATATTCGCATTCGAAGAGCCTGAAGCAAAACAGATGTGAGCGTGAAACGTCAAACGGTTTAAAATCTCCCACCCCCTGGTTTTAATTTTATATTTGATACTACTATAAAGCATTATAGTTGAGGTGTACATTGTCAATTAAACTAGAAACCGCTTCTGGTCAATGTCTTTATACTTTCTAACAACTTAGTACAAAAAGGATTATCAAAGTTGGTTGTATCTACAATGTACGTTGGTTTAAGTGATTGACTTCAGGCAGTTTTACGTTTATGTCACAAAATGATGTTATCTTTTAATTTGTGGCGTAGGTTTCTGTAAGTTAATTTAGGTTTATTTAATTAATGTTCTCTTACGTTTCTTCTGAAAATAGATTCAATCATTCCCGAGGGGACCTTGGTGTAAATTGGGAATTCTCACATATAACGCATGTAAATATGTAAACAAAGTAGCTACCTTTTATAGCTTTACTGAGTGGACAGTTTCGTGCGACCTCACGAGAATTACTTTATAATAATTTTCTAATGGCTGCCTTTTCCCACCTTGTTTTTGTAACAGAAATATCATAATACATTTATTAATAGATGATGTAAAAAGTCATTGACATATATTTCTATTCAATTTATGCTAACAGGTGGAATACTGTGTTCTATCAGTGGGATAAAAGTCATAACCCACAATATGAGTAATATAGATCTGCCGGAATTACTTTTTTATTTTTATTTATAAAGGATATGTACATGGGGATATACCGGTAGTAACAGTTAGCATAAAATAAAAAGGCAGTTTATTTATTTTGAGTAGATATGGAATATATCTCATCGAGAAGTGATGCAATTTTCACATTTTCACTCGCGATACGCGATAAAAAATATCACTTCTTGATGAGATATATTCCATACCCCCCCCCCCCCAAAAAAAAAAACCAACAAAAAACAAAAAACAAAACAAAAACAAATATCCTCAATGTATTTGTCTTTTTTTTAATTTTATACCTGCAGTATCCATCTCTGGCCTTCTCTTATAAACACTCCAACATTATATCTTCTCTTCTCTTTGTTTGTTTGTTGGGTTTAACGTCCCACCTACAGAATTTCAGTCAGTTTGAGATGGTCTACTTGAGACTGATATAGTGCTGCCACACTGCAGTATCACGCCATAGGCACGTGGCATGATACCACACCCAGTCACATTATTCTGACACCGGGCCAACCAGTCCTGCAACTACACCTATATGCTGAGCGCCAAGCAAGGGAGCTATAACAGTACCATTATTTACGACTTTAGTATGTCGCGGCCGGGGATCGAACCCACGACCTCCCGCTCCCGTCTTTCTCTTTGAGCTATCTTCCCGAGTTCTACTCAACACTTACTATCAAAGTCATGATTTCTCCCTCCTAATTTCGGAATACTTCTTAATAGTATAATTTGCTTGTACATTTTGTACTTTTAGCTAGAGTAGTATGTTTGAAATGTTATATTTAATTCGTTGTTTGCATCACGACGATGTTATATTATGACGTATTACATCCACATGCAATTCTTTGCATTAAACAAATACTTGACATAGCATAGCATACATTTATCTTGATATACTTTCGTATTCAATTAAATTTGTCAAATGCAAAATATTCCACCAGTCCCGGAGTCTAAACGGCGTAATCGCTATCCCGAAAGCGAGATCCTTGGCTGCGTTCAGTGTAGTTCCAGGACCGGTTGGACCGGTGTCTGTCATTTTTCTATGGCTAATAACCACTGTATACAGCACTCTCTCTCTCTCTTTCTGTTTGTGTCTGTCTCTTCGTGCAGACAAATGTACGGTATCACTGATAAACAAGGTGTTAATATCAGTCCCTAAACCCTGAATACAACTAGAAACTAGAACATAAAACACAATTTTCAACTATACGATATAATAACTACTTTAAGTTGCTCATCACGTATAGTCCGCGTTGGCTGAGCGGAAAGAGAATCCTCTTCGGGAGCGTAGGGTCGTGGGTTCGATACTGAAGTTATTGAAACGGTACGGATAGCTGCCTGCTTAGCATTCAGCATATTTACAGGGAAGTTGATGGATTTTTTTTCGCTTACTTAATTTCTAATTTGCTGTTCTTAAATGCTACATAATTTTCAGATATAAATCCCGGTTCATGCTAGGGGAGTTCCAAAATATCATATGTAATTCTTGTCGTTGAAAGAGTGATGCGCAAATCTGAACTAAGATGCTTCAAAACAAATCAAGTTTTTGCCTTTTAGAATTGTTGTATACGGCAATTGACATTTTGCAAAAACAATTATATTTTAAAATGTTTTTTTTTTAATTTTCAATAATTTACCTTAAGTATACGATATTATATTACTTTATTTATATATTATGCAGAATGTGTATTTATTTTGTTAGTCTCTCTCTCTCTCTCTCTCTCAATAGCTGCTATGAACATGAATTTTGTTGTTGCTTATATAATTTTATTGGATGTAGCAAAAATCTTGGATTATTATTTTTTGTGTATCTTGAATCTATTTCTATATCGAGTTCGAACAAGCATAAAGAAATCTAAACCCCACGTACTACACTAATTGGAACTTTTCCAGATATTAATAAACTATATATATTCTGAATCTGTATTGTTTTACTGATACAAATAAACAACCCTACGCCTATTTCGGGTTTTATGATAAAAATGAAAACACGTAAGAAACAAAAAACGGATTAAATTTAATATATTGTCGATAGTTTGTACAAATTGGTTACCAAAGTAACCATAAGTAAATGTTTGTATGATTAAATCATATACCCATTTGCATTTGATATTTCACTTAAAAAAATAATACGGTATGGGAAAATACTAAGCATTTTCGCACGACAGGAGTTTCAATAACTTGGGTTTTCAACTCAAGTATGTGTTCCCTAACCTTTAGGCAACATTCTTCTTTTTTATAAAAAAAAAAAATATATGTTTGATCTCGAAGCAGTAATTAGGCAAAGTATAAACACATTTTACCATTCTGATATAACTCACAACTTATATAAATTCGAGTTTAAAATGACTCACTAGCAAATTTCACACTGGACTAATATTAGCAAAAGATGATAATTTACCGTTTTTATTGTAAATATATGTATTTTTTGTTGACAATATTATTTGATAAACTAGAACATATTATCCAAGATATGCACCATTAAAATCAGAGCCAGGCAGTTGTTCTTGCAGTTTTTCGATTTCTGACATTTCTGGACCACGACATGTAAGACCGGAAGTGATATTTATTGATATTTCCTTTGATTTTCTCATTTGTCCATATACGGACATGATAGATATATTATTTTCTTACACGTGGAAAATGAATAAGAAATTGAATTGAAAAAATACACTCCGATGTGAACCGAACGCATAGAATATCTACGATGTTGGTCTTTTCTGACATCTTACGATGTGTACGAAATCGGCATTAGAGTAGTTTAACCTTAAAGACAATTAGGAGTGACGCCAGTTCTCGTCATGCAGAGAAAATAGAAAAACATATTTCCAGAACGCGAAATACTAAGTCGCATCCGCAGCGGGATTTGCGCGATGTAATTATTTCATAGACGCAATGAACGCGTCCTTTGGACGCTTTGCAATTAGATAAGAAATACGCATTAAACGCAGTGCAAGCGTGGTGCGATCGTGGTGTTGAACGTGATATATATATATAGGTTGGTGGGAGTTTGTTTGACGCAGAGAAAACATGGTAACGAAGCATTTAGAACGCAATGTCGAGGCTGGTACCAACTTGGAACGCTCTCAGTAAGTGACATATGATGTTATTTAGATAGGACCAGTCATGAAATAAAATACGTTACGTGTATTTAAATATTCATATAACATTAATCAGTTATTAAACAAAAGCAAGGACATTTATAAAGAAGACACATTCATCGTTTGTTTCTTAATTTAATTAACTTTCACGCTAGTATTGCGTCATTTGGATGTAATCAATGATCATAGCGACGTCATCACCATGCCAAGATGGCAGCCAGCTGTGACGGGCATTCCAGAAGTCTTGACCTTCGGTTGGAGAGTTGTTGTTCCACGGTTTGTGGCTGTCATAGTGCCAGCCGTCAGGGAAGAAGCCGTTTGTTCCACCGACGGCAACGTTAAGGATCAGATAGAACTGGATAAAAAAAAATACAAATTAATATACGTATGTGTCTACAGTATAATTTCACGAAAAGCACCCTCCAGGCCACTGAAAATAGTGGCAATGGTATAAGAAGGACCCCATTATTTTAAACAATGTTAAAGTAAACATTCCTTTTAGAGTTGAAAAGGGCATCCTGGCTGCCTTGGCATCGACATATTTGTTATCATCTACTTCTTTTTTCGAATCGTTATAACGTTTGTAGAAAAAGCTTGAATATTATAACGGCAAATGTCAATTTTTAAGATTGACAACCTGAAGGACACCTCCCTCAACTAAATCATTTTCGACAGTCACTATGTACAGGCTTTTTAACAAACTGATTAATGCCCCCTTTCACCATGATTCGGGAGTAAAGGATTTGCTAATTATCATTGGTAAAATAACTGCAGACCACCAAAGAGGTTACCGTTTCACCGCTAGTACTAGTATGTACAGTAACCCACGTGGCACTAACTAATAGATCTACACAATAATATAAAAAAATGAAGAAAACGATGATCACAAATTTTGGCCTAACTTGATCTGATCCGACAACAAAAGTTTTATCAGAGTTGCTTACCCACGTACAATATCAAGAATGGAAACATTTAAATTAACAGAAATGGTAAAGGTTTACAAATATCTTACAGGCTGATCAAATGGAGCACTGTGAGAATGACTCCAAATGTTGGAACCATGGAAACCTCCCCAGTTCCAGAAGCCTGCTGGAGGAACTTTCACGTTCAACACCTCATGCTGGTCAACGGTGAATCTGTAAAATATCAACAAAAAAATCTTCATTTATTGCATATCTCGCATTTGCAAATGTAATGTCAAACATATTCAAAGTCGATTTCCAAGTACGAGTAGAACAGAACTATCATATTCCCGGAGGTAGAACACAATATGAGGATTTACATTTATTATATACGCTATGTTAAATAACTGCTTGAAGTTGAGATGTTTAATACAGTTTAAAATACATGTATATATAATATGTCTGGCTTACAATGATGCGAATTGACACGATGTCAGATAAATTTGACTGGGTGTGGTATCATGCCACATGTCTACGGCGTAATACCGCAGTGAGGCAGCACTATACAGAACAAATCATTACATTCCTGGTATACAGGGTAAACAGCATGGAGGCGTGTGAGAGAGAGAGAGAGAGAGAGAGAGAGAGAGAGATGTCTCATGTCTGATGTAGACAAAAGTTCCCAAATGACTGAAATACTGTCGATGGAACGTTAAACCCATTCAAACAATTGTGATTACCGTAAGTGATCTGCCGTCCAATCAACAGCATAGATGTGGTAGTCAGTACCCCAGGGCTGTCCTTGTCTCCTTTAAAACATTACATGATAATCATTATAATCAGTATTATATCAGTAATGTATATATATGGAATAAGAGACAACGTTTATAGCGTTTCCGGTCAGATCGTCGGATTCCCACAGGGTATTTATTGCTTGCACTCCAATATACCGTGGAGGGGAAATGTTTTCGATTAATATTCATTGATTGACGCATATTTAAATCAAAAAATAAAATTAACGATTACGTACATACTCATCAGTAAGATATTCCAATTCTTAATGAAACTGCATATTTAGTTCGACATTAAATATACGTTTAAAATTTCTTATTCAGAAAGAAAAACAGCTTAAGCGAACTGAAAGGTGGCGTTTCTTGTATAAATGTTGATATATGACAACTCATCTGACTTGTTAATATTTTAAACGTTGGTATTTAGTGACTATTCAAATGCATTTTCATCGTTTAAGTGATATAAAAAAAGAAAACTTTAGTTTGCTAGTTTCATATGTACTTCGTTCAGACCCATTTCTGTAAAGGCGTAAAACATATTACATATTCAAGCGTCAAACTTGGAATACTTGTTCACTATCAAAAAGGAAACACATATCAAAAAGGCAGGTAACCTTAAACTCATTTTGGCACAGTTATTGTCATTTCAAATTCTCAAAATCTTTCAAAATTATTCACTTCATGGCCAGAAAACTTGCTTCCAGTGGGAAACGATTTCAAATGGAAAAGGAACTACTCATATCATTAAATAGTGCAGTTTTTCCGTTTTTCAACTTTGATTTATCTTTGTTCTTTAGTGTCCATTTAACAAATGTCAGATTCCCTTGAATTGAAACTTGAAACACTTTTGTTAATGTTTTTCATGCAAGTTAGTACTAAACTGGGGAGTTGAAGCTTCAAATATGTGTAAGGGCTCAATGTCTTATGTCATACATATGTTTTTGTGTTAAAGTTACAAATACATGTAGTAACAGCTAACGTTATATTATCCTGCACTAAGAAAAGTGAGACGCGCTGTCTCGGGGCAACTCTTGTTTCTATTAAGTTTAATACAGAATTAAACCTATTAATTTGCACATTTCAGAATAAAATGTATATAATTTGAACATTTCAGAATAAAATCGAAATAATTTGAACGTTTAAAATAAAACCTGTATAATTCTTGCATTTCAGTATAAAATCTGTTTGATTGAACATTTGAGGATTAAACCTGTGAATTTACACATCACAGAGTAAAACCGGTGTGATTTACACATTGCAGGATAAAACCTGTATAATTTGAACATTTTCAGAATAAACACTATAATTTACAGACTGTATAATTATCACAATGCAAAATAAAACCTATGTGATTTACACATTGCAGAATAAAGGTATTTGCAATTATCAAAATAAACCATTGTAATATTTGCACATTGCAGTATTGCTATCGTTCAGAATTTAGAAACGAGCCCCTTTTTTTTAAAGTAAATACTGGACAGCCTGCAATGGTATAAATGAAAGTTTAATGCTCACTGTTCCCCGTGGGTCATAGAGAATCTGTTCTGACCGGCATCTGGGCCCCAGTGCATGGTGGATGAGACCTCGCCACTGCCATGATTGGTACCGCCCGACTGAGCAACACGATTGCCTGGCGTAAAATAGAAATTTAAACTTATTCATTTTGCGTTGATTTGGAAACGAGTTCTCAACACTTTTACTAATTCCTCTCGACAGTTCCTGGATTGGACGAGTGCTCGGGAAGGTCGTGAAAAATCCTTGTAAAAGTAGTTTATTGTAGCATTCCAGATTATCAGTCGTATTACTTTGTTTTGAATATGAAATTGAATTATTGCCTTATTTAAATGCTTACCAAACATTCAGCATACATTTTAATTAAAGAAAACTTAATTTATGACTACTTAAATTATTGTTGTGCTTTAATAGGAGATCACATGTCAAAAGCGCTCTCTTTCTCATTACCTCTGCTCTCCATGATGTCAATTTCACCGGATCTTGGCCATCCGCCGTATACACTGCTCTTTGGCAACATCCATATGGCTGTATAAAGAAGTATGTTTATTAAATGGATATGTTGAATACAATTTTCTTTCATACAATATCAACCAGAGCTTGATCATATTGCAAACATTAAGGATTTGTACTGGATAAAACAACCCAGATATTGTCGTTCATCGTAAAATAAAGAAGGTATCGTCAGGTATGTTTTTAATTTTCAAAAATAATTATTTTACCTTTATTTTATTTTTTGTTTGTTAATCAAAACACTTTTGTCAAATAAAATCGGCATTGCATGAAGTATAGGGTATAATGTCCATTGCGACATTTATTTCTGCAGACAATAGAAGACAGAAGCGAGCGTAGTCTTCTATCATTATCATCCGTAGAAATGTCTTAATTGACTGTTCCAGACGTAAAGGTCACTCTAAATCCATCTCAAAAAGTCATCCTAAATATATGAAAAACTTGATTTTGTAAAATAGATGGAGTTATTTTGTAAAATAAAAAGTAGAAAGATGTTCTATTGAAATAAATCGTTGATAGATATGAATTTGCTAAGCTTCTGATTGGTCACAAATTTCGGGTGACTTCTTAAGTTGGTTTGGACAACATATTATACCATCAGTGTGAACAAGGGAAACTTAATTGAATATGAAGTATGAGCAAACACGAGTATGTTGGTAAACCAGATTAGAAAATAACTTTTAAATTTTATGCCCCAGAAAAAAATCCACTTTCAGCTTTCCAACCTAGATCTGTTGCTTTTGTTAATTTACTCGTGATCCACGGTCATCGTGTGTGTACAAGATATATATTACATAATGTAATCATATCGATGGATTTGAAGCATTTGATAATGCCCAATTCAAGCTATTTTTTAGTTTTTTTCCAATTGTATTTTGACGAAATTTATATCAGTGAAAAAAGGGATGGATTTTAATGCTAACCTGGCCATATCCAGTCGCCCTGTGGGATCTTAGCTCGGACCTCCACCTTGCCGTATGTAACAGTCTTCTTGGTGGTCACTTTGCCGGACCAAACTGGTGGCAAGAGGCCATTTCGACCCTCCCTGTGACATCCGTAGCGGTCAGAGTTGGTACAGTAACCGAACAGCTCTGAAAAGACATATATTTTCTTATGTATGTTTGAGCTTCTGTAACGCCTCATTGTTAGTAATGCGACGATTTTTGAGACTTGGCAATCGATTGGAACAATGTGTACATATTATAAACCGTTCGACAAGCCGTGGTTAATTTTCTTTCATTTCAGGTATTCTCGGGGATTATTTCATTTCCGTACTTGCAAATTGATTTTTATATATCACTGACTGGTTGATGTGGAACGATCCATCTGAAGAAATAGAATATTTAATTGTTCACAGCTGATTTCAACAGTAAACTAATGTCATCTTCTTGGAGAAGACTGCTTGTGGTTAAAGTATATATGAATACACTGTACTTAATTTCTGTTCACTTATATTAAAAAAAAAATACACATAAACATTGACATTTATGTGTACAGTAAGATTTATAAAAAAAAAACAAAACAAAAAAAAAAAAAACACATACAGGAGCAAGTATCGGTGCTTATTGATATGAAAATGATTGAAAAAGAGGAACACGCGCACACTTTGTGACATTTAAGTAATGGCCGGACTTAAATTATCTTTCGAATTGATAATCTTTATTCTAAACTCACGAGTCATGTCCATTACGCCAGTTGAAAGACTGGCTTCGTCGAATCGATGATCGTCTGTGGTCAATGTCTGAAAATTAAAATATATAAATGTATATGTAATGGTCATTATATAAATATTTTCCTATACATCACCAGTCGAAGAAACGCTATTCATATATGCAATTGCGCTACAAACTGGACTTAGTCAAAATTTCAAACCTTGACTACATGTAGCCCTAAGTCTCGACTCATCAACACTTTAAGTTTATCTTAGAATGAAACTCAAGACATGTACAATTTTTACTTATGTATTAACCAAGGTAAGTGCCTATGATTTTTGTTGTTGAATAAACAAATTATAATAATCCATAAAGTTTATGTAAATCTATTCATGATGTGATAATATCTTCAATCGATTGCATTCTACAGCCTGAATCTAAAAGAAGACTTGAAAATTAAACATCATCATGTCTGCTATTGCCTTTACGTCCCACCGAAAGTATTTCAGTCACTTGGAGACTATATGTACATGTTTTAGACAGATACAGTGCCGCTGTAACGCCGTTAACACGTTGCATGTTACTATATCAAGACACATTATTCAGACACCGGGCCAACCAGTCCGTGAACTACCACGAAATCCCGTTCCCTGGTGCTGAATACCTAAATATATCTGGTCATATCCTTTAACCTTTTCAAAATCATAACTTTGTAATTCCGGTTATCTTTATCATACGCTAGATTGTGCGGTTGTATCTACTAATAATCTTGAAATTTGAGCAACATTTAATCCGTTACATGTTAAATGTGTTCTTCATTTGTATAAAGAGTAATTGAGTAATTTCTTCTATTTTAAAGTGGAATTTTGAGACTGCAACATACTGGCTTGAGATAAAGTTTTCCATCCCTAATAAACACGTTCTTGTGGTCGTTAGTGTACGCCTGGATTTCCCAGTTCTGAAAAAAAAGAAAAATATATCTTATTTCAGGTTTTACTTATTTAAAAGAGGTCTTCTAAAAGGCCACGTGATAATAGAATATATGAAATTGCTCTTGCACTTAAAACAAGCATTTTGTATAGAAAGTGATTTGCGAAAGTTAAGTAGAGAAAAATGATATAAAAACACACACACACAACGGAGGGGATCGATTTAATAGTTCGTATATTCCACAAGAACCTGACACAAATCCTTTTTTAAAGTCAGAAACACCACTAGTGTGTATAATATCCGTAATTATATATACTAGTGGTGATTCAGACTTGGCAAGTTCCTCTGGTGTAACGTAAAAAAACATTTCGGGCATCTAAAAACAGACGGACAAATAGAGCGACGATTTGTAAGTAAATGCATATCGTTAACAAACATGGCGGGACAGAAGATTCAAAGACCCGCACTGACGGCGGAAGGACAGAGAGTTCGAACTTACATATCCGCCATACATGGAAACCTCGTAGTTCCACTCGCCCGTGTTCAAATTGCCGCCATTGAAGTCATCACGGAAGGCCGTATAGCCACGGCGGTACATCCGCTTTGGGGGCTCCACGACAATGCTGGACTCTGCGATAAATAAATAAATAAATAAATAAATGCCTCAAGCTTTATATCATATCATACCATTCATTGATATTGTCATATTGCATATTCACTAAAGAGAATTCTTACTTATAAATTTGTTTGCATATTGGAAATTTCTGTCTTTTGATCTCAATATTAAATTATTTAGCTCCGATATATATGTTTACATTTATATGATTTAGATATTTTGTCATATTGAAAACATGATTATTAAAAACTATTGCTTTTCATATTTGTTCAGCTCTTCAGTAATAGATCGGCATAATTTGTATTCAAACGTTTTGTATATATGTTTAAAGTTATGTTCAGTATTTCTCTCAACGTTAAGCTCTTACCAGGCTCCACAGAAGCCGAGATTTGAACTGATTTGCCGTCCACAACAGCGTCAATGCTGTACTCCACTGGGTCGTTCGTGAAGAAGTTCACCTGGCTATTCCTGTGGTACCATCTGTCGTCATCTGTCAACACACATAGACACAAAAATAATTATCGTGTTTTACTATCTCTTTTTGTTCTTTTTCATAATTCACAATTATTGCTGTTAAGTTAATCCATCCATCATTAAATTGTGATCATTATCCATCAACTGAACATGGGAATTTTATAGTAAATGCAAGTCTTTACAGACTTAGAGCAAAAAAGCCTATAACTCCATGCTAATGGATACTTGCATCTGCACTGAAGTCTTTTTAAGCATTTGAAGGACCATGATTATAATTTAATGATGGATGGATTACCGTATAGCGGGTTATTTCTGCGGATAATTTAATTTAGAGATCGCAGAAAAATCATCCGTAGAAAAAAATCTTATCCCTTTTTAGTGCAAAACCGTAGAATATTACACCTGCAGAAATAACCCGCTCTCCGGTACCTTAAGATTTTATCATCGACAAACTCTCGGAAATGAGTATCACATGAGTGTCATCGTAACCGAAATTGTCTGGATTTTAATTAAAATAATTTAATAGATTATCAATCAATTCTTTGTCATGGAATCAATATTAAGTGTAATTATGATCGTGTTAATATATTGATAAACATGTTAATTCGCCAGTATGCGACCTTGATGATCCACTGTGGAGTGTCCGTAGTCTGTCAACAAAACCTCTTCAAAATTATGATCACAATAATGATTGTTAAAGATGATGGTGGTGATGCTGCTAATAGTGATTCACAAATTCCGCCTACCTTTAAATGTTAGGAATTAAGTTCTTACAACTTTCATTAATCCATTACGGCGGCCCAGAAGTTGGACCAGTACTTTGCGTCTTCTCGGGTAATGAAATATTCATAATTTGTTAAAAGAAATTACATGTTCACTGAAAAATGCTCAGCCCCAGGCGGGATTCGAGCCCGTTACTTTTGGATCCAAAGACACGTAAGTATGAGGCAACCCTTTCCAATTTTTTGTTGTTTCTTATATTTCCTTTGAATACTTATTGAAAGATTTAGGTTTTTGGTCTTTAAATGAATATATGTTGACGACTTGTCAAAACTTTAAGCTGACCTTCTTGCTTGAGTTGTCCACGAAAGTAATCCCCGTGGATCTTGTACAGGATTTCCTTGAACACTGCCCCTGGTACATCTAGAGTTGAACAGAAATAGCACATCTCAGATCAATATATGAAGCTTAAAAGCTATCCAAATCAAAATATCATCAGAAATGAATCACATTCAGCCAAATTTATTCCTGCGTTTTACTCTCACCAAAGCACTTAGGTATGTACGTCACCATGGCTTCAAAATTTCAATCATATGTGGAAATCCAGTGAATTTCGTACATTGTTGAGCTCATTTTACGAGCTTGTTTTAAGGAAAAATTAAATCCGAATTTCTTATACTTATCACATATCTTAAACTGACGACGTTTTTTGTTCATGAAAACCCAATCTTTTCTAAGAATATAAGTTCGTTTAATATTGTTAGTGATTGTTTTACCTTTCTTAGCATAGCATCATTTATTATCCTATTATATTCATGTATGCTTATGTTTGTATGCATTTATTCTTTAGATGTAATAAGCATGAATACATTTTATACCACTTTTATATTTCATGATATGTGGTATAATCAAAATGACAATATGCTTCACATCAAATAACGTACACGTTCGACAAATAAACAAAATATCAAATTAAATTTAAAAAAAGTGTCCAAAAAGTTATTAGAGAACCACCTTGACGTTCCGATTTGAAGTAAAGGTTGTATTAAATGTTGATCTGCACTTGTGTCAATGAGTCACCACTTAAGTATATGAGATGTCCCAGATATAACGGGAAATAAGATAAGATATCTTTCATTATCGTGTCTTCCAACGTGTAGGAAAATTATACATGAAAAAAAATCGTATACATGTATTAAAGATGAACGGGCCTGTAAGATTAATTGTCAAAGTAATTACTGTATGTGGCACAGTAAGGTTACCTATGGACTATAAAGTGTATTAAACAAAAAGGTCTATCGAAATGAGCTGCGAAAATAAGTAAATAAAATATCAGGTTGTTATCGTTTAATCAATTACATAAATTTGTTAAAAAAAAAAGTCACAAAAATAGCAATTTTGATTATAAAAATCTCCTACAATAAACTCCATAATATATAACGAACTCCGATACTCTAGAACACAGAATCTACTATACATATGAGTATATTAAACATCGAGTATTTCAAACGATTCCATTAGACTCCTACGAATTCGTTTTAATTGGATTGTACTGTGAAAACCCCGTACTACCCCGTAATACAAATAGATGACCCAAATCACCTTTAAGATAAAGTTGGCATAACATTCCAAGATAAAAATAATAATAATTACATACCATCCAGAGAAATTTCTACCCCGCCATCATTTAAATGTTTAATGACTGGCGAAGGCAAAAGATCTGCAACGGCAGCACCTATAAAGGCAAGCGCAAGCAAAATGTTCATTCTACTGTCGCTTGTTCACAACTCAACTGTTGTCAGAGAGTGGTTCCTCTGGCTTTTATACCGGATCGGTGGAGAGAGCAAGGTTATCTCGGACCTTTTGCAAATTATGTGAATGATAAGGTCTGTCGTATTTACGTCAGAGGGTTCTGCAGAAATATTCTTTGGCGTCACCGCTATGAGTAACTCCCATTTTATATGTAAAAAGTACATTATCGAAGTTTTGATGCAAGAACTATAGTAGTGACATTAGCTTTTCACCAAGTCGTCGATATACGCTAAAAGCAATCACATGTTTATTGTGAAACACACACACACACACACACACACACACACAAAAAAAAGGTGTTCGAAACGCAGAAAACATGCTCTTCCTCTCTTAAGGGCGACAATATCAAAACCAGAATTGTTTGTTTGTTGAGAGGGAGGCGGTGTGTTATCTAGTCCAAACCGGTTTTTCTGTTTTGATTTACGATAAAGTTTTCCCTCTTCTTTCTCGGTTGAGGTATACTCCCCATAATAACCAATTCCATTAAAGCTTTGCAAATAACTTCACAATATAAGCTTTTAAAATGTCAAACAATGGAAATCTTAGGGGCAAATTGACAAGTTCTTTTTATTTTGTTTCCATGAGTTATCTCCCCTGAATACCAAAACTAGAAGGTCATGATGGCCCTACATCGCTCACCTGATTACCACTGCTCTAAAGGCAACCTTAAGTATTATGGACTATAACTCCCATGCAGGACATAATAATCCTTGATTTATTAAAATTATGTATACATCTGATCAAGATTGCCTTAAAAATGTGGATGCTAGAATGTAAACAGAGTTAAATAAGACATTTTTTATACTTCAAGGGCAATAATTGGAGAAAGTGGTCCAATACCAAGTCAGTCTTGGCAAGATAATAGTTATTAATATTACCATCAGGTTTGTGTAAATTTACTTTCTATATAATCCTTAGGAAGCTGAATTTTCAAGGGATCAGCTTTGTTTGAGCAGTTTTGATTGAGGGTAATGATGTGATCATTTTTGTTGAATGAAATCAAATTCTTACCATCATATTTAGAGAAAAAAAATGGCAATATTCATTTGGTTGTCATGGCAACCATAGTTCTACATGGATCAAGTTTATTTAGCAACATATGTAGAGAATGACCCAAGGAACACCTGTGCCAAAAAAAATCTAAAAGGTCTCTGTATTTTTTACTATATACATATAAGGCAAATTAGCCCCGCACCTGGCGGCCATGTTTTTTTTACGAATCGGAATAATTTTAGCAAAAGGGTTACCTATAGAACACCTGTGCTGAAACATTTTAAAATTTGGCCAGTAGTTATGGAGCAGAAGTCTTTTTAAGTTTTCACTTCAGATGATTTTTAGAGTTCTACATGGATCATTTTTATTTTAGCAACTTTTGTGAAGGTTCACCAAATGATCATCCCTGCCAAGTTTAATCAAGTTCTGTCCAGCGGTCGTATTAAGCAATTTTTTAGCGACTCACGACGGACGCAGGGTGATCCTATAAGCTCACCTTGACTTTAGCACGTTGTGCTCAGATGAGCTAAAAAAAAAAAAAAAACTGTCACAGTCGTTGAAATATTCCCCCCGAAGAGTTGCTTTGACACAGACCTGTTTCGTAGTTTTAGCAGATTTTAGCACATACTTGATTTACACTAGTATTTGGTGTTCCATGGAAACGTGTGTCCACTGCCCAACAGCTCTATCAACAAAGGGAAGTAACTCAAATATATTGAAGTGAAGAGTTATGGGTCTTGTAATCTGCACTTTTTTTCATATGTTCTGTCTGTATATGAAGTTACATGTCAGTGGCTGCAAATATCCATCCATCCATTCATCCAGGACAGAGTTAGTATCCGGAAACAAAAAATATCCCCTTTTATGACCTTTGATTGTTTACTGTGACCTTGATATTTGAGTTACAACCTGGATTTGCGACACTCCGTCTTCTTGAGGAGAACATTGATACCAAGTTATATAAATATACATCCATCCAGGAGAGTGTTAATGTCCGGAAACTGAAAATAACCCCCATCTTATTACCTTTGATCTGTGATTGTGACCTTGACCTTTGAGTTAAAATCTGGATCTTTCGCGCAACACTATGTCTTCTTGAGGATATCATTGATACCAAGTTATATAAATATCTATCCATCCACGACAGAGTAAATGTCCAGAAACTGAAAAATACCCCATTTTATGACCTTTGATCTGTGAAAGTGATCTTGACCTTTGAGTTGCAAACCTGGATCTTTCGCGCGACACTCCGTCTTTTGGTAGGGTCTTGGCATCCTAGTTTGCCGTATAGGTATTTTAAACAAGTTGCATATGTTTGAGAAATCGGATTATTGAAGTTCAAACCATGTTTTTATCTTCACGTATGTTAAAGAGCGGTTGAACATCCTTTAATTACGTTTAACTAAAGTCATCTCCGGTAAACTACGGTCACCCCACACAACGATCTACTATCGCTTAACCGTAAAATGTGACTTACAGAATTAATAAAGCTAGTCACAGCCCCTTCTTTTTATCCTCCATTCTTTTCATTATTTATGACATACTGCTGATAGTGAATAAGTTCACAATATAGGTCTTGATGACCTTATGGTTCAAATGTCATGTCACGTGACACATCAGAAACAGTACCGTCTGTTTCAACAGTTCAGTGGGATTGAAAGTATGGCACATGACTGCTAAGTGGAGATTAAGTATATGCATAGATATTAAAAGAAAACTCAACTTTATCAGAAGGTTAATGACCGGCTCCTTGGCTGGGCATAAAGCACCATACTAATAAAACATCTAAAATATACTACATTTAGAAATGTTATCGTATTTTTTGCTTTTGCGCTGTTTAAGCCCCTTTGTTGTGTTTAGTTTTTTGAATGAAACAATTTTTGTTTGTGTTTATTATTATCATTAAATTTATTTTCTTCAGAGCATTGTGCAGGTGTTTTTGTTCAGAAACAATTAAACACATATGTCCGATTTTCCGATTCTGTATGACGAAAACCAAATCTTATCAGTTTTGACCTTGACTGGGTTTTCTTCAAAGACAAACGGTTGACGTAGATCTACTGATCATATAATAGGGTCATCATACGCCCTTCGGATTGAGCTATTTTAGTTTGGCCCGCGGTGAGATTTTTTATGGATGATGTTTTGCGTTGCGGTAACGCATTTATTTTCTCATTTTTGCGTCCTCGCTTCGATTCCTGGCCACGTACGTGAGGAAGATACGTTGGTCGTCTGTCATAGCTAGGATAAATAAATAAAATATCTCAAAATAATGGCCATACCAAAAAAGATTTAAATACTTTCTTATTTGGCTGAACCATAGAACTAGATCCGTTCATATACAACTTTTATATATTCAAAACGACTCGACCATTCTAGAATTCAAAGAAAAGAAAAGAAATTTAGTTGAAACCGATCTTTTTGATGGGGTTGGATTTTTTGGCCACGTAATCGATATGTTAAAGAAATAGGACATACTGTTAGCCGTATACTTGTAACTACGTTTAGATATGTTTGTGTTGCATATTAGTGCATCTTACAAATTGACACTTGTTTGATTGGGTTGAACGTCCAATCGACAGTATTTCAGTCATTAATTTTGGGATAGTGCTGCCACAATGTGATATCACGCAGAGATGTGGCATGATAGCACACCCAGTCACATTATCCTGATATCGGTCCAACCTGTCCTGGAACTACCCTTATATGCTGAGCGCCATTAGCAAGGGAGCAATATTAGTTTCATTTTTATGCTTTGGTATGTCGCGACCAGGGATTAAACCCACGACATCCAGATTCCGTGGCGGACGCTCTAACCACTTGGCCCGGTTTGACACTTTCAAAAGTAGTAATATTTACGAATGGAGATCTTCGTCATCAAAGGTAACGAACCGTGGCCCCGAAAGTAAACAACAAAATATGGATATGTGAAGTAATTATGGTTCAGTAATAATCGGTTTGTGATTGCTTGGATGGGTATAACTGTCAGGAGTGTAAGTATAATTTATTCTTTTATTCCGTCCAAATATGAGTTTGAGCACCCGCCTCTGGACAAAGCTGCTTGAATGGAGTATTTTGCAAAAGAAGGATTCCTTCTGTCGTTGTAAACAAAGCGCTGTGTACAGGGATATAGGCAGGGATGTTTACAGGGTTATGCCTAAACTTATTCCTGGCACAAGACTACATGAGGAATCACCACCGGGTTTTAACACATAGACATCTCTCTTATCACCCTACCGTTGTACTTCGGTTCGAGTCCAGCAAAGTCACTCGATTTTCATAAGAGAAAACCTTTCGGCTGTTTTGCGGTAGGTCGGTGATACTCAGGTGCCTCGTTGCACTCGGTGTCTTTCTTTATTTGCAGTTAGCAGGACGTTTTTTTACGCTTGAATTACAGTCAAAGTAACCATAAAACTCCAATAAAACAAAAACAACAAAAAGCATCGTCTTTCTCTGTAACTAATTAACTTGACTTGACATGACTATTTGAGTTTACCGTCGCTTCGACAGTATTTCAGTCATATAGCGACGGCCAGCTAATTACAAGTGGAGGAAGACCCCGAATGCACAGAGACATCCGAGTATAACAACCGACCTACCGCAAGCCAGCTGGAAGGCTTCCTCACATGAAAATCCGAATGACCCTGCCGGGATTCGAACCCACGCGGTGAGGGTCTGAGTGAGTGTTAACTTCTAATTAAACCCATGTTACATCATCAATAGCACAAAGACTAAACAATCTGAAATGACTCTATATAAGCTTGTGTGTGTGTGAAATTTGTCCAAAATATATCAGTATTGTGTTGTTTTTTTGTTGTTGTTTTCATTTTGAACATTAATATTATAAATTTGTACTAAGGCTGACAGTAACATCATAATACATAGTTAAAACCTAATACGATTTAAAGTATAAAGAAAGCACTGAGTTTGGCACAGACTAGCCATGAACACTTCAGTTGGATTAAGCAATGTCAAATGAACAGTGTTAATAAAAAAAAGATGCCCAATATGATTAATGACAATGATTAAGTGTAAACAATGTAAAACACAATTACCCAACTAAAATATCATGCAGAGAAATATTCTGACCAAGTATCATGAAATTTTGGCCAAAAATGTGGCCTCAAAAATGTTACAAAGGTTATTTTTAGATTGCCATGTTGACTTTCTTCTGACCCCATATGATCCAGTTTCAACTCATCAAATATTTCATGTAGGCAAAATTATGATCAAGTTCTATGCCAGTTGGATAAAAAATGTGGTCTCCATATTGTTCATTTTTTTTTTAATTTTCAAAGATTTGATCTAGAGCCCACATCAACCAATTTCTAATTATCTAAATATGAAGACAAATATTCTGACCATATTTTAGAAGATGATAATCAAGGGACAAAGACCAATCTGGAAAGTGTACAGGTGAGCTAATAATACAAATGTACGAGGTTTCTAAACTTTTGAAAAATGAAACTAAAACAATCACAGAGATGAAAGTATGTTCTAATAATAAGAGTG
This sequence comes from Solen grandis, assembly GCA_021229015.1. Lineage (NCBI taxonomy): Eukaryota > Metazoa > Mollusca > Bivalvia > Adapedonta > Solenidae > Solen > Solen grandis. The sequence goes on along the minus strand of CM037783.1, from coordinate 45,618,480 downwards.
GTGGCTATGTATGGGTTGAAAATGTCTGGACATTTTTGAAGTTCAAACTATGTTTGTATCTATGAATATATCTTCAAAGCTTGTTCTTCACATATACTCAATTTATGTTGCAACCTTCATTATAGTTAATTCCTGACAATTTCATATTTTGGGGGACAGACAGATGGTTCTTGGTAACTCCTCTCTCCTGTGAGGACTTTGTGGTGACTATGTCAAGCTTCCACAAGCAGATTTGACATTTAATTGGGCCTGGTAGAGTAATGATTCATGGTCAAAGCACTTCTCCTAGTTGCAATTATTTATATATGAAGTTTCAAATCAATACCTTGTATAGTTTTCAAGTTATAGCCAATGTTGCTGACAAACAAACAAACAAACAGAGAGGGCAAAAACAATATGCCTGGTGGGCATAAAGAGTCCATTTGGGGCAGTAACAAGTCTATCTTTAGTAAATGTGACTTTAACCCAGGTAAACATGTCCTAAATCTGGTTATGACAAAACTTATTAATATATATTCCTTTATGGAGACAAACAGACAGACATGTGATTCCAGTATAGCCCTATCCTTTTGTTTGCGGATAAAAATTATGTATAATTTTTGTGAAAAAGTTTGAAAATTGCATTTCATGTGTCATTTATCTATGTTTTCAACAAATTTAAACAAATGCCAAAATATAGAAAACCAGATCATTTAAATACAACTTTTTATATATAAAAGCATGGGCTGTCTGATCAGGTCAGCTCCTGTTTGCTCATACAATATTGTAGCTTAATTCTATACAATCTGCATGTTGCTCATACAATATTGTAGCTCAGATTCTATACAGTCTGCATGTTGCTCATACAATATTGTAGCTCAGATTCTATACAATCTTGTAGCTTAGATTCTATACAATCTGCATGTTGCTCATACAATATTGTAGCTCAGATTCTATACAATCTGCATGTTGCTCATACAATATTGTAGCTCAGATTCTATACAGTCTGCATGTTGCTCATACAATATTGTAGCTCAGATTCTATACAGTCTGTATGGCCAAAAAAAGGTAAATTTTCCATATTCCATTAAAAGTTCTGAAAATTGGCATTCATAAGGTAAAGGGTTAAATGTGTATTATGAATTTCATAACCATGAACCAAGACATCAAATTCTTATCTTATTGGCACACAGAGACTCAAAAAGTGGAGAACAGTGGGGTTCAGTTCATACAGAACAATGGTAATAAAATAGTACACAACTATTAGATGAGCTTGTTTTCAAACTTTGTAACTGTTCTTATACAAATAATGTTCTAAAATTTGGCATGAGGTGTTACCTTTCTTATATGAATAAATGATTTCCTTCTTAAAACATTACTTGCATCTAAATCAATATTTATCCTTGAAATATGGTAATGAAATCCGATTAATAAACATAAAATAAAATTCAAATATAGCTGTCCAAACACGAAGGTGGAACAGACGGCAAGATAAACAGACATTCTGATTCCAGTATACCCCACCAAACTTTGTTTGAATGGGCTATAAACAAGGCGTAATAACTGCTTCAAAGGTAGTGCAGTGCAAGTGGCTAAAATATTTCTTGCAATACCTCATCCCACTAACAGTTTAAATCCTAATTAGAAATATATAATATACTGCTTGTACAGTATATTCAGAGTATCAGTACTTCATATCTAAAGTCTATTCAATATTTCCTTGAACAAATATTTAACTCTTGTTTTGGAATTATATGTAAAGCTATCAAGCTGTAAAATAATTCATTGGTCCAACATATAACTTGGGAGTCCTGGTTTCCAACTTTTATGAAATGGACTCTAAACTTTTTTACAAACCTTTGTTAAGATTTCAGAATCCTAATGAAAAAACAGGTACTTGCCACAATGTAATTATCTGAAAGATTTCTTGGGACATGAAGAGCTTGATCTGTTAAAGAAACATCCCATTGTTTACTCTCTAGCATCTTCATTTCTTAAACAATCATCTTCAAACTTTATGACAATATTTATAAATAAAATCTTTCCGCCAAGTTCAATTATGGCTGATATCGGCCAGTTAGGTAATGAGTTATGCACCCTTTTAATATAAAAGGCCACTCTAGCATCTTCATTTCTTAAGCAATTATCTTCAAACTTTATGACAATATTCATAATCAAAATCTTTCAGCCAAGTTCAGTTATGGCTGATATCGGCTAATTAGGTATTGAGTTATGCCCCTTTTAATACAAAAGGCCAGATTTCACATTGTTACACTCTAGCATCTTCATTTCTTAAGTAATCTTCTTCAAACTTTATGACAATGTTTATGTACAAATGTTTATGACCATAATTTCTGTCAAATTCAATTATGGCTTTGCTGATTAGGTCAAGAGTTATGCCCCTTTTAATATAAAACAAGATACATCACAGGATGTGACAAATGCCCCTTAAGTGCATACCATGGTTTTGTGAAAAATGTCCCATTTCTTTTGACTTTTCCACATTTTTAACAGTGAAATCACTAAAGCATTATGCATGTACGAAATACACAAGAGCTAAGAATCATATGCATTATGGTGCATATTTATGCAAAAAAAATCAAAATCTGTTGCGGAGTGAGAAACTTATGGAGCAGACACAAAAAACAAACCCTTTGAACTCTAAGTGTAACCTTGACTTTGGAGCTACAGACCTGGGATTGCATGACATATTGCTTCATGATGGTTAACATTTTTGTCTGTAATTCAAAAAGCCATCAAAGAATGTCAGAGTTATCGAGCAACACAAATAATAGACCCCGTTTTTTACCTTTGAACTCTAAGCATGACCTTGTCCTTTGAGTTACAGACCTGGAGAATGAGCGCAACACATCATCTCATGATGGTGGACATTTCTTCCAAGTAATTTCAAAATTCATCATGGAGTGCCAGTGTTATGCAGCAGAAATGAAAATAGACCCCATTTTTTGACCTTTGAACTCTTAGTGTGATCTTAACCTTGGAGGTACAGACCTGAGGATTACATCAACACATCGTCTCATGATGGTGAACATTTCAGTCATGTTCTGTCATGTTATTTCAAAATCCATTACAGAATGTCAGAGTTATGGACAGAAAAGAAAAATAGACCCCATATTTGACCATTGAGCTCATAGTGTGACCTTGACCTTGGAGCACGGACCTGGGGATTTCATGCAGCACATCATTTCATGATGATGAATATTTCTGCAAAGAAACTTTAAAATCCATCAAGGAATGTCAGAGTCATGCAGCATAAACAAAAAATAGACCCCATTTTCAGCTCACCTGAGCACAAAGTGCTCAAGGTGAGCTATTGTGATCGCCCTGTGTCCGGCGTCAGTCGTCGTCAACAATTTTCTTTAAACGACATCTCCTCTGAAACCGCTGGACAGAATTTAATGAAACTTAGCAGGAATGTTCCTTG
>CM037783.1:45609956-45614956 GCA_021229015.1 Solen grandis | reverse complement strand
ATTTAAATTGGGCAACGGCTCTAGAGTGTTCACAAGGTTTTTTCCCGACCAATTTATGAAGATTGGGCAAAATGTGGCCTTAGAGTGTTCACAAGGTTTTTCAAGATTTGACCTGTGACCTAGTTTTTGACCCCACATGACACAATATCGAACTCATCCGAGATATCATGTAGACAAAATCCTGACCAAATTTTATGAAGATTGGGCTAAAACTTCTAGAGTGTTCACAAGGTTTTTCAAGGATTTGACCTAGTGACCTAGTTTTTGACCCCACATGACACAATTTCGAACTCATCCGAGATATCATGTAGACAAACATCCTGATTAAGTTTCATGAAGATTGCGCCAAATTTGTGGCCTCTAGAGTGTTCACAAGGTTTTTCTAAGATTTGACCTAGTGACCTAGTTTTTGACCCCACATGACCCAATTTCGAACTCATCCGAGATATCATGTAGACAAACATCCTGACCAAGTTTCATGAAGATTGAGCCAAAACTGTGGCCTCTAGAGTGTTCACAAGCAATTGTTGACGACGGACGACTGACGACGCACGACGGACAAAAGGCAATCACAAAAGCTCACCCGAGCACAAGTGCTCAGGTGAGCTAAAAATAAGCATGTGAAGTTTCATGAACTTGTTTTATACCTGAATAACCAAAACTCATACACATTAAAAATTATGCAGACAAAGACAATGACCTGCAAGTTTTATGGCCATTTAATCAAAATTGTTAAATGTTTAAAAAAGAACAAAAAACTGTCATAATCTCTCAAGCTTCCTGACCCTAGCACGGTTTTCACTAATCTATAAGCTGAAAATTTTCGAAAAAAAAAAAGAGTAAAAAATTCTCATTACCAAGAGCACCGTATGCGGATGCCAACACTGGTCTGTTAAGGATTTCTTAAAACAAGAGCTGTCAGAGGACAGCACGCTCAACTATTCAAAATGCTTGTTGATAAATCAAATGAAATCTATTTCAATTCTTGCCCTTCACATACCCTGTACATAATAATAGTCAAAAATGATATACCTTGATAGTCTGATACCCCTTAATATTTTTATGATGTCTAAAATCAATCCCATGTCTAGTTACTGTGACATAAGCACAATAACACTGTGCATGCAAAACTTTATTAAAAAATCCAAGTTAGAAAAGGGCCATAATTTGTATAAAATTCAGTCCAAAAGTTATCCCCCTTAATTTTCTGATGCCCCTGAAGACACTCCTTTACTTTCTAGTCATTTCCACAAGCAATTTTTGAAATATAAGCTGGATAGTAGCTTGAGTGCAAATATTTAACCAAAATTCTAAGTTAAAAGGGGGTCATAATTTTTAATATATTCCATCAAGTGTTATCTTTCTTTATAGTATGATATCCCTAAACATATTAAAGATAATTCAAATCAATCCCATGCCTGTACTCTGAGATATAAGCATGAAAGTACCTTGCATGCAAAACTTCAACCAAAATTTCTAAGTTAAAAAGGCAATAATTTGTAACATATTCCATCAAGAGTTATCTACCATGAAAATATGATACCCCTAAACATATTAAAGATGTTTCAAATCAATTACATGCCTGGATACTGAGATATTAGCATGAAAGTAACTTGCATGCAAAACTTTAACCAAAATTTTTATGTTAAAAAAGGCAATAATTGGTAACATATTCCATCAAGAGTTATCTACCATGAAAGTATGATACCCCTAAACATATTAAAGATGTTTCGAATCAATCCCATGCCTGGATACTGAGATATTAGCATGAAAGTACCTTGCATGCAAAACTTGAACCAAAATTTCTAACTTAAAAAGGGGCCATAATTTGTAACATATTCCATCAAGAGTTATCTACCATGAAAGTATCCATACCCTTAAACATATTAAAAATGTTTCAAATCAATCACATGCCTGGATACTGAGATATAAGCATGAGAGTTTCTTGCATGCAAAACGTTAACCAAAATTTCTAAGTTAAAAAAGGGCCATGATTTGTAACATATTCCATCAAGAGTTATCTACCTTGGTTGTCTGATGCCCCTAAACATATTCATAAACTTTCAAGTCAATACCATGAATGGTTACTGAGATACAAACTAGATAATAGCTTGCACGCAAAACTTTAACCAAATATTCTATTGCATGCAAAACTTTAACCAAAATTTCTAAGTTAAAAAGGGGCCATAATTCATATTAAATTCCATCAAGAGTTATCTACCTTGGTTGTCTGATGCCCCTGAACATATTTATAAACTTTCAAGTCAATACCATAAATGGTTATTGAGATATAAGGTTGATAGTAACTTGCACGCAAAACTTTAACCAAAAGCTGCAACGCCAACGCCGACGTCAGGGCGACTACAATAGCTCTCATATTCTTCGAATAGTTGAGCTAAAAAGGAGATAAATCAAGGCAATATGGACCTAAGAGTTATGGTTTAATGAGATGTAGCCATTGTGACAGTGAACATGCAAATATATGAAGTTTGATGACAAACAGTTAAATAGGTTAGAAGTTATGACTAAGGTTTAAGTTTTTCACCACCATGAAGCCGACAACTAAGTGATGACAAAATATTTTTTCTTAGCTAGGAAAAACTAGAACTGTAAGCCAAAGGCTAATGGATACCCCCCACACACCCCATTCCCCCACCACCCAAAACAGCCTGTGAGCAGTCCTTGGTAATAGCTATTTCACATGAATTAAGGAATGTAGGGACACAAATGAAAGGCAATATACAAGTGCCTTTCAACTGTTTTAAATGTAGAGGAAAGCAAATCAAGATTCATGGGTTCTGGCTATAGTAAGTCAGGAAATGTATTTATATATAAATATATATATATATTTGCATAAAGCCTGAAGCAGTTTTAAAGGGGACATACATGTATTGTTTGTTTTAAAAGAATTGCAGATGCGAAAGTAAGAGTAAATCCCAGCGATAGTATAGGTGGAGCTGGGCACCCAAAATTTCTTCTCCATATATTATATATAGGAGAAAAATTCAAAGGGCAGTAACTCAGATTTAAATGGTAACAACAAAAATCCCCAAAACACATGCACATCTTCACATATATGTAGTCAATCTGTGAAAATTTGGGGTAAATCAAAACAATAATGTAGGACAAGTTAGACAAACAAGATTTGTTCCTTTATTATTCTGATAGTGAAAAAATCAAAGTGGCATCATAATGAAAATTGCAGGTAGAAACTGTAGAAGCAGAAGTGCACACAAAATTGTGCCCACTGATGGACGGACAACCTGATTCCAGTAAACCCCCTCCCACACATACGCACAAACATTGTTGTGTGTGTGTGTGGGGGGGGGGGTGTAATGAAAGCTATCTGGCTAGAGAGTCAGCTCCATTGTTTCACTATACTGATTATATCATAGCAGGACACAGCCACAGTTAAGTAATATAGGGATACAAACTGAAGATAACTCAGATAAAAACAGTGGGTATCAGTTAACTCCCTTATGCTATCTTACCTTATCAGCCCTATCTTTCCAATAATGACACATGCACGTTAATTTGTACATAACCGGTATTGTAAACAATGAAACTAATCTTTGCTTTGGAGAGCAGTTTAAATGATGCATTTTTTTTACAGCTGATACATAAATAAGATTTAAATTTGAACAGAGCAGGTGTGTGTTTAATATAGATATTCAGGCATTAAACATTGATAAGAGGAGCTGAATTAAAAACACTTCAATACACAGAAAGTGTATTCAAAACTTTTGTAAGATGTGTTGAAACAAATCTTTGATTTGAATTGTTTAGTGGAAGATAAATAATGGCTTTCATTTAAACAGGATGTAAAAAACTGATATTTGGATCACTATAAACAAAATGGCGACTTCAGTTACAGAAAAACTGTCTGAGGAAACATTTGAATACCAATGTTCACGTTGTTCCAAGACAAATAGGGTTGAAAAATCTGAGAAATTCTGTTTGGAGTGCCAGCAGCACTTGTGCTCTGGGTGTCTAGGGCTTCACAATAGTTTCCTTGACACTCATATTCTTCAGGACCCCGCCCATTCAAGCCAATGTCAGCAGCCAACTGAGAGGTGCACAAAGCATCCAACCAAGATTCTGGAGATGTACTGTAAGGACCATGATGAAGTGGGATGTAGTACATGTGCCTTCACTGACCACAGGTGTGTGTTACAAAATGCTAGGCCTATGATTTATTAAACACATTATTCTAGATCTATGCTTTATCAATCAAAGATTTTAGTATTTACTCTCATTAAATTTTTTATCTTATTGTACTAATCACTGTCAAAGTCATTTGATAAAACAGATGCAATAAACAGATCATGTACACCTTTGCTTTTAGACATCACCACCACCATTATCAACATCTTCACCATCATTATTACCGCCATGAGCACATCATCAATATCACCACAACAACCACATTATCAATATCACAACAACAACCACATTATCAATATCACCACAACAACCACATTATCAATATCACCACAACAACAACCACATTATCAATATCACCACAACAACCACATTATCAATACCACAACAACAACCATATTATCAATATCACCACAACAACCACATTATCAATATCAATGAGACAATCACATTATCAATATCACAACAACCACATTATCAATATCACAACAACCACATTATCAATATCACTGAGACAATCACATTATCAATATCACTAAGACAATCACATTATCAATATCACCACAACAACCATATTATCAATATCACAACAACAACCACATTAGCAATATCACAATAAAAACCACATCAATATCACAACAAAAACCACATTATCAATATCACAACAACAACCACATTATCAATACCACTGACACAATCACATCATCAATATCACCACAACAACCACATTATCAATATCATCACAACAACCACATTATCAATATCACCGCGACAATTACATTATCAATATCACCACAACAATCGCATTATCAATATTACCACAACAATCGCATTATCAA
>CM037783.1:45564956-45604956 GCA_021229015.1 Solen grandis | reverse complement strand
GATACATAAAAAATAATAAAGCTGTGGTTTCCTATCTTGGTAATAAAAAAATTCAAGATTGCACTGCTGAAGGAAGATAGCATTGTGTGATTTCTTGTCCGAAAAAGGTGTTATTAATCAAGATGATTACTCAAAGTTAATTGCTTTAGGCACAGATGGAGCAGCAGTTATGGTTAGTAGGAAAAATGGTCTTGGTATGAAACTGAAAGAGAAAAATGAAAATTTAGTTCAAGTACACTGTATTGCTCATAGACTTAATCTTGCTGCTTCTCAGGCCAGTAAGGGGATTGCTTATATGGAAGACTACAGAAGATATATTCAAATGTTGTATAGATATTACTCTGGTTCAAGTGTGCGGTATGACAAACTGAGAGATCTGCAAGAGATGCTTCATGGAAAAGCCCAGCAAGTGCCAGAGGGGACATATGTTAGATGGCTATCTGTTTAAAGTGCTGTTAAGATGATTTTCAAATATATAGATGCAGTGATCTTATCACTTGAAGATGACAAGGACAAAACAGGAAAGGCTTCTGGTTTATGGATTTTTTTCAGCACAAGCCTTTTTATATTGGTGACAGCCTTACTAATAGATGTCCTCACTGCCATTGGCATATTAAGTTTGACTTTTCAAAGAGATTCTGTAAATCTTTCATCCATTCACCACAATGTTGATTCCTGTGTTAGTACACTGAGAGCTATGAAAGATGACTCACATACAGTTTCTCAAGTTTTGCAGGAGCTTGGAGATTTTCAGGCTGGTCAGAGGAGCACCTATGCTGGAGTTCAGCTCTCTGACAACCAAATTATGAGAGATAGATTTCTTAGTATTAGGAAAAATTACATTGACCAACTTATTGAAAACGTTGAGCAAAGATTTCCTTTAAATGACATGAATCTGATAGAATGTTTTGACAAAATTTTCAACCCCAAGCGTTACCCAGAGAATCATTGCCATGTTCAAACTTATGCAAATGCAGAACTTGAGAAACTGTGTGATGAGTATCAGCATATCATAGATACTGATAGGTGTAATGGCCAGTTTCTTCAATTCAAACATTTTACATGTAGTTACAGACAGGTACACGGCTTTGAGAAGCATGTTGAACTTTTGCTAACTGATTACAGTGAAATATATCCAGATATTGTGAAACTGGCTGCCATAGCCATTGTGATCCCAGTATCAAGTGCTCCTTGTGAGCGTGGATTTTCTCATCAGAATGCTCTCAAGACCAAAGTAAGAAACCGGATAAATCCTGATCGCTTGAATAGACTCCTGATGATTAGACTTGTGGGCCCAGCAAGGTCTGAAATGGATTTTCTGAAATGCGCAAGAGCCTTTGGTGAACAGAAACAGAGGACAAGGGTCAGGACTGCCACAAAATACGCCCATCACAGTATGGGGACTCTCAGAAATAGCTCAGAGAAACAAACTATTGTCTCCTAAATCCCATTAGTTAATGAATGTTACTTATTAAAACAATCATGTTGAAAGTTTGAAAAGGATTGGTCCAACGGTATTGAAGTTAGAGCCCGGACAATCACAATTTCAAGTATTTTGTGTACATCAAGGGCCATAACTTCTAAGTCATTCACACGATAATGCTGGATATCGAACTCATCCGAGATATTATGACCATGCACATGTGTGGAAAGTTTGAAAAGGATTGGGCAAATGGTATTGAAGTTAGAGCCCGGACAACAAATGTTCCACGCCCGCCCGCCCGCCCACCGTGAGTGTTCACATAATACGCCCCATCTTAAGATGGGCGTATAAAAAATTAAAAAAAAAATAAAACAGCTTCATATACAATGTTCATTTTTCTATGCTTACATCAGTATATCACTGTATGTATGTACCTGTTATGTGGCTATTATATAACAAAATCTAGAAGACAGGAAAGAAATAAAAGTTCATGCATACTTTGGCCTTTTTTTAAAATTCCATAACAGTACCCAGGTCTTAACTTCATGCACAATTCTCAACACTGCCCCCTTTAAAGCTAATAGTTTAACTTAATACATGAAGCTCAGTCAGGCAACACTTGTATACACTTATACTATAGTTAGTACCTTTCACTATTCTACATCAATATTATTTTGGACCCCCAAAATTTGATTTGGACCCCCTAAAAAGAAATCAGGGGGTCCAAGAGACCCCCATTTGCAACTTGGAAGGGAAAACCCTGTCAACACTTTTATTGCCCTCATCATCACCACAATAATCATCACCACAATTATCATCATCATCATGGGCACCTTCAGTACTATTATCATCATCAGCATCATCATCATCACCATCACTACAACCATCATCATCACTACAACTATCATCATCATCAACACCACCATAATCAGGGGCACCCTGAGTATGAGCATCTTAACAGTAATCTTAATTACTATATATATGTAAATCACCACAATACATCTACATCATCAGTAACATATAATATAAAGAGAATTTTTGCATTTCTTCATGAATTTATGCATTCCATGTCTCTTAAAATCAACCATCTCCATGCTATTCATTTTTAATTTGGTATTTAACTATTTGTTTCAATATATGATTAAAGTTCATTTTGGTGTATATAACTACAATAAATAATATTTCCTCATTATTTTAAACAGGTCATGTGCATCTGTTGCTGACATACCAAGCACAATACAACAACTCTTTGACCCCAACATATTAGGACAAGTGAAAACAGACTTGAAGAAGTTAAGTTCTAAGTTCACAGATGCGAAAAGCATGGGGAAAGAGCATGCAAAAAAAATAAACAAAGAGAAAAAAAAACATCTTTCTGCTATAGATGACTACGTAGAAATACTGGTAGCAATGATACAAAAGCTTGGGGAGGAAGCAAAACAAAGTGTACTGAAGGCCTATAAAACAGAAGAAGACAAACTTCATAACAACCAGAAAGCATGTGAAAGTGCTGAAAGTGAGACTCAACTCCTTGTCAGTGAAATTGAGAATCAAGATAGAAACAAAGCTCAGCTGTTTGTCAGTATGAAGAAAGGTCAAAAGATTGCTAACCATGCCAACACACTTTTGCAAAAACAAGATGAGCAGAGACAAGTTTTTCTGCCACATTTTGAAAAGAACTATGAAATAGAACAGTACTTGGCAGAATTACAGGCTCTTGGAAAAGTCTCATGTCAGCCTCTTGAAACAATTATTAAGCAACCTGAACTATACAGATGGAAAAAGATACAAAAGAAAAGCATCAAGATAAAATCTGATTCAAGTCACTGCAAAATCTTTGGTTCCTGTCTCCTGCTTGACGGCTCCCTCCTGTTACTAGACTTAAACAATCAGAAGCTGAAGCACCTTGACCCCACTACCCTCACAATATCTGCCCACTGTGATCTACCTGCAGGACCCCGTGGTGTGTGCTGTATTAGTCAACAGGAGGTGGCAGTGTGTCTGAGCAACAAAACAATACAGTTTGTATCTCCTCGTGACATGACCCTCACCAGATCCTTCAGAGTAAATCATCAATGTTTTGGCATTGATTACCAAAACAACAAACTATGTATATCTAACATGGGTAATGGTATTGTATTCTACAATGTGGAAGGGTCACTACTCCAGACTGTTGACCTGGGATTGTCATCAACATATAGTGTGGTGTCCAGTAAGTCAGGAAACAAAATCTATATAGCTGACTGGGATAAAGGTCTTGTATGTGTTGACAGTTCAATGAAGGAACAGTTCAGATACAAGGGGCATGGCCTGTCTGGATGTACTGGTGTGTGTATGGACCATACAGGAAGTGTGTTTGTATGTGGTAGATACTCTCATAATGTAGTGCAGGTGACAGAGGCAAGTCAGCCCCTGGGGGAGGTAGCATCCAGGTCTGATGGAGTAGAGGCCCCATGGTCACCTAGCTGGGACAGTAGGAGGGGGAGGCTTTATGTGGCAGGAATATCTGATATTATTTTTATATTTGAGGCGTAGAAATTGAGTGCAGTAGGTTTTAGTACAGAGGTTTTTAAAAGGTATTTTGAAATACCATTTGAAACTATTAAATGTTGATACTGTGCATGCTTTGAGATTCATGTTATCTCTCTTCATTACTAGGTAGACAGACTAAATAATTAATATAGTTTTTGTAGTTGTTGTTTGGAGTTATTGTAACATATTTGTGTTGGGAAATATTCTCACATAAGTTCATCCAATTATCTACTTTCACTCAACTCAATTCATTACCTTTACATAATGCCATTACATGTATTAAGTATGACACTTTGTTTATACACAGCATGTTTGTCAAACCTAAAAACCCTTATATACCATGGTTAGATAGAGAGTTGAAGCCAATTTAAGCAAATTCTGATTATCATGAACAATTTATTACACAGGGATAAATACATGGGTGTACATGCAGGTGGATGTAGAAGCAGGTTAAACACAACAACATGTGATGTGTTGCTTGTTTATTGGATTTAGAGTCCCGTTACTTGGAGACGATGTCTACTTGAGACAGGTATAGTGCTGCCACACAGCAGTATCACACCGTTGACATGTAGCATACCACATCCAGTCACATTATCCTGACACCAGGCTAACCAATCCTCGATTTACCCTTATATACGGAGTGTCAAGCAAGGGAGCTAAAGTAGTACCATTCTTTACAACTTTGGTATGTCATGGTCGGGATCGAACACACAACCTTCCAATTCTGGAGCGGATGCTCTAACCATTTGGCCACTGGGAACAGTCAAGGAGGATGTGGTATAATTGGTGATAAATGTTCCATAAATTAAAAATGTTAGTCAACTCTACTATCTGTATCCCAGTAATCTAATCATCAGTAAAATATGTCAGGTTGAAGTCAAAGTAACAACTAGTTAGTCTTCATAACAGCACTTGTTTTTCTGTAATGATACAGTTGACAATTTACAAAAGGAAGATATAATGTAATTAACAACTGTCTTTAACCTGGATTGTGTTGCATGAACAAAAAGTTCCAATGTAGTTTTTTTATCATTTTTTGTAACAGTATATTGCAACCAAACACATGATGTTAAATATTATACACCCGAATGATCAGCAACTCCTCAAAAATGATTTTAAAATCATGATGATAACTAAAGTAAGTATATCCAGAGCCAATTGCGCAATTAAAGTTAGTTCATGATCCTTTAAACATAACTGCATATCAAACAGTCATTAATGCACAACTGTTGTTCATCAATATCAATTCCCCATGCAAATATGTATGAAACTCTGTTGAATCAAAAAAAAGGAGTTATCCGCACAAGCATTTTCTTAAGAAACTAAGAAAAGGGCAATAACTCCAGAACAACCAATGCAATTCAATTTGGTTTCCCCTTATGCTCAACTGTACATCTATATCAATCCTCAATGTTATTTATAATATGAAGAAACTCTGTTGAATAATAAAGGAGGAGTTATCCACACAAGCATTGGAAACAGACACCTCAAACCATAATACATGTACAGTAGAAACTCACTTAGCGGGCACCTCAATAATACGGGCAACTTTGTTTTGCGGCGAAACTTTGTGGTCCAGATCATTTTGTTATATATCTATATGTTCCCTGGCCTCAATAAAGCAGTCACCTGTCTATTGCGAAATATGGACACCAATTTTGGTCCCGATCGCAATGTGAGACTAGCTAAAGTGGACACTTGTCCAAGGGAGATAATGCCTCTCAACTGTTATCAGACTGGTTGCGCAATACCCATGTTTATTACGCAAACCAGTCTCTTGATTCTGCAAACAGTATGTGTGTTACACGCGACTGACATTTTGACACTTTGTTTTGTTTTGATAGCAGTACACAAGATGCAAACTGACAACAGGCCTAGGTGTCAGTTAATTAAGATATAGGGGATTCGAATGGATCCCTTTATCACCTTTAAAGCGTATATTTATGCCCTTTTGTCCATTAAACCGAGTGACACTCTATGCAGTTTCCGATGTACTTTCCTTGATTTGATAGCAAAGCCGGCGCATCTGAGAGCAACTTATTAATGAAATAAAGACCATTGAAATGACATAAAATATCTAGGTTCGGTCAATATGCCTGATTTTCAGGCTGTATTGCTAATTGATAAAATTCAAATAAAATAATGTAGAGACCCTGATTAGCACATTCTTTTTGTAAAGTGTACTTTAAAAAATCATTCATAATCATTTTGCATCAATTACTCCTGTTCACTTTATCTATCAAAATCCTGAGTAAAAAAGTATTATAGAAAAAAATATTATTGTAACTTTTGATATAATTATGATTATTAGGATATGAAAAAAAAGTTTCCATGTAAACAAGGAACCAAAACAAAATGGCTTGTTTACATTATCAATTCATCTTAGCCTTTGTTCTATAGTTCAATGTAAAAATTGTCTGTTTATCTCAAATTCCACAAAAGGTAATCAATCCGCCAATATTTTTCACAAATGTCTGTCAGTTGATGACCAAGTCTATCTTAAAGTAGGTACTCTTCAGTGAAAAAATAGTGATTCTCAGTGCTAAATCATTCCTTTATGTGCTTTGAATAATTTATATGAAGTAACTCTTCATTTGTAAGATGCAATTTGTATATTTTCCTTGAGTATTATTGCTGTAACCCTAATTATTTCTTTGGTTGAACTTGTATGCATGTAATAAATCAATGAATAAACTTGACTTGTTTATTTGAATTTAACATCATATACCAACAGTATTTCAATCATTGTTTCCCATTAAGCCGGAGGTTGAGCCTTGCAGGTATGCACCACATCATGAAAAATATATTTAAAAAGTAAGAAATACTCCACATACCGAGCAATACCCACGTACACACACTTACTCGCAGTCCATACAGGGAACTAAAGCTTGGAAGAGGGTACATTTTGTCTACATGAGATATATGGATATGATAAAATTATTGCCTCACAGCCATATCATACCATACATAAATGGCAAGATACCACATCCATCATATGATTCTAACACTGAGTCAACCAGCTCTTCACCTACTCTTTAAAATTCATATTCATAACATCATTATAAATATGTTTGATTGCTGTGCTCCTACCTAGAACTTTTCCGAAGGGTAGGTAAGTACAATTGTTTTATTTGGTATATATTTTTCCTTTACACTCGCAAAGCTGAAGGGAGGAACATGTTATTAAACTGACTAAAAGTCTTTCTTTGATTCATCATTGTTTTGTTTTACACATTTGGACAAAATCCATGGTAGATATCTGACTGAAAATGACATGAAATCAGTGAAAAGAACAGAACAAGCCAAACTGAAAAACTGAAGAAAGAAAATCACCTATCTGGGGGTAAAAAATGAGTCCAATTCTGTTGATCTGGCAAACACATTTTTAATGATAGCCTTTGCAGAAGGATGTTGAAGTTATGTCTGGAACAGAAATCTTCACTCCAAAAATGTTTGTGACCTAGTTTTTTTAACTGAATGACCAATACCCATACATATTAAAATTAAGCAGAAAAAAACCCCACCCCAATCTGCAAGTTTCATGAGGATTGAAACAAAATTGTTTATTTTACAAAAGGATGGAAAAAACAAACTTGAACACAAATTTTCACTTTGACCTGCAAATTCAAGGAGATTGAATCAAAATTCTTTAATTTACAAAAAGAACAAAAATCTTACACAATTTTAAACACTGTCTGACCCAAACCTGGTTTTCACTTATCTATTAGCCCAATATCTTTCGCCACATGCAGGTGCAAACGCTCGTCTGCATTTTTTTTTTTTTTTTAGTAAATTTGATCAAATAATAATTAATGCTCTTGTAGAGGATTTAACACTTAAGAGAAATTATGCCCAAAGTTTAAGTTTATTTTCACGACCCCTATGCCGCTGGTTATGAGGACAACGTCAGAGTCATGACAATACCTGTTTTTTTTTCTTTTAAAAACATCAGAGCTTATGAAGTTGAATTCTTACTAAAGAATGTAAGCCAGGTGATCAGATCCATTTTTTTTACCATACGGTTCATATAAAACCAGGCACAGCCACATTATAAAACATACAGGGATATCATCTTGAGATAATTCCAGTAGACATATTGGATATCTGTTTACTCCCTTATACATGTAATTACTTAATTTATCAGTCAAACAGTATCTTCCCTAACTTTCCAATATTGACATGATCAGGTCAATTTTTGCATATTTATTGATTTGTATACATGTACTTTCATCTTAACTTTGATCACAACTTTGGAGCTACCTCTTGAGGTATAGAGTCTAGAAATATTTATTTTTAGAAGTGCTAAAACACATTTTTATTCACTATGGATCAGCAAAATTTCTCATCATGTAACTCAGCAAATGGCAAAACAGAAAAAAAATATGTGTAAATACAATTTTATTTGACTAAGCTTTGCTATGTAGTGTAGTTTAAATGCATACAAAACACTGCATACTTTAAGGAGAATATTATGTGTATTGGACTTCCTGAATGTACTGATTTTTAAAAAAAAATAATTTTCAGTTGATATACAAATAAAGTTTAAATGTTTACAACACATGTATGCCATCTAGTGGGTTAAGGCTTGTGTTTCACTTAAATATAATGATAAGAGGAAATGAATTAAAACCACTTCTGTACACAGCAAATAGATAAATAACATTTAGAAGTGTTGAAACTTATCTTTCATATAAAATGCTTTTGGGAAGAAGATTAAAGGCTTTTATTTAAACGGGAAGTAAAAGGCAGATTTTATCACATGTGACCTCTATTCACAAAATGGCGACTTCAATTACGGAAAAACTATCTGAGGAAACATTTGATTACCAATGTTCACGTTGCTCCAAGACAAATAGAGTGGCTAAATCTGAGAAATTCTGTTTGGAATGCCAGCAACACTTGTGCTACAAATGTATAGAGATTCACAACAGTTTCATTGACAACCATAGTCTCCAGGACCCCACCCACTGCAGTCATGGCCAGCTGCCCACAGAAAGATGTCCAAAGCATCCAACTAAGATCATGGAGATGTTCTGCAGGGATCATGATGAAATGGGGTGTAGCACATGCGCCTTCACCGACCACAGGTGTGTGCCACATTATTATTATATTTTACAATTTGGAGGTTTGCCTTTATATTATTGATAATGAAAATTGTTTCTCTTCCTCTATAACTTTTTATAAGCTTTAAGTAAACTTTTTTTAAATTTATTTATACTGTAAGAACCCATGTGAAAATCATTTGACAAAACTGATGTAATAAATGGACATCACACAACTACACTATATACTCATCATCAACAGCCATCATCAACATCATTATCAAGAGCACGATCATCATCATCATCATCATCTGAGGCAGCTTCAGCAAGAGCATCTAATTACAATGTGTTTTATTTCACAGTGAGTCATCACTACCACCTTACCCTTACCTTAGTTATCGTTATTAGAAACGTTACCTCAACCTCAAATTATCCTCTTTCATTTCTCATATTAAATGTATGTCATCCATATTAAGTACATGTAATATGAAGAGTATCTTCTTTTGCATTTCTTCAGTCATTTGTATCTGCCATATTTAATTGAAAACAATATTAGTAATTCGGTATTTAATCAATTATTTAATTGTTTCAATATATGACTAAAAATCATTTTAAATATGACTACAATTTATAATTTCCTCAATATTTTGAACAGGTCATGTGCATCTGTTGTTGACATATCCAGCACAATACAACAACTCTTTGACCCCAACATGTTAGGACAAGTGAAAACAGACTTGAAGAAGTTAAGTTCTAAGTTCACAGATGCAAAATGCATTGGAAAAGAGCATGCAAAGAAAATAAGCAGAGAGAAGAAAAAACATCTTTCTGCTATAGATGACTATGTAGAAACACTGGTAGCAATGATAGAAAAGCTTGGGGAAGAAGCAAGACAAAGTCTCCTGAAGGCCTATAAAACAGAAGAAGACAAACTTCATATCAACCAGAAAGCATGTGAAAGTGCTGAAAGTGAGCCTCAACTCCTTCTCAATGAAATTGAAAATCAAGATAGAAACAAAGCCCAGCTGTTTGTCAGTATGAAGAAAGGTCAAAAGATCACTAATCGTGCCAACACACTTTTGCAAAAACAAGATGAGCAGAGACAAGTTATTCTGCCACATTTTGAAAAGAACTGTGAAATAGAAAATTATTTGACAAAAGTAAAGTCCCTTGGAATAGTCTCATGTCAGCCTCTTGAAACCATTATTAAACAACCTGAACTGTACAGATGAAAAAAGATACAAAAGAAAAGCATCAAGATAAAATCTGATTCAAGTGACTGCAGGATCTTAGGTTCCTGTCTCCTGCCTGACGGCTCCCTCCTGTTATCAGACTGGAACAATCAGAAGCTGAAGCACCTTGACCCCACTACCCTCACCATAACTGCCCACTGTGATCTACCTGTAGGACCCCGTGGTGTGTGCTGCATTAGTCAGCAGGAGGCAGCCGTGTGTCTGAGCAACAAGACAATACAGTTTGTATCTCCTCGTGACATGACACTTACAAGATCTGTCAAAGTAAATCATTCATGTTATGGCATTGATTACCATAACAACAAACTATGTGTATCTAACATGGGTAATGGTATTCTATTCTACAATATGGAAGGGTCACTACTCCAGACTGTTGACCTGGGATTGTCATCAACATACAATGTGGTGTCCAGTAAGTCAGGAGACAAAATCTATATTGCTGACTGGCATAAAGGTCTTGTATGTGTTGACAGGTCAATGAAGGAACAGTTCAGATACATGGGTCATGGATTGTCTGCATGTACTGGTGTGTGTATGGACCATACAGGAAGTGTGTTTGTATGTGGAGCATGGTCCCATAATGTAGTGCAGGTGACAGAGGCTGGGCAGCCTCTGGGGGAGGTAGCGTCAGAGTCTGATGGAGTAAATGACCCTCGGTCACTGAGCTGGGACAGTGGGAGGGGGAGGTTTTATGTGGTAGGAATATCTGATATTATTATGGTATTTGAGACAAAATAATGAGTGCAGTAGGTTTCAGTACAAAATCACATTTAAGGTTTCAGTTAGATACAATTTGATACAGACCAGGAAATAGACTTTTTCACAAAACAATTCCTATTTTCATCCCAAAATTTTCTAATCAGATAAAATAATCTGAGATAAATTGAATCAAAGAATATTAATTGATTCTGATAGCTGTATGTATCATTGCTATGAAGAATGGTGAAGCAGCATCATAAACATATTGTTACAAAATGATAAAAACATGGGTTTAGCTGGATTGGGCCCCCGGTTTTCTATTTCAATAAATCATAGATGCCAGTTTCAAGTCTAAGTAACAATTCATTAGCCCTCAGTACTGCAGTTATTGTTGTTTTCTTTGTTGTTATTGTTGTTTATGTCATCATAAAATTGACATTAAATAAAAAGACTGATGTAATGTACCTTACATTTGTCCTTAACCTGGGAAGTGTTGCAGAGACAAAGTGTTCCAAAGTAGATGCAACAAGAAGTGTTCCTTGGAACACGTGTCACCTGCTGAAAGAAGCATGAGGGGAAAAAAGTGTAAAAAAGAGTGACAGACAGATAGACGATGGAGATGTGATCCGTATGTGTCACTTACAGCAAGTGACACAAAAATGTTTCTAGGTAGGAGGTACTCTTCAAAGCTGCCGTGTGCAGCAACATGGTAAACAAACATGGCGTTCATGGGGATTGGCTTTTTAAGTATAAAATAAATATTTCTTATTGATTATTCATTACATGAAGAAATCAACTGATGTTTGTTTGTCATTTTTGTTTTGAGGTATGAGGGGCAGATAAATTCGTGAATTATTTGCTTTAATCTTGGAGAATTATTTTTGAAGATAGATGATGTCTTCATTAAATGTCATCTTGAAACTCTTTTTTATTAATTTAATATATATTGTAACTCTGAGTAAGATTATGCACACGTGTAGTATGTAATCTCCTATTTGTGACAGATATATTAAATATTTCTGCTATGTACAAATTAACTGCTTTGATCAGGATTTTTCCCTTCTTTCTCTCCAATTTCATTTATTTCAAATTTCTGCTGACATAGAAATGTTGGGCCCTTGCTCTATAGTACAATGTACAATAATTAGATATTTATCTCATATTCAACCAATGCTAATCAAGCAGTTGATATTATTATCATCTGTCAGTCAGCTCATGAAGCGAGTTTAGCATGCCACTACCTGTATGTCAAACTGTGATGTTCAGCATTTATAAATTAAAGGATAATTTTCTGATGAAATTTTTGTACAGTAATTAATTGGCCAAACATATAAGATATGTTTTGACTTTGAAGTAAACATTTAGAGTTTATTAATACTATATCATTACTTAGAGCTTTAAATAAGTTACGTTGTTTATTCGTAGAATGCAGTTTGTATTTTTCTGTCGGTATTGTTGTTTTAAACTATTATTTATTTGGTTTAAACTTACTTTATTTCTATGGAAAATTCTAGAAGTCTTATGTAACCTGTTTACACTTTAGAACATTCTTTTTTGGAGAATAGTATGGTTGTTTCTAGAATATTTTGCTCAAGTATATATAATGAAGGGGGTTTTAGGGAGAGCAGACTTGTTGAGGAGACTTGTTTTAGCAGACTTGTTTTTGGCAGCAATTCATCAAGTGTGGGTCATTCAACAGTGTGGAATTAATTTCGGACTTACATTTGGATAAAGGACATATCTATTGGATTGCTCAGGTTAAATTTAAATTTTATCAATCAGACAAGGATCAAACTAATTTATTATAATAATTTTAAGGCACTGTATGTTGTGATATTCATATTGATATTTGTCACTTGTTAATCATTAAAATATATTTAGTTAACTAGTTTGTTGCTGGCTTTTCTTTGTTGCGCCATTTCATCAATTTGGCCGTAACACAATTTACACTAATCCTCCCTACTGTTCCTGGGTTGGACCAGTACTTTAGTCCTGGGAAGATCATGAAAAATCCTGGTTCGAACCTTCAACTTTCAGATCCACAGTTAGGTATGTTACCATCGGACCACAGCATCACGTATTGTTTGGTTGAACTTGTATGCATGTAATCAATAAATCAACTCATCTGTTTTGCCGACTTTATTGCATTTAAAATCCCCCGATAGTATTAGTCATTTTTGAACATTTGTCCACATGAGACATATACAAGAGCTGTTAGAGGACAGCACGCTCGACAGTTCAAAATGCTTGTTGGTAAGTCAAATGAAATCTATTTCAATTCTTGTCCTTCATATACACTGTATATAATAATAGTTAAAATAATATATTTTGATAGTCTAATACCCCTAAATATGCTTTGAAGTCTAAAATCAATCCCATGCCTAGTTACTGAGACTTAGCATAATAACACTGTGCATGCAAAACTTTTACCAAGTATCCAAGTTAAAAAAGGGCCATAATTTGGATAAAATCAACCACATCACTACAACCACATTTGCATACCCCTTTTTACCATAAACAATTGCTGAGATATAAGCTGGACAACCATCATCATCACACCATCACTACAACCATCATCATCATCATCATCACCACCATCATCATCATCATCATCACCACCATCACTACAATCATCATCATCACCACCATCACTACAACCATCATCATCACCACCATCACTACAACCATCATCATCATCACCACCATCAAAGACACAGCATAACCATCATCATCATCACCATCACTACAACCATCATCATCACCACCACTATAACCATCATTATCATCACAACCATCAATACAACCAGCATCATCATCACCACCACCATAAGCAGGGGCACCCTGATTATGAGCATATAAACTGTAATCTTAATTACAATATATATGTAAATCACCACAATACATCTACATCATCCATAACATATAATATAAAGAGAATGTTTGCATTTCTTCATGAATTTATGCATTCCATGTCTCTTAAATCAACCATCATCCATGCTATTCATTTTTAATTTGGTTTTTAACTATTTGTTTCAATATATGTTTAAAGTTCATTTTGGTGTTTGTAAGTACAATTAATACTATTTCCTCATTATTTTGAACAGGTCATGTGCATCTGATGTTGACATACCAAGCAAAATACAACTCTTTGACCCCAACATATTAGGACAAGTGAAAACAGACTTAAAAAAGTTAAGTTCTAAGTTCACAGATGCGAAAAGCATGGGGAAAAGGCATGAAAAAAACAACAACAGAAAAATAAACATTTTCTGCTATAGGTGACTGTGTAGAAACACTGGTAGTAATGATACAAAAGCTAGGAGAGGAAGCAAGACAAAGTCTCCTGAAGGCCTATAAAACAGAAGAAGACAAACTTCATAACAACCAGAAAGCATTTGAAAGTGCTGAAAGTGAGACTCAACTCCTTCTCAAGGAAATTGAAAATCAAGATAGAAACAAAGATCAGCTGTTTGTCAGTATGAAGAAAGGTCAAAAGATAACTAACCGTGCCAACACACTTTTGCAAAAACAAGATGAGCAGAGAAAAGTTTTTCTGCCACATTTTGAAAAGAACTGTGAAATAGAAAATTATTTGACAAAAGTACAGTCTCTTGGAGAAGTCTCATGTCAGCCTCTTGAAACCATTATTAAACAACCTGAATTGTACAGATGGAAAAAGATACAAAAGAAAAGCATCAAGATAAAATCTGATTCAGGTGATTGCAGGATCTTTGGTTGCTGTCTCCTGCTTGACGGCTCCCTCCTGTTATCAGACTGGAACAATCAGAAGCTGAAGCACCTTGACCCCACTACCCTCACCATAACTGCCCACTGTGATCTACCTGCAGGACCCCGTGGTGTGTGTTGCATTAGTCAGCAGGAGGTGGCCGTGTGTCTGAGCAACAATACAATACAGTTTGTATCTCCTCGTGACATGACACTTACAAGATCTGTCAAAGTAAATAATTCATGTTATGGCATTGCTTACCATAACAACAAATTGTGTGTCTCTAACAAGGGTAATGGTATTCTACTTTACAATATGGAAGGGTCACTACTCCAGACTGTTGACCTGGGATTGTCATGCACACTAAATGTGGTGTCCAGTAAGTCAGGAGACAAAATATGTAAAGCTGACCAGATTAAGGGTCTTATTTGTGTTGATAGATCGATGAAGGAAGTCAAGATTCAAGGGTCATTGCCTGTCTGGGTGCACTGGGGTGTGTTTGGACCATACAGATGTGTTTGTGTGTGGTAGAGACTCTTATAATGTAGTGAAAGGTGACAGAGGCATTGCAGCCCCTAGGGAGGTAGCGTCCAGGTTTGATGGAGTTGAGGCCCCTCGGTCACTGAGCTGGGACAGTGGGAGGGGAGGCTTTATGTGGCAGGAATATCCGATATTATTTTGATATTTGAGACGTAGAGAATGAGTGCAGTAGATTTCAGTACAAAATCACTTAAGAGGTATTTTTGAAATACAGTTTGAAATAAACTCTGAAGTGAATTTTTTTTTCTCATTTTATAAAGTACAAACACACAGTGATTTTTGATTATCATATAAACACAAGTTAATATTCCTATTTTCATCCAAATTTTCGAGTCAGATAAAATTATCTGAGATGAATCGAGTCAAAGAATGTTGATTTAGACAGCTGTCAAATCTGCAAGACCTTAAAATCATGGTTAGAATGGTGGAATCAAGCACTCATGATTTCCTTTCAAAGAGATAAATGTAAAAACAAGGGTGTAACAGGATAGGACGTGGTACATAAAGAAACATATAAAATTTATTATTTGATGTTAATAATGTTAGCTAATATTTAATTATTCTATACTAATTTGTATCCCAGTGATGATAATTAGATGTCAAAGTAACAACTCATAAGATTCAGTACGGCTGTTGTTTATTGCTTTTGCCATGATTAAGTAGACATTAAACAAGAAAGATGTCATTTACTCTTCAACTGTCTATAACATAGGATGTGTTCATAGTAAAGAGTTCAAAAAATAGATGCAAAAAGAAGTGTTCCCTTTGGGAAAACAGTGTCACCTGCTTAAAGAGCATGACGGAAAAGTGTGACTAAGTGAGACAGACAACGCAGAGACGTGATCCCTATGTGTCACTCCATTACAGCATGTGACACAAAAAGTTTCTAGGTGGAAGTATCTTAAAAACTGTCGCGTGCAGTAACATGAAAATTTTTGGCATTTATAGTATTTTTTTTTAAAACTGTAAAATATTTTATTGTTATTACATGAAGATAAACAGTTTTTTTTACTGTTCTGGGGTATGATAATTAAGTGTTCTGTACCAGATGCTGTATGGTCATCATTGCAGATTGGCTTTGTTCAACATACAATGTATAATTGACGTTTATCAAATATTTTTTGAATAATTCATATGAGGTATACAGAAAATAATTGGCCATTTCGATACACTGGAGTGAAAATTTAGTGATTTTCAGTGCTATATAATTCCTATGTGGTTTGAATAATTCATATGAGGTAACTCTTCAATTGTAGAATGCAATATGTATATTTGAATAGTGTTATTGCTGTAACCGCAATTATTTATTTGGTTGAACTTGTATGCATGTAATAAATCAATAAATAATTAACTAGTTATGTTTATTTGAATTTAACATCACACAAACAGCATTTCAGTCATTATTTTCCATTAAGCAAGAGCATGTCTAAACTAACTAGCATTCCTTTCAGGTATGCATACATGATCGCAAAATTAAAATATAAGAAAATTAAGAAATACTCCCCCTACCGATCATTACCCGCTCTCGCACACTCCATAGCCAGGAAAGGGTACGTTTGTCCACCTATGTTTAATTTCAATAAAAAAAGAGGGGCATGAAGGCCCTGGAATCACTCAACTGAGAACGAGGTATCTGTTGGTGGAAAAGAAACAGCAAATATGATATTATAGAAAATGGGCTCTGCCCTCTGGCAGCCATATTTTTTCAACGGATCCAAATAATTTAACAATCTTGAAAGAGGGTGAGAAGGATCATCTGTGATAAAAAAAACCTTTGAAATCCAGTTATTACTTTTGGACAAGAAGATTTTTCATATTTGTACTATATATACAAATAAGAAAAATGGGCTCCGACTCCTGCAGGCTATGTTTCGACGGATCCGAATATTTTTAAAATCTTTGTAGAGAGTGACGAAAGGAACATCATTACAAAGAAAAAAAAATCCTGTCAGTACTTTTAGACGAGATTTTTTAAGTTTTCACATTTTTTCCATTTTAGATGCCATGGCAACCAGATTTTGGCATGGAATTTAATTTTTTGAACAACTTTCTTTCAAAGAGGGCAACCCAAGGGACATTCCTGTAAAGTTTTATGAAAATTGGCCCTGTAGTTTAGGAGCAGATGTCGTTTCAAGTTAAATGTTGACAATGGACGTTGGACAATGGCTCATCTTTGCCAAAAACCTTAACACAATTTTCACTCTGACCTGGATTATGGAAATTTGCTAATTTACAGAGAGAGAGAGAGAGAGAGAGAGAGAGAGGAGTCGTTACCACAATTTTTAAAAGCTGCCTGACACAAACCTAGATTTCATTAATCTATTAGATGGATATTTTGAAAAATAAGAGCACCACATGCAGATGTAAAAGCTTGTCTGTTATTATAAATAAATTTGAACGAAATGGACCTAAGAGTTATGGCCCTTGATGTGAAAGTAGCCCTTGTGATAGTGAAAAAGTATCTGAATTTAGATAGTTAGATTAAAGAAGTAGTAGAAGTCTACTAGGCCATGTTACACACCAAATATTTTAGCTCTACGCCTTGTGGTTTCTGACAAAAATATCTTTTTTAGTTTTTTCTATACAAGTCTATATAAAATCAGGTGATCCCTTGGGCCGGGCCAATTTTGACCCCATGGCCATGATTTTAACAAACTTGGTAGATGTCTACTAGGCCATGTTACACACCAAATTGCTAAACTCCAGGCCTTGTGGTTTTGACAAAATTTTCTATTTTATCCTATTTAAGTCTATGCAAAACCAGGTGACCCCTGGAACGGGGCCAATTTTGACCCTAGCGTAATGATTTGAACAAACCTTGTAGAAGTCTACTAAGACAATGCTACACCCAATATCTTAGCTCTTGGCCATGTGATTTCGCAAAGAAGATTTTTTGAGATTTCACTTTTAAAATCTATTTTAGCTCCTGTGACCCAGATATGCAATTGATCAGAACCATTTGAACAACTTTGATAGAGCTTCATGCAAGGAACATCACAGGCAAATTTTATCAAATTTGGCCATTGGTTTTATAGGAGATTTTGTTTGAAACAAATATGGACGACGGATGGATGACGGACAGCCATTGATCCTAAAAGCTCACATGAGCACTATGTACTCAGGTAAGCTAAAAAAAGCCAGAGGCTCAGCTCCATTGTTTTACCATACAGTTCTTATAAGGCTAAGCATAGATTCATTAAAAAAATACACAAATAAAAACTTCAGATAACACAGGCTTACCTTATCAGTCAAATATTATTTTCCCCATGTTTCCCATATTGTTATAAACAGACCAATTTGTGCATATTAATAAATAATTTGTATGATGATCTTGATCTTGGCCGAGAACATTTTCATGAAGTTGAAATGACGCTTAGGAAATAAAATGTTGTAAACAACGTGAAATCTACATTTTTTATATTAGAAGGGAAATATCTGCTGGTCTTATAGGCCGATATCAGCCATAATCAAACTTGGCTGATAGATTACAGCTACAAACATTGTCATGAAGTTGAAAATGATTGCTCAAGAAATGAAAATGCTTAGACGAAAGACACAAATGTGGGTGACGGGACGCACCCGAAATTCAAAACGATCCTAATAGCTCATCATGAACACATGAGATGGTTTACTAAAGATCAACCTAGGAAATGCAATGGGACTTGAAGCTTTGCAATGGATTGTGTTTAAATGCATACAAAACACAGCACAACTT
The DNA here is from genome assembly GCA_021229015.1 of Solen grandis. Lineage (NCBI taxonomy): Eukaryota > Metazoa > Mollusca > Bivalvia > Adapedonta > Solenidae > Solen > Solen grandis. Next base: position 45,586,022 of record CM037783.1, on the reverse strand, counting down.
AGGGAAACTTATTGTGTAAATCACAATATGTTTCATTATTCCCCTTTCTCTGCAAGTCACCCCCCCCCCATTTCCTTAGTTTTTCAATATTGCAATACACCTGAACCTCATATTATGTTCTGTATTTTGTCATATTACATCTCATCAGATTCATTAATAAAAATGTTTGGTATTTATTAAAATAAATTCCAAGGAAAGTTTTGGTTGACCGCCACAAACATTGTTTGTTTAAAATACTTATAAAACATTAAATAAAAAAAAAAATGTTGATAAAAATGAAAACAAAAGAAAAAATGCGATACTTATTATAACATTCAACGTCAAAGTGTGACCTTGAAAATTTGAGTAGGGATCCGATCTTGGGTCTGCACAGTATATTATCATGTTGAATAATCGTTTGATACTGAGGAAGTTACAACCAAGACTAGACTATTTATCCAATTTTTGACCTTGAACTTCGAATTTTGACCTTAGTCATGAGCCCTAGAACTTTGGTTTAATTAAATCAAAAGAAAAGAGATTAAGAAAAGTGGGTTTTTGTTTGAGACAGAAAGACAAAACATTGTAGACGAAATGAAAACGGATCAGAAAAAAAAAACGGGATATGGAAAGGGGTTTTTGTCTTTTAAATGAAATCAGGGGATTGATTCATTAATAACAAAGTTATTTTCAGATCTTTACTAACTTTTTAGCAGCATTTTTCCCCTGCTATTGTAATCGTTCATATGCCAATATTGATAAAAACAGATACTTCTACACTGGTTAATAATGTGTTATTTTTTTCACAACTTTCAATATTTTCCTTCTGTCAATGACTGAATTTTTCGGAACTCAAGCTTTCCTTGCAAATGATTGTACCCACCACACTGTTTTGTCAAAAGTTTACCACACTAGCTCCCTTTTAAAATTTATCAATTTCAGTCCTCTGATTATAGTAAATGTGACCTTGACCAAATAATCCAAAAACAAGAACTTTTAGTTTAATACAGTACCACTTTCAGTACATAATTAAAGTATTTAAGATTGATGGCGGGGGTGGTCCAGGGAAAAAATACCTTACGTACAATTGCGCAATATGCCTGTTTCCATTTTAGCAACTACATCAAACAAACACATCGCTCCCCTGAGATCACTGCTCTAAAGGCAACCTTTAGTATTTAGTAACCATAACTTCTATACAAGGCTTTACTAATTCAAAAATTTGGCCTGCGTTTTGAGAACAGGTCTCTATTGTTTTCACTATATACATTAAGGCAAAGTAATAATGCCAAGTATAATCAAATTTTCCCTATGGTCTTTAAAAGTTTCACATATACTTAAAAAGGCAAATTAGCCCTGCCCTGGTGGCCATGTATTTTTTACGGACGGAATATTTTTAGCAATCTTAGTAGGGGGGTTACCCAAGGAACTTTGACTAAAAACATTTTGGAATCTGGCCATAGTTTTAAAAGGATGGGGTTTTTTTAAGTTTTCATTTTTTTTTTCTTTCCATTGCCATGGCACAAAAGTTTCTACAGGATCAAGTTTATTTTAAAAGTTTTTGTAAAGGTTCACCCAAGGATCATCCTGCCAAGTTTAATCAAATTCTGTTGGGGGGTTTCGAGGATGTTGTTAAAAAAAGCAAATTGTTGACCATGCACACACCAGCACAACGACGGGTGATCACAGGGGATAAACAAAAGCTCACCATCACCACATAGGCTCAGGTGAGCTAAAGAAGGGGATGAAAAAAAATTTCAGCCCTGTCTGTTCACAAAAACATCAAAACTAAAAAAAACATTTCGCTGGAAATTAAAACATAATGATTTACTGTAAGAAAATTTGGATTTCTCCAAAATGTCCTGCAGAACAATATAACTTATCAAGAAAAAGGTAGTGTACTCTTCCCTTAAAAACCCTACATAATAAGGACTACAAAGGACAAACTATGACATGAAGAAACCAATGAAAAGTCTGAAAGAGCTTTAAATCTTTATAATTTAATTCAGAATCGTTTTTTTTTTTTCTTTTACACATTTTTTTTTCACTTTTTATCACTCTTGTTGTATTCCTTTCGTTTGAATTAATATCTTTCCATTTGTCACTTTTTTTAAAGAACACAGTTGCGGTTATGTCATTATGACTCATGGGGATGTCATCGTTCATGAGCACTTCTATTTTTTACCGCCTGGCATACGAAACTCCCGGTAGCGGTATGGCAACATTCCTGCGAACATGATGAAGCTTTTGTTGGTCGGATGAATTAGGTACTGAAAAATCACAAGTATTCCTCTTTATCACTGTAAACTTTCCTTTATCAAAGAAAAACACAAATTATTTCTTTTAATCACAGAAAATTCACAAATCATTTTCCTTTGAACATTTTAAACTTGAACATTCAAGAAGTATTTTTTTTTTTTTTTTGTTTGAAAAAATGTTTTTAAAATGGCGAAATAAAAAGGGGCTGATTACATGAAATAACAAACCTATGGTACATTTTTTTACTTGGAAGGTTTTTTTTTGCCTTTTTTTCATTAAACGTAAATCAAGGGTCAAGGTAAGAAATCAACTGCATTATGTAAAGGTCCTTCACTTAGCAACTGTCTAAATATGTAGTTAAATCTGTTCAGATTACTATTTTCATCAAAAGTAGGTCAAAGGTCAAACTGTATAATGTATAGGACCATCCAATTAAGCAAATGTCCAATCCAGTTAAACCTGTTGGGTGGGGCTTTTTTCTTAAAAAATAGTAAAGGTCAAATTCCATGGTCAACTGCAAAATAAAAATGGTCCACCACTTAAGCCGTGCCCAATCAGACATCATCAATTTAAAGAATGAAATTTTTTCTTTGAAAAAAAAAAAAAGTCAAAAAAGGAATGATTAAAACCCTTTAAATTCCTATTTTTAAAAAAGGACTTTTATAAAAAGAAGAAGAAAACACTCCAGTTTCTTTTCCTCCAACAAATTCCTCTCGAGGTAAGAGGACTCTGTGGTGTTGTGTTTTGAGGAAAATAAAACAGCACTTACAGACTTTTGGAAAAACCATGAACTTACTGACCGTAATAACAGAATAATAGCAAGATGTTTAGTTAATATTCTATTATATTCTGGGAAACTCAAGTAATTACATGGTATAGGGTTGTTTTAATATATAAATTCTTCATTTCTCTTTATTTGGAAATTAGGTGGTTTTTTTTTTTCTCTCTCCTAAAAAGGCCACTGATTTTTTGAAAAAATAAAACAAGTATAATTGTAACAGTGATGTTAAAGTCCCCCAAATGAAGTTTAAGAAAAACCCAGTCATAAGTTAAAGTGAGGGGGGGGCCTGACCCCATGGTAACCCATGTAACATCAAAAAAGTACCATTCAATCCATTGATCACGAGGAACAAAAACATATATGGTTTATGGTGGGGATCTCAATTGTTTTTGAAATAAAGGTCGAAGTTAAACTGACAGGGTGGGGTCAGACCCCCTGGGGCACTAAAGAAGTATTTAAATCTTTTTTCATCACAGCTTTGGGTGGGGATCTGGAACATTTTTGAGATATAGGGTCATAAGTAAAAATTGAGGGGGAGGGGCCTGACCCCTTGGTGACCCATGTGAACATAAAAGAAGTTCCATTCAATTTGTTGATCATGAGGAAAAAAGAACAACAAATGGAGGGCGCCGGGGTCCAGGGTAACGATCTGATTAGGATCCGAAGGTTGTGGGTTCGAAACCCCGTTGGAGGCAAGAACTCTTCTGATTTTCCTGGGCACAAAGTACTGGTCCAACCCAGGAACCGTCAGAAGGATTAGATAAGTTGTAAGAACTTGTTTCCCAAACAACTAAAATAAATAATTTTAAAAACAAACTAGGAACAAAAATTTAATATGGTTTAGGGGTGGGATCTGAACAGTTTTTAAAGTAAGGTGAAAATTAAAATTTGGGGGATCAGGTCTGCCTCTGGGTGACCTCAGGGGCACCAAAGTATTACTATTCAATCTCCTCATTTTTTGGAGAAAAAAAATTAAAAAAAAAGTGTTCGGGTTGGAAATTTGAAATTTTAACCAAAATACATTTTTTTTAAAAAAATCCTCTTTGAGGGGGCGGGGCCTGACCCCCCCCCCCCCACCCCCCATTTACAACAATCACGAAGGCCCTACTACTCATTGACTTCCTTTGGGAAATTGTTTAATGAATCACTTTCTCAAATATTCATTTAAATCATTGTATCATTATAGTTCTGTTTATAATGATTATAATAGCAATAACTCACAGGCAAGAATTCTTTAAATGCTCAACTAAAATCAAGCTTACAGTAGCTGCTATATGATAGGTCTGATAACAAAAATATCTAAAAATATATAGTGGTTAAATGATCTTAAACAGACTTCATATTTCTGTTTATCACAAATGCAGAAGTAAGTTTTACCACTTATAATAGGACAATTTTAATGGTTCATTAGTTGGACCAGAAATTTACACCTATACAGTAAATTAAAGACCTAACCATCAAATCTGATGTCAGTGTAAACAAAATAAATGCTCAACCAATGGGTCATGGAACCCTTATACAAGATCCCTGGAACATACATGTACCTAAAACTGTTGTTAAGGTTTTGTAGCATGGATTTAATTTCCAATCAACAAGAATGTTTATTTATGGACGATGTCAAAATACAGATCTAGTGCTGCCTCCGTGTGATGTCACACCGTATGTATACAAATACATGTTACCACACCAGTCACATTAAACTCCAGAACAACCTTTATATGCAAAACACCAAGCAAGGGAGATTATCAATACCAATCTAAAGACTTAGGAACGACACAAACTGGTATCAAATCCACAACCAACCAGGTAATGGGCTAAATTTCTAACCAGGAAGATGGAATACTACTGTACATGTATTTAATTATGTTCATCAATATGGGGTCTGGACGACCAGAGGCCAGCCTCGAATTCCAAAGCATACTCAGAAGTAAGTAATATATAAAATTTTAAATTGGGTTTTACAAAACATTCAAATAAATGATTAAGGTGACATAAATTTTTTACCTTGATAATTAAATGAAATAGTTTGGTTATCTTTATTCGTCCCTAAATATTAAATATAACTTAGCTCTGAGTATGGCTGGAGGACTACAGTCAAGAATTTTTGTTCCTAGGACTCAAGTTCTTTAAACTAAAACAAAGGTTGTGTAAAGAATAAACAGAAAAAAACGTATTTACCTGGAATTTTTATACTGACTGTGTAAAACATTCATAGTCGCCAATAAAACATCTGGCAAACATCGCCGAACCTGTAGGTAAGATAGATAGAGTTCTAAAATACATATACTCTTGTAATTACAACAAAATTTCATTTATGTACATGCCTATAGTGGCCTGCAAAAAGTTGTTATGGATTTTTACTGTCACACTTTTATGACACTCAGAATAAACCTAATCAATTTGAAATTAAGGTAATCCATCCATCATTAAGTTGTGATCAAGGAATTTTAAAGTAAATTTAAGTCTTTATAGTCTTTGAGCAAAAGAGCTTAAAATTCCAAGTCTGCATCTGCACTTAAGTCTTTTTAAGTATTTGAAGGACCGTGATTATACTTTTATAACAGATGGATTACCTTAATTACAATTTTTTTTATTGTTAAATATTTTTTATGCTGAAGAAATTGAAATTTATTTGCTGTCACACCCTGGAAATACAAATATATTGTAACAAATTCGACCCGCCCAGGATCGAACCCAGTCCAAGTCTAATGCTGTGACCACTGCGCCAAATAATCGACTCCCTGACGCAGTTGTCAGAGATTGTATTTATACCTGTGTTGACACATTGTCACATTACTTTCCCCTCCGAGAAGTAGTTGACATTATTCCACTGCTGCCACTAATGTATCAAACTCGACCCGGCCCAGGATCGAACCTGGTCTGCCGACATACAAGTCCGATGCTCAAACCACTGAGCCAAAGAGTCGAGTCCCTGACGCAGTTGTCAGAGATTGTATTTATACCTGTGACGATGCATCGTCACAATATAAAGTCAAACTTTAGCAACAGTCACCTCTGAATAAACAAAGACCAGACACAGGATTGCCATAACTGATCAACTTTGTAAAACAATAATACTTTTATGACAAAATTCCTTTTGAGGAAGTTTTCATATGCCAAGAGACAGCCCTATGTACTGCTAACTAAATATGTGTCCAGGCTTAGTCTTCAGCTTGCTAAGTTAACAGTTTGTTTGTTGGGTTTAAAATCTCACCGACAGTATTTCAGTCATTTGGAGACTATGTCTACTTGAGATAGATATAGAACTGTCACACTGCAGTATCACGCCGCAGACATGTGGACTGATACCACATCCAGTCACATTATTCTGACACTGGGCCAACCAGTCCTGGAACTACCCTTATATGCTGAGCGCTAAGCAAGAGAGCTATACCAGTGCCATTTTTTACGTCTTTGGTATGTCGAGGCTGAAGATCAAACCCACGACCTCCTGCTTCTGAGACGGCCACTCTAACCACTCACCCATAGGGGACGGTAAGTTTACAACTAGGCTTGGTTCTTATCAGTCTTGTAACGTTTCATCAAGATCTGACCGAAGGTAGCCCAGAATCTCGTCTACAGACGGACTGACAGACCAAGAGAGGTGACTCCAGTAAAGTCCCCATGTAATTAATATTTGGGGGTATAATAATAAGATTTTCATACACAGAAAGTTTTAAAATTGCTATATAATAAATTTTAGAACTCAAAAGGGTATATCTATAATTTCATATAATGCAGATACCACTTGTTTGATTATTACTACAACTCAAATGGTTATAAACAAAACAGAACATTTATTTGCATGGGTAATGTAATATCTGCAAAACAACTGACCTCCTCTGTGTAGTTCCTGAAAGTGTTGACCTTATGTTCGACAGCATCTGTGGTATGGGGAAGTAACTGTAACTGTTTGATAACCTGAAACATCAAGAGTTATCTGTCACGACCGTTTGAATCAAAGTTACCGAAAAAGAAAGTTTGTTTGTTGGGTTTAACGTCCCACCGACGGTATTTTAGTCCTTTGGAGACAATGTTTACTTGAGACAGACATAGTGATGCCACACTGAAGTATCACACCATAGACATGTGGCATGATACCACACCCAGTCACATTATCCTGACTCCGGGCCAACCAGTCCTGCAACTACCCTTATATGCTGAGCGCCCAGCAAGGGAGCTACACCAGTACCATTTTTTACAACTTTGGTATGTTGCAGCCGGGGATCAAACTCATGATCTCCTGCTCCCTAGGCCGACGCTCTAACCCTTCGGCCACCGGGGATGGAGTCGTAAAAGAAAGACTTAATTATATATATTACTGCGTTTTAATTAATCTGTTACTGTAATGCTTTTCCTTATGCATGTAGATACAAAATGTGTAGTTCACACTCATATCCTTTATGTATGTACTGATTTCTTCAAAAATGTTTTGGTTGGCAAAATGGTCTGAAAGACTGTAATGTCAATACTTTCCAAATAGATACATGCAAGTCAATTGCATATGTTATTTGTCACAAAATACTCAAAATATATTAAACTAAACGTAAGATATTCCAGAAAGAATCAGTACATTTTAATTAATGCACTTGAGTGCAAACTTTCTTCTGCAACCAAGTCTAGGTGTTATATCTAAACAAACAACACAACTATTACACATACCTCTAGTGCTTCCACCATATTACCTTCATGGTAAAGGTCAAAGAAGGTCAAAAGGTCAAGGATAAGGTAGAAGCTACTAGAACTAGACCTTGAACTTTCTTCCAAACCGTTCTTCCTGTACCTGAAACAGATCAGCAAAAACTTACAGCATAGTCATCATTCAAAGTGATATAAACAAAATATGTTGTTTTAACCCTTTCCCTCATATAGACTCATTTTGACGCACTCAATAGGTACCACATAAAACCTGATCTGCAGAAAACCACAGTTAAACCTTACCAAATTTAATTACAAAGTCCTCATTTCCAGACCACTGAGGAGCAGCGAACAGCATAAAACCTGATCAGCCTGCGAGTTACTTGCAGGCTGATCTGGTTTTATGCTGTTCGCATAGGTCTTTTCATGGTTTCCTCTATGAGGGAAAGGGTTAAGTAAGTTTTCGGCATCTAACATCTCCATATAGACAAAAGTAATTATAAATTGTTCAGATTTATGAGGATAAAGAAAATTGCTTCACAGAAAGTGTTTACAAAATATGCTGCCTTTATCACTGCAATTGCAAAATACATGAATGAAACAGCTTTATTCGAGAAAGAATTAAATCCAAAAGGAACCTTTCACTCCTAAAGTATGCACCACCAAAGTCTTTTGTAATATAAATGCATGAACTAATTTTCATACAATTCCTCTTCATATCTGGAGGTAATATAAATATCATTAAATCAGAAATGACAAAATATAACAAAGGGCATATAACTCTGCTGGACATGAAATGTTTCTCATATAGCATACGTCTAGCTTTAACATCCTCATGGTAGTGAACTGTACAAAGTTCTTAAAAATCTTAACTAAACTCTGAAAATAGTCTGCATCAATGACATTTTGCAATGGACCATATACCTGACAGAGCATCAAACTGTTTATTTTCAGAACTTCATTAGTGGAGGTAAAAAAATCTTACCATAGTTCCTCTAGATTCTATTATTAGTCAAACTCAAGTTTAATTAAATGCAGATTAAACTAGTTTGAGATTAAAAACTGCTTATAAACGCTACCTGGCAGCAATCTCAAGGGAGAGAGTTTTCAGCCGGTCCCTGTTGGCCTGGTTCCCGGCTGTTTGAGACACGACCTGACTTAATAACTTGTTCAATAGCTCCAGCACCTTGTCCTGCTTCTGTAACATCATCAACAACATCTTTTGAATCTTTCCACCCAAATATTCTACACCTGATTTCATATTGTAAAATTATGAATGGTATCAGAGGTAATACATTTTGACAATCTATTTAAGTTTCATTTAATTATCCTGCATACAAAACCAGCATTAGTGCTTACGGACAAAATGCAAATGAAATACATTGAAATATTTACATAATATTTGTTCAGTATAACAGTAAAATTATGACAAAGAATGGATGATAGCAAATTTCATTATCAACCCATACAATAGCAACCCAACCACACCCATGATATCCTGACACCGGGCAATGCAGTTCTGGAACTATCCTAATATGCTAAGCATCAAGCAAGGCAGTACTAATTTAACAACTGGGATATTGCAAGTGGGAATCAAAGCTATGACCTAATGGTTATAAGAAGGACCCCCAACAACTCAAACATCAGGACCATTGTAGTTCTTTTCTTGACTTATAACAATCAAAAACTAGATATTTATTTTCAATGAAAACGGATTTCTTTCCCCTCACACACACATATACACTGAGGCACATGTACAAGAGCCCTCTCATCAGGGTCAACTTTATATGCCTTGAAAATGTAGTAGATCTATCAGGATTTCTGTGACCAAAACATTAGCTCACTTCTGCAAACAGTGACTTGAAATAGGAATACATTGTTATTTTTCACATATTCTTACTAGGATGAAAGGCAACAGGTAAGCCCTGAGTGGCTAGTGTACGAAACGTTTGAAGATGTTTGCGGTAATTGAATACATGACTGACTTGACCTCATGGCAAAAATCCCTTTGTTTGAATAAATTCATTGCATTACGTCATCAGTATTCAAGGAGTAATTAGTTAAAGGACTGATTGATCAAGCTCTGCCTAGACTTATGGGCCTTGTGTGTGACACTTCCTCATTAAGTTCTTTCCATATTTGAGGAGATATCTTCCGGACAAAACCATGTGAAAAAGGGGGATACCTCCAAATATTATGGACCTTGTGCATGACATATCCTCTAAATCAAGTTCTAGCTATAAATGAAGTTTCACTTCAATAGCATAAGTAGAAGAGGTCTTCCAGACCAAATGTGTGACAGATTAACAGACAAATAAAAAAATATGTCTTCCCCACCCCAAATATAAATAGAGTGGGGGAGACATAGACAGAATGCAGACTTGGACAATGGATACTGTATTATGCTGTTACTGCTACTTACTTTGGCAAGGTCATACAGACGTACAGCATCTTCAAAGGCTCCCTTGCTTTCTGTATCCCTGGCAACCATCTCTATGATACGCTGAGTTTCAACTCTAAACTTGACAATAGCTCCCGGCTGTAAACAAAAACACTCACACATATTTAGATGCCCAATATGTGCTTTAAAATGCCTTAAGAGAAAAACTTTTAATATAATAAAGTTTACATTTCAATTTAAGAGTCACTTGATTTAAGGATTTCACTTGATACAATACGTTCATTTCTATATTCAGTTGAACTTATTCAAATCAAAATATTTTGAATTAATGGGAGACTTTTAAGAACATAAAACACTTATCCATTTCAAAGGTTCCTAGGAAAGACTGCATTCTTCTGAACAGGCATAAAACTTTAGTAAATAATTTGTAACTTTTCTTCATAAAATCTATAACTTACAAATAAACTCTTGCTTACCTTCCTGGAACCATCACTCATGAGTTTCCCAAGAAGCATCTCATACTGGAAGAAACCATAAAAATATTGATTTGTTTTCAATGTAAAATGAATGGAGGTTATTTCAATTATCTGATTATACATGTAAACTGTTAACAAGAGGAACAGGAGGGCAATAAATTCAAAATTAATCAGAAAGAATTAAGGTTTATGCCCTGTAATTCACTTCCAGTTAAGGTATATGCCCCTTAATAACCATCAAAGTCATGCACATAACTTCACAAAATAAGCTTTTAAAATGTCAAACCATGGAAATCTTAAAGGCAAATTGACATGTTATGACAGAAATTCCTTTATTACCCCCGCTCAATAATTTTGTTGTCATGAGTTATCTCCTCTGAAAACTACAAAAAAGTGATTTTCTCCATTTTCCTTAGGTAAAGTTTAGATGTGTTCATGAAATTTGAATCAGAATCATATAATTCATCTTACCTCGAAAATCAAATTCATTTTTTTTCATATTCACAAGATTGTATATTTCCTATAGACTTCAATGTTAACTTAAATAAATACAGATTATCTCCCCTACAGCTAATAAAATCTGGAAAAACTCTTGGTGAAATATTTTTATTTTTGGATGTCTTTAAAGTGACAGAGTTTCATAGAAATATTTCCATCCAGTGGCAAGATATGGATTATGGGTATTAGGGGGGTTATACTTTAATTTATATCTCATGGAGCAAATCAATCATGATATTTCCAACATTTTGTAAGAACATTAAAAAAATATGGTTTTCGAAAATCATAAATTGCATTCTGCTCTAACGTTTCAATATTTTCACCTTACTTGGATGTGTTTACACCTCCAATTTTTCTTTATACAGAAAGAGGAACTATTTTTAAGAATCTTGGGGGAACATGTTTAAATATCAACATGTATATGCATAAGATCCTACCTCCTTTGTTTCTCGCACCAACTCACTGACGTACGTCATAAACAGGTTCTCGTTCTGGGCTGTCTTCAGTTCCCTGTGTAAAGAGGATCACACTTCATCATGTCAGGCAATCTATATCTGCCAGACACATGATATATGCAACCAGTATATATCCATATTTTCCCATAACTGACATGTTTCACAAAACATTTTAATGAAATTTTCCTCAAGTCTCAAATATCGAATTCTTAATCACAACCATACTGAAATTTTCAACTTTTAAGATTTTTTATTTCTCAGGCTATAGACCATCCCGATGTTGACAAATATATTTGAATTAAATTTTCAGATCAACCAATAGCTGCACTGGAATATCATGTGGTCAATGGTTGACCTGTTTTACATAAAATACTTCTGATTTTGTTGGAGAGCAAGAAATCTAGTCATAAATATTTCCTTAACAATACGAAAAGGTGAGGCTTAAACTTTCACTACATGAACTAGGAAGCTCCATCAACAAATACTGACCTGAGGAAGTAGAAGTACTGTAGTGCCTCGCGAGGATCTGTTTCCTCAAACTTCCTTGTGTACATGGTGACAAGTCGGGCAAAGTTGAGACATCGCAGAGGGCTTGGTAATGAAGGATCTTTACTTACTATTCAATGGAAACAATAATAGGTCAGAGTTTGAGGCAAATACATCTGATCTTATAATAGCACTATCTTGGTTAAATGGAACAAATATCATATTTTTACACTAGTAAATATATTTTTACAATGAAGTCGTTTTGATAAAATTGGTAATATTAAAGCACAAGCTACTGTAAAACACATATAAGGCACTTTTTAGACTTTTTGTCTATTCTGAGGCCTGTGCATTATGTCTATTCCTAGATGCTGAATTTTCTGACTACATTGTATATGATTAGCAAAGCCTATTACAATAATAAAGTTTATTGTTTGTTTATTGGGTTTAACGTCCCACTGACAGTATTTCAGTCATTTGGAGACAATGTCTACTTGAGACAGATATAGTGCTGCCACACTGCAGTATCACGCCTTAGACATGTGGCATGATACCACACCCAGTCACATTATCCTGACACCGGGCAAACCAGTCCTAGAACTACCCTTATATGCTGAGCGCCAAGCAAGGGAGCTATAACGGTACCATTTTTTATGACGTTGGTATGTCGTGGCCGGGGATCGAACCCACGACCTCACAATAATAAAGCATTAAGTTTATCTTTCAAAAGGTAAGAAACTGTACAAATACCTTATCTATACAGTCAAACCTGTCTTATGTGGTCAGTCACGGGAAGAAGAGAAAGTGGCAATTTAACAGAGGACCCCACTAAATGAAAGTGAATAAATGCCATAGTTTGGTAATACTGAAATTGACCACTTAATTCAGGTAGCCGCTTATTCATGTTCAATTGTTTTATGTATCACTTACACAACTGAGCCTGTGTTGAGGGGGAACACAACAACAGCTTCATCTGATGTAGAACCAGCGCCACATGTACTGCATGACACCGCAGCTTCTCGATTCGGGACATGAACTCTATCGCTGCTTCAAACTGCGCTGTGAGCACCAGTACTTGGAAGTAAAGGAACGGCTGCCGGTACCCATTGAAGTGGCTCTCTCCTGGAAAAGAAGAACATATAAAATAAACTTATCAATATTGTCATAATATAATGCAAATCCATTACAAGACATTCCATGAATGCTTATTAAATGGGAACAAACAAGGAAGTTTATTTCATTTTTTCTTTTTATCAAACGGTTTCATACAGACACAATGCACCAAAAGGTAAAAGGTATTTAGATATGGAGTTATTATGGATCAACACTGTATCTAGGCATCTACCCAACATCATACAATTATCATTTTTCATGGGTCACTTTCACTGATATCATGGATGATATCTGAAATATTAACCACACCCCTCACCAACCTTTTTAAGAAAATCCGCCATTTAATATTAAACTCACTATTTCCAAACCACAAATTTACAAAAATTTCATACACCCACGAAATTACATTTAATAGTTTCAATGAACTTATAACGTCAACAAAAAAAAATGACATTATGTCATTTAAGGTAATACATATATCATTAAATTATATGTAGTCATGGTCCTTCAACTGCCTAAAAAGACTTCAGTTCAGTGTCCACTGACTTGTGAGTTATATGCTATTTTGCTCAAAGTCTATATAGTCTTGCATTTACAATAAAATTCCCATGATCACTTGATAGAATACGATCATAATTTAATGACGGATGGATTGCCTTAACGCCATATATTGCAACAGTCGAAAAACTTGATCAGACTTCTTAAGACAACTCTTCTTTAATGCTTTAACGAATCACCATAATTGTTTGTTAACACTCATAAGAAAATATCACCAAAACAATAAATATAATTTTATTTTGAAGGAAACTTGATATCACTTTTTTCAGTCTTGCTTCAACCCCAAAAATAGTAAAATTGTAGCAATACATGTAATTTGAACCACATCATACCGTAGTCTTCATAAAGCAGGGTCTGCAACTTCTGAAGCGTCAGCTGATCTTGTGAGTCATCTCCATCCATCTGTATCTGACACAGTTTGACCCACAGGTAGTCGTCAATCTTGTCAGAGATGTCAGTGTGGTCCTCCATATAGTCACAGTGTCCCACGATACAGAACAAGGCCCTGTGAAACAATTCATTTGCAAATTATTTTATTTAAAATGATTCTTCTAAGGACAATGAATACAAATGTCAACAAAACACAAGCATGCTCCCCAAAGTATAATTACTAAGGAAGACAAAAACCAAAACACTTAAGATTGATACATCCTCCATAAAAACAAGAGCACTGCATGCAGATACAAACACTCAACTATTTGTTTTGATATTTAAAAAGGGAGATATATTTCGTAAAAATGTACCGAAGAGTTTAGGCCCTTGCTGAGAATGTAGCCCTTGTGATATTAAAAATCAAGCATGTGAAGTTTCATGAACTTGTTTTATACCTGAATAACCAAAACTCATACACATTAAAAATTATGCAGACAAAGACAGTGACCTGCAAGTTTTATGGCCATTTAATCAAAATTGTTAAATTTTTAAAGAAGAACAAAAATCTTAAATCTCTAAGTTCCCCCAGGTTTTAAATTTTCGAAAAAAAAAAGAGTAAAAAATTCTCATTAACAAGAGCACAGCATGCGGATGCCAACACTGGTCTGTTAAGGATTTCTTAAAACAAGAGCTGTCAGAGGACAGCACGCTTGACTATTCAAAATGCTTGTTGGTAAATCAAAATGAAATCTATTTCAATTTTTGCCCTTCACATACCCTGTACATAATATTAGTCAAAAATGATATACCTTGATAGTCTGATACCCCTTAATATCTTTATGATGTCTAAAATCAATCCCATGCCTAGTTACTGAGACATAAGCACAATAACACTGTGCATGCAAAACTTTAACCAAAAATCCAAGTTAGAAATGGGCCATAATTTGTATAAAATTCAGTCCAAAAGTTATCCTCCTTAGTTTCTGATGCCCCTGAAGACACTCCTTAACTTTCTAGTCAATTCAACAAGCAATTTTTGAGATATAAGCTGTAGCTTGAATGCAAAAATTTAACCAAAATTTCTAAGTTAAAAAAGGGGCTATAACTTGTAATATATTCCATCACCAGTTATCTACCTTGATAGTATGATACTCCTAAACATATTAATGATGTTTAAAATCAATCGCATGCCTGGATGCTGAGATATTAGCATGAAAGTAACTTGCATGCAAAACTTTATACAAAATTTCTAAGTTAAAAAGGGCAATAATTTGTAACATATTCCATCAAGAGTTATCTACCATGAAAGTATGATACCCCTAAACATATTAAAGATGTTTCAAATCAATCTTATGCCTGGATACTGAGATATACATGTAGCATGAAAGTACCTTGCATACAAAACTTTATACAAAATTTCTAAGTTAAAAAGGGGCCATAATTTGTTACATATTCCATCAAGAGTTATCTACCATGAAAGTATGATACCCCTAAACATATTAAAGAGATTTCAAATCAATCCCATGCCTGGATACTGAGATATAAGCATGAGAGTATCTTGCATGGAAAACTTTAACCAAAATTTCTAAGTTAAAAAGGGGCCATAATTCATATTAAATTCCATCAAGATTTTTCTACCTTGGTTGCCTGATGCCCCTGAACATATTTATAAACTTTCAAGTCAATAGCTCTCATATTCTTCGAATGGTCGAGCTAAAAAGGAGATAAATCAAGGCAAAATGGAGTTATGGTTTAATAAGATGTAGCCATTGTGACAGTGAACATGCAAATATATGAAGTTTGATGACAAACTGTTAAATAGGTTAGAAGTTATGACTAAGGTTTAAGTTTTTCACCACCATGAAGCCGACAACAAAGTGATGACAATATGTCGATTTTTTCTTAGAAAAACGGACAAGCTAGGAAAAACTAGAACTGTAAGCCAAAGGCTTACGGATAGCCCCCACACACCCCATTCCCCCACCACCCAAAACAGCCTTTGAGCAGTACTTGGTAATAGCTATTTCACATGAATTAAGGAATGTAGGGATACAAATGAAAGGAAATATACAAGTGCCTTTCAACTGTTTTAAATGTAGAGGAAAACAAATCAAGATTCATGGCTTCTGGCTATAGTAAGTCAGGAAATGTATTATATATAATTATATATATATATTTTTTTTGCATAAAGCCTGAAGCAGTTTTAAAGGGGACATATTTGTATTGTTTGTTTTAAAAGAATTGCAGATGCGTAAGTAAGAGTAAAGTGTGGGGGGTGGGGGGGGGGGGTGTAATGAAAGCTATCTAGCTGGAGACTCAGCTCCATTGTTTCACTATACTGTTTATATCATAGCAGGACACAGCCACAGAAGTTATGTAGGGATACAAACTGAAGATAACTCAGATAAAAACAGTGGGTATCAGTTAACTCCCTTATGCTATCTTACCTTATCAGCCCTATCTTTCCAATACTGACACATGCACGTTTATTTGTACATAACCGGTATTGTAAACGTTGATGTGTAAACTTTGGAATTTGATCAAAACTTTGGAGGAGTTACTTCTAGGGGTAGACAGTGGCAGAAATTATTTTCAGAGAAGTACTAGAACACATTTCCATTCAGGAGAATATATTGTAAAGAATTGGTACAAAAAACAAACAGAGGAAATACAATGAAACTAATCTTTGCTTTGGAGAGCAGTTTGAATGCATGCACAGCATAGTGCACATTATGTGTATTAGTTTTCAATAGTGTGCAGTATTATTTACAGCTGATATATAAATAATGTTTAAATCTGAACGGAGCATGTGGGTTAAGGTGTGTGTTTAATATAGATATTCAGGCACCAAACACTGATAAGAGGAGCTGAATTAAAAACACTTCAATACACAGAAAGTGTATTCAAAACTTTTGTAAGTTGTGTTGAAATAAATCTTTGATTTGAATTGTTTAGTGGAGATAAATAATGGCTTTTATTTAAACAGGAAGTAAAAAGCTGATATTTGGATCACTATTTAAACAAAATGGCGACTTCAGTTACGGAAAAACTGTCTGAGGAAACATTTGAATACCAATGTTCACGTTGTTCCAAGACAAATAGAGTGGCTAAATCTGATAAATTCTGTTGGAGTGCCAGCAGCACTTGTGCTCCGGATGTCTAGAGCTTCACAACAGTTTCCTTGACAACCACTGTCTTCAGGACCCTGCCCATTCAAGTCAATGTCAGCAGCCAACGGAGAGGTGCACAAAGCATCCAACCAAGATTCTGGAGATGTACTGTAAGGACCATGACGAATTTGGATGTAGTACATGTGCCTTCACTGACCGTAGGTGTGTGACACATTATATTACTTCTATGCTTTATTGAACACATTATTCTAGATCTATGCTTTATCAATCAAATATTTTAGTATTTACTCTCATTAAAATATTTTCCTATTGTATTGATCACTGTCAAAATTATTTGAAAAATAGATGCAATGAACAGATCTTGTACACCTTTGCCTTTTAGACATCACCACCACCATTATCATCATCTTCACCATCATTTTCACAACCACGATCACATCATCAATATCACCATGATCACATCATCATCATGGGTACCTTGAGTAACACCACCATCATCATCATCATCACCATCACTACAACCATCATCATCATCACCACAATCACTACAACCATCATCATCATCATCATCATCATCATCATCATCATCATCATCATCACATCACAACCATCATCATCACTACAATCACCATCATCATCATCACCATCACTTCAACCATCATCATCATCACCACCATCACTACAACCATCATCATCATTGCCAACATTACTTCAACTATCATCATCATCATCATCATTATCACTACAACCATCATCATCATTACCACCATCATTACAACCATCATCATCACCATAATCACTACAACCATCATCATCATCACCACCATCACTACAACAATCATCATCATCACCACAATCACTACAACCATCATCATCATCACAATCACTACAACCATCATCATCATCATCATCATCATCACCAAAATCACTACAACCATCATCATCATCATCATCATCATCATCATCATCACTACAATCATCATCATCATCATCATCATCATCATCATCACTACCATCACTAAAACCATCATCATCATCACTACCATCACTACAACCATCATCATCATCACCAATCACCACAATCAACTACAACATCATCATATCATCATCACTACAATCACAACCATCATCATCATTACCACCATCATTACAACCATCATCATCACTATAATCACTACAACCATCATCATCATCACCACCATCACTACCACCATCATCATCATCACCACAATCACTACAACCATCATCATCATCATCACCACAATCACTACAACCATCATCATCATCATCATCACCACAATCACAACCATCATCATCATCACCATCACTACAATCATCATCATCATCATCATCACTACCATCACTACAACCATCATCATCATCACTACCATCACTACAACCATCATCATCATCACCACCATCACTACAATAATCAACATTATTGCCAACATCACTTCAAATATCATCATCATCATCATCATTATCACTACAACCATCATCATCATTACCACCATCATTACAACTATCATCACCACTACAACCATCATCATCATCACCACCATCATAATCAGGGGCACCCTGAGTATGAGCATCTAAACTGTAATCTTAATTACTATATATATGTAATCATCACAATATATCTACATCATCAATAACATATAAAGAGAATTTTTTGCATTTCTTTATAAATTAATGTATTCCATATCTCTTAAAATCAACCATCATCCATGCTATTCATTTTAATTTGGTATTTAACTATTTGTTTCAATATATGATTAAAGTTCATTTTTGTGTATATAATTACAATAAATAATATTTCCTCAAT
Source organism: Solen grandis (assembly GCA_021229015.1). Classification (NCBI taxonomy): domain Eukaryota; kingdom Metazoa; phylum Mollusca; class Bivalvia; order Adapedonta; family Solenidae; genus Solen; species Solen grandis. The sequence continues at coordinate 45,567,050 of CM037783.1, read as the reverse complement.
ATTTTGAACAGGTCATGTGTATCTGTTGTTGACATACCAAGCACAATACAACAACTCTTTGACCCCAACATATTAGGACAAGTGAAAACAGACTTAAAAAATTTAAGTTCTAAGTTCACAGATGCGAAAAGCATGGGGAAAGAGCATGCAAAGAAAATGTAGAAACACTGGTAGCAATGATACAAAAGCTTGGGGAGGAAGCAAGACAAAGTCTCCTGAAGGCCTATAAAACAGAAGAAGACAAACTTCATAACAACCAGAAAGCATGTGAAAGTGCTGAAAGTGAGACTCAACTCCTTCTCAAGGAAATTGAAAATCAAGATAGAAACAAAGCCCAGCTGTTTGTCAGTATGAAGAAAGGTCAAAAGATCACCAACCGTGCTAACACACTTTTGCAAAAACAAGATGAGCAGAGACAAGTTATTCTGCCACATTTTGAAAAGAACTGTGAAATAGAAAAGTATTTGACAAAATTACAATCCCTTGGAAGAGTCTCATGTCAGCCTTTTGAAACCATTATTAAACTACCTGAACTGTACAGATGGAAAAAGATACAAAAGAAAAGCATCAAGATAAAATCTGATTCAAGTCACTGCAAGATCTTTGGTTCCTGTCTCCTGCCTGATGGCTCCCTCCTATTATCAGACTTTAACAATCATAAGCTGAAGCACCTTGACCCCACTAACCTCACCATAACTGCCCAATGTGATCTACCTGCAGGACCCCATGGTGTGTGCTGCATTAGTCAGCAGGAGGTGGCCGTGTGTCTGAACAACAATACAATACAGTTTGTATCTCCTTGTGACATGACACTTGCAAGATCTGTCAAAGTAAATCATTCATGTTATGGCATTGATTACCATAACAACAGACTATGTGTATCTAACAGTGGTAATGGTGTTGTATTCTACAATATGGAAGGGTCACTACTCCAGACTGTTGACCTGGGATTGTCATCAACATACAGTGTGGTGTCCAGTAAGTCAGGAGACAAAATCTATATAGCTGACTGGGATAAAGGTCTTGTATGTATTGACAGATCAATGAAGGAACAGTTCAGATACAAGGGTCATGGATTGTATAGATGTACTGGTGTGTGTATGGACCATACAGGAAGTGTGTTTGTATGTGGAGGATTGTCCCATAATGTAGTGCATGTGACAGAGGCTGGGCAGCCCCTGGGGAAGGTAGCATCCAGGTTTGATGGAGTAGAGGCCCCATGGTCACTGAGCTTGGACAGTAGGAGGGGGAGGCTTTATGTGGCAGGAATATCTGATACTATTTTGATATTTGAGACGTAGAAATTGAGAGCAGTAGGTTTTAGTACAGAGGTGTTTAAAGGGTATTTTGAAATACCATTTAAAACTATTAAATGTTGATACTGTGCATGCTTTGAGATTCATGTTATCTCTTTTCATTACTAGGTAGACAGACTAAATAATTAATACAGTTGTTGTATGCAGTTATTGTAACATATTTGTGTTGGTGAATGTTCTCACGTAAGTTCATCCAATTATCTATTTTCACTTCATTACCTTTACAAAATGCCATTACATGTATTAAGTATGACACTTTGTTTTTACACAGCATGTTTGTGAAACATACAAACTCTTATATACCATGGTTAGGTAGAGAGTTGAAGCCAATTTACGCAAATTATGATTATCATGAACAATTTATTACACAGGGATAAATACATGGGTGTACATGCAGGTGGATGTAGAAGCAGGCTAAACACAACAAGATGGGATGTTTGTTGCTTGTTTATTGGATTTAAAGCCCCGTCACTTGGAGACGATGTCTACTTGAGACAGTTATAGTGCTGCCACACAGCAGTATCACACCGTAGACATGTGGCATACCACATCCATTCACATTATCCCGACACCAGGCTAACCAATCCTCGTCCTACCCTTATATACGGAGTGTCAAGCAAGGGAGCTACAGTAGTACCATTTTTTACAACTTTGGTATGTCATGGCCGGGATGGAACACACAACCTTCCAATTCTGGAGCGGATGCTCTAACCATTCGGCCTCTGGGAACAGTCAAGGCGGATGTGGTATAATTGGTGATAAATGTTCCATAAATTAA
>CM037783.1:45514856-45564856 GCA_021229015.1 Solen grandis | reverse complement strand
CAAGGAACCCTGGGACGACTAAGACGACCTCGGGCTGACAGTGTTGGTCGGTAACTCTTTTCAATATGTTTAAAAACAGTAGCTGATCACTTTTTCGGCACACAACACATAGAGGACTGAGGCCGATCGACCAAAAAGAGAATCGGGTACTATCGGGACCAACACATTCCTTGTTGAAATGACCCTATTACAGCAGTTTTAGATTTAATCCCTCTGAGTGTTAACTTTCCTTCTTTGACACTTGCGATCGAACCTAACCCTAAACGGGAATCTTTGCCGGATGTGTTAAAATCTACACTTTACCACTGTACCTCGGCGTTCCGGACTAAGAGCATTATATTCATAAAAACATATTCAGTAAATGTATGTTTGTAATATGGTCCTCAGAAGTCATTTAACTTTAAAATCATTTGATGAACATTGGAATGTTTTAATGTTTTTCATTAAACTGAATGTGTGCATAAAGTAATATGAATATTCATGTTAGTGTCCCAGATAACTGATTGATTTATACTGTGGCATCCCATATCATTATGTATAAAATTTGCATATATAAGTAACTGTTTTCCTCGAGGAACAGCATTCGTTCCGGTACGACTACATCTTGTATTGTGTATGGAATGGTGGAAACGCATTATTTAAAATAACGTGTGTATGAGCAATACATACGTTCGCACGACCCTAATTCAAATAAAAAAAGTTAATATTGCAATATGTCATTTTTTCATTATATATGTTTATATTCTGCAGAATAAAAAAATGCATTAACGATTCAATTAAGTGAGCTAATTTGTTAATTCGCTTAGTGGTGTTAATGTTCCACGAAGAGTATTTCAGCCATTTACGCTATAATGATAATGTGCTGGCTCACCGCATTACGAGTACAACGCTGCATAGCAGTGGCATCACACCGATTCAAGCAGTCCTAGAACTTACCTATGTGATGATCTCCAAACACGAGGTAGATAAATAAGAAACATTTTTAAACACATTTTGTATAAATCGAAAAAAAACACACAAGACCTCACTATTTAGGGCGGGCGTTCTAGACCTGTAATTGTGTTTTGAACCTTTTTACGAAAAAACTGTCCAACACAGTGTTTGACATATATTAATCAAATGCGTGAAACAGAGAGAATTATAAGTACCGAAAAAAAATCATATCTGTTTGCTGCGTTAGTAACAATCAGAGTTCTGTCTGTCAAATTATAAAAACTAAATTATAACTGTAACCGCTCAGCATTTAAGGGTAGTTGCAGGACTGGTTGGCCCGGTGTCAGGATAATGTGACTGGGTGTGGTATCATGCCACATGTCTACTGCAGTGTGGCAGCACTATATCTGTCTCAAGTAGACATCGTCTCCAAATGACTGAAATACTGTCGGTGGGACGTTAGGCCAAACAAACAAATATAACTCTAACCGTAAGTTACAACATGACTTGTAATGGTAAAATTTAAGTCAAAATACAGAAACTAATCTGATAAATTCTTGTGTAATTATACTGTCTGGTAGTAGTAAATGCGGCCTTGTCGATGAAATGTCAAAGTTGGATTCCGAAGTTTTTGATCTGTCATTTTAATATTACTTTGTATGTGCATATGTGATAATAACGCAAACGCCGAATATCATTTAAAAAAGGAAACACCTTGTTATGTTATGATATTAACTAGTGAGTGGAAATGAAATAAATTCAAGATGTTCGTAATACTTCTTATAATGATGCATAGTGTATGGTGTTGGAATATTTCAAGTCTCCGAATGGCATTAATACGTTACATCCTTTAGAGTAGATTCTGATTACTTTCATATATGAATGACTATATAAAATTCAAAAGCTATATATTATAAAATAAACATTACCAAGTTGTTTCACAGTGTACTACCAGATGAATATTGAATCTAAAATGACACTTTACAGATTACACTATGTATTGATATTTCAGAAAAAAAAAAGTTTGGAACGCAAGAGGCCTTTGATGATTCTTGCATACAATATACATATTTATCAGAATACTTTCAGGAGTAGGCTAAATCGAGTCAATATTACTTCAGCGAATGTCACAAAAGTTGGTTTTTAGACGGCGATTAGCCGTCTTATGCTGAAGAACGAAATCAGGCCTTGCTAATTTGCATATTTTCCACAACAATTTTAACTGTACCTCTCCGCGCTTAGTGCGGATCCATGCAATGCGATTCTGCACAAACGAATACGAGTGGAATATGTTACACAGACGTTTAAATCATAACCGTAACCGCTTTTAGTGTGTTATTGTTTGTTAACATGTTTTCTTTTGCCATTATTTTGCATTGGAAGCATCAATTTTAAGCGTGAAAAAAATATCCGTGACATTTCTTAACCAGAACAGCAACCCATCTTACGTATATGAAGATCTACTCCTGTAAAAAGAAAAAAATAGTGCTCCGTATGTATGTAATTGACCTAAAGTAGTCCACACAATATTTTGCATGATGGCGAGTTAGGTTACTCCCAGGGCATTTCTTAACTTGGAAATAGATAGGCAAACATTCTAGTATCTTAAATAATCAAATACCTGGTCAATTTCTACATATACAAAACAACAGATAGAATTCGCTAGTACTAGAGAAAGAGAATGACCTACTTAGGTATGCAGCTCTTTATGAATGAAAGGTTCATGACCTTTACTCCGGATTATTATGTTACAAACAGAAATTCTGTAGCAACAGCGGGTGGAGTTTTTGTCGTCATGTGACTGCTTCAATAACTTCTGAAAATCTGGGTTTATAATGTTAATTATCCCGTCGCCGTCTCTCAGCGCATTGTGCGCTTTGATTTTATGTCAGGTAATGTCGTTATCATAATGTTGATTCTTTTATGAAGATTATTTTTCCTTCGACATGAAAATACATTTAGTAACTACAAATACGCACTGTTTGGTAGACGAATTGCAGTGTATTCCCAATACCTTGCTCTATAAAGAAAAATGTGTAACCATGATAAATTGTGTAATGACAATCAGCTACAAAGTAACTACATTTTCTGTTAACAGATAGTCAAATATTAAATAGTATGCAATAAAATATACACTGTCAAAAGGAATGCAGACAAATACCTAACGATATATCAGAAAATATTCATTCGGTCTATATTTTAATCTAAGTCAACGCTACCGAATAAGTCAAGTATTTCAGTCCAGCATCTTAAGAATATTTTATTTTTATATAGTTTTCATCCCAGATACACTCAAATGTAAGACATTGGATCTGGCAAACAGACAAATAACTATGTAAATAGAGGAAGTATTAGATATTTTATTACCGTGGACGTCAACACTGACATTGTATGGGTATGGATCACTTATTGTCCTTGTAAAACGCCTATCACTTTAAACACATCCGTTTTACCGATGTTTAAAACATTCGGATATCTTGTCCTAGAAATTTGAAAATCAAATATACGCACAAAACGTCATTTCTGACAAGATTATTTGTAATTAAAAGCATAAATATTTATATGGAAAAATATTTTGAAATAACCAAATCTGGCATTTTTAATTTTTAATTAATTTAAAAAAAATAAATATTATTTTTTATTTTTTTAATTAAATATTTAATCAACTGCCATGACACTATGTATTGATATTTCATGTATGTCCATATATGTTCATAATTATCTGTTCCATTTGTGTATAATCATTATCTATGTGACGATGATGTGTTAACAATACTGGAATAAACGTGGTATACATTTAACACATATGGTGGAATATTTCTGCCAGTCACTTACCCACTGGCAGTAGTGGGCATTAACAAATAGTTTTGCCCTGATAAGATACCTAAGAGGATAGCTTGAATTTTTCTACTTGCAGATAGTAAGTGAATATGCGACAATTTTTCGGAAATGTTTTGACATAACTTAGTGGATAAGTGGCTGACAAAAATATGCCACCATGATACAAATAGGAAGTATGTTACCATTTTTGCAGTATTCACCGGTAAGATCCAGTCATGCACAAAGAAGTACAGATTACCATTGCAGATGATATTAAATGTTGGGTAAACAAATTGTTTTCTTCGAATCAGGAAGTAAGTTATATGTAGATTTACGAAACATGTGTATTGTAAAGTATGCATAAACTTGGAGGTAAGCCAAGGGCTATTCAAATAGTACGCAAATAATCGGCAATTCAGTTGTCTTAAACGTCGCGTCCAACCAGATGCCGTTTTAATTTTCAACGTAAACGTGTTTGCGGAAGAATATACAATGTAAATAGATCCCACACGATATTCTCTTGCAATTTAGATCGAATAAAACAACCAGGACATTTACCGACAATCTATCTTTTTCAAGCGACATTTTTTTTTCCAACTAAGTTTCTCTATTATAAGTTCAATATATTATATTAAGCAACACTTTAACTTAATGCTTAGCAACTTTCCCCCATATAATGACCGCTTCAGGCGGATTTAAGGATAATTTGAAAATGAAGCCATCTTAACCCCTTACTTCATATAGACTCATTTGGACGCATTAAAGAGAAAATCCTGATCCTATAGGCGCCATCTGATCTAGGTCTGCTCTGTTTACATATACAATAGTATAGCTGAGTTTCTACACAGTCCATGTGGCAAAGAAAAAATCATGACCATTAAGTCAAAGAAATAACGAGTAAAGTATTTTATCCATAAACCATATTTGGCCTTGGCTCAAGCCATCACTTACTGTTAATATTAAAAGACAGTCACAAATGTTACTGGCAGTTAGAAACATTTTATTTGTTACAGACATTCATTACGCTTTTTGTCGTCATTCTATTATCAATATAAATTGAAAAAAAAATGTATGTTGACCAGACTGCCATAATGTTTTCATTTTTTCAACAAGTCGACAAAGCGATCCTACTTTCCTGACCAATTATTTCTTTATCAAACTATATAAACTGTGTGAAGATTACAATGTGTTCTTCACAATATTTTATTTTATGACATTTTGTGGCTATTGCCGGAATATAATTAATAAGAGGGTAATTGGGATAATATGTAATATTGATTCATTTTCTAGTCAATGTATCAAAAGGACTTATTATTTTTGTCTGACAGTGTTTAGCAAACACATAAATCCAAAATAAGTCTGACCTTTTTCGCGTTACAACTAACCAATATGTCGGACAAAAGAACATGAATTCATCTGCTTGTGAAAAGGAACAATTACACAAACTAGTTCCATTCTTTCGTCATCAGTTAGCATAAATGAAATGTGTTTGTTTTGAGTGGACGCGCATGAAAATATTGAAATTGTATCAATTCTCGGTGAGATATATTCCATATCCATTCAAAACAAATATTCTCTATTGCTACAATCATCAAAATCATTATTTTACTTCATTATCAAATTAAAGAGCATAATTATCCAGTGGATTTTTTTAACCACACGAATGGTAATGAGTGTTAGGTCAATATTCATAAACACTTATGAAATGCTGTCCGGTTGAGAAGAGTATTTAATTGTTTACTGTAATACTTGCTGATTATAACATATAAACACAAACACGTCCATTTCGCTTAACGCAACATTAGGACTCTCAGTTACCATTATGTACGGTATGATTCGCCACTTCCCTGTGGCTATACCTGGTCGTAAGTGACATTCTGAAAAATACATCGTGCAATATCTGCCCTTTATTGTGTATATTGTACCTTAATGTTTGCTTGACTTTAAAGATACTTTATCATATAGGGTCACCGCATAGCAGTTGTGTGCTTTGTAAATAAAATATCGAAACTATGGTATGTAAAACAAGAAATATCTTTAAAAAAGATATTCGGCGTAGGATGAAAGAAAAACGAGATTTCCAGTCTTCTAGAACATTCCGAGGAAAAGCGCGCGAAAGACCGACGCACAACAAATTTAGTACGCTCTAGAAATAGTTCAGTATTTTTTCTATGAAATATACTTATTTATAGACGGTAATACAAAAAATTATATCTGTAAATAGGCTTGTTTGATATTTGTTCATATCATTATTGCATATGACAATTATGATATAAAAGCGTTATTAGTTGTTTTGGTTTTGGCGAATTAATTTTCAATGAGAGCATCTCGGCAGGCTGGAAGAATTCAATATACATAGTTATTAAGGGGTTTCATGTCATAACACGGTGGATTCTTTTTTGTTGTTTAAAATCATTTTCACAAAGTAGCATTCCTCAATTGATGGAAAAGGATTGTATTTAATTTACTGAAATCACTTTCATGTTTACATCAAAAAGAAAAGTAATAACACCAAGCTGAATGATATATACAAGCTGCACCCCTTATTTACAGTAATTTTATAGTCCATAATGATGCGTTAACCAATAACAGGAGTCCTTTTATTCAGCTTAGAATTATTTAACGCTGTTAGCGTACATTCGATTGGTTTAAGATGCGAGTTGAAATCGAAATTATACAGCTACGCCGAAAAAAATGCAATCGATTAGAATTAAATGTAGACTTATTTTTCAGTGTATAATCTGGTAGCTGTAGGGCATACTTGTACCTCGTTAACCTATGTTTTAATATAATTTTACGACACCAGGTGCCCGTTACACTAAACTCCATACAAACAAATTTGGTCTGAGTCGTTGTTCCAGTCTACCAAATTCTTATACACATTGCATTGTATTATATAAACTCCACACCTTATATGAAGGACTTTAAGAAAGATACTATTTTACACTTTGGATGTTACGCTTACGAAGCTTTTTTTCGGACGAAGTTATGTGAAACGGGTCCCTGATGTACAACTTGGAAGGACCACTTCGTCGTTTAATAGCATGTGTTTGGAATGTATTCAGAATATATCAATATTCGTTATACAGTTACAGTTGAACATAAAGGGTTAACACTTATAAAATATAACTTAAATCAACCAATGCTTGACGTACGGTAAAAAATCAAAACTTTTGAAGTTTGAATTTCAATTTAAGGCCACATATATCATAAACATTAGACTTTGAATGTTTATTTTGACTAGAATACGTTAGTATTGTATCACATGAAATATATACATGTATTTTATATAAAGTGCTCACTGACTACAGCTTTGGCGGTCGATCTCAATCTTAAGACTTTCTCAGGCTCAGACGACAGGTCCATTCCAGGAACCGTCAAGAGGGACTTATATAAAGTGAAAAGAAATGTTTCCCCGTCGACGTTAAAGTAATAAGTTTTAATTTAAAAGCATTTACCTGTATCTCAATAACACCGTACATGTAACTAACAACAAATATAACATAGAAAACCACGATTAACATTAACATAACATTATCAAAAACGTTTTCCCAAAATGTACATTTGTAGTTAAATACATTTTTTAATAAGAAAATGAGACAGTCAGTGTCACGTGAAGTTTCAGCGCTGCACGTGTACGGTGGGATGGGATTGTTAATACAGCTTCATGATGCTGATCCTCGGCCGCTGAATCACAAACTGAAAACAAACATTTACGTACTTTAAGTCATTTACATACAACGAACTTTGAATACATTTTCGTTTTGTTTATAAACTAGTTACTATCAAATATAACACAGAGGTCAGGCAAGAAGTAAAGGAAAAAAGGAAATGCGTTTCTGTGTGTATGTGTTATTACGATCAGTTTATATGTGATAAGAAATAAAATAAATATCACATTCTAGGATAATATGTTTTAATAGATATGAAAATATGAATAACCGTTGAAGCAAATGCTGATGTGGTTCATGACCTCGCATTTCAGAAAACGATGTCTGGAAATTTATTTCATGTGTTTGTGGTGGGACTTTGGGGCAATGCTAAAACAATCGTAAAAAAGACAGAAACAATAGTTTTACCTTGTTTTCCGTATCCATTGATTCAAACAGTGGGTTAGGTCGAGAAATAATTTCTTCTTTAACTTTATTCGTCAATGACTTCGGCTGGTAAATATAACTCTGAAACAGTGTTAATGAAAACGAAGTATTTTATATTAAATATTACTTGGGAGCGTGTCACCAAGGGTTCGGCAATAGTCGGTATAATTCGCTGATTTAAACCGGCCAATCAGGGACTTGGGGATTGTGTCTTACATCCCATGAAAATGAAACTTTTTAGTTTAGGTTTACGACTTGAAGGCAAAGTTTCATACATGACAGATGATATAGCTATACACAAATTTCCCCTGACAATTTTAAACCTTCATATCTCAAACAAGCATATTTCTTTCTTATAATGTATTTTATGACCAAATTTGCCGACGAATTCGAAACACTGTAAAATCATTGGTTTTCGTGGGGCACTAATGTTCGTTGAGTTCGTGGATGGTTTAATCCACGAATATCAATCCCCACGAATGCATTTCATATAGTAGACGTCACGCTTTCTAGAAGTTGGATCCACGAGCATATGTACCCACGAAATATAATTCGTTAGAGATTCCATGAAATTTAATGTCAACGAAATATAATGATTCTACGGTATATTGAAGTACATGTACTTACTGATAGATACTCAGGGATTATGTAGCCATATTTTTCTAAGCTTCAAAATAATAGTTTGTACCTCTGTGCAACACGAATGTTTAAAATCACAATGATATGATCTGACATTATTCGTGTACCAGTTCAGTTACTTTTGATAATCACCTGCACTGTTGGCAGTATATTATAGGTTAATCGTTGACCTTTTTCTTCTTTATTTTACCTCGATTGGGAAACAAGTTTTTACAACTTATACTAATCCCTCTCGACGGTTCCTGGGTTGGACCAGTATTTTGCGCCCGGAAAGGTCGTGAAGAAATCATGCCTCCAACGGGTTCGAGCCCACAACCATCGGATCGGTACCACTGTACAACGGCGCCCTTTTTCTTCTTTCAAGTGAAAGATTTAACACCGTTTAATACTTAAACGGGGTATACAAACATTTCACAATATCACACACACGCACACTTTTTTACCTCCGATCCATTTTCACCTTGAACTGCTTTATATTCACGACCATACAGGTAAGTAGACATTTCTGTCTCGATGATGTGAGAAATTCGTCTTTCATACACGTCTCTAAAATAAATAATACACAAAGCAATAGAAACACATAAGAATCGCCACCGTCAGAAGATGCCTTGAAAAATTAAAGATAGCTTTCATTGTTTTATCCCTAATAAGCTGAAATTATTTTTTTATATTTGTCGTTAAACCGAACAAGAAAATGCACATAGGTATTTGTTCCCTTGGTAAAAATGTATATGTGTCCGTTTAAAACTTAGTGATATACTAATTAAGGGAATGAAATAAACCATGTAGTTCCGATAAACATGAATTTATATTTCTAAATAAACATAAATGTTTATTTTGACAGTCGTAAGTTCTACTTGTCTTTTTTTTTTCTTTCTTCTTTTCCCTTTTTTTTTTTTTTTTTTTTTTTCTTTTTTTTGTTGCCATATTAGTCTCCATCGGAACAGTTCTTTAGTACTCATTACTTCCATTAGCCAAGAAACCAACATTTTTATTATTGTCACTATATCTGTCTCGTGGGAATTCCAGTCCCAAAAGTAACTGAAATGCTGTCATCGGGATATTAAACAAAAAAAGCAAGCAAATGAAACTAGATTCGCAACACAGAATATAACTTTACATTGTTCGACGACATTTTTTATATAAGAAAATAGCCAAGGAGCCCCGATTGGTAGGACCTTTTCCTACCTTTTCTTATCTGCCTTGTTGGATTTTCGTCTTCGTAAAACAACGATGACAACTACAGCTAACATAATGAGTATTAGTCCGCCTCCAATTCCAGCACCAAGGGCGATAATCTGCGACGATTTCAGTTTCAGCTCTTCTACCTTCAACTCGCAGTTGTCTCCCTTGAATAGGTACCCGCCATGGGTTTTACATCTGGTGTTCATAAAATTGCCATTTGATTATCAAAATGATATGAGATCAATGAGATCTTATAGATGATGCCATCTAGATCATTTGAAATTATTTTGCAACAACTACTAACATTACAATGAGGCACTTTACTTAATTTTATAATTCAGTACCTTTAGATAATCTTATATCTTTTGTTTGTTTGTTTGTTTGTTTGTTTGTTTGTTGGGTTAACGTCCCACCGACAGTATTTCAGTCATTTGGAGACGATGTCTACTTGCGACAGATAAAGTGCTGCCACACTGCAGTATCACGCTGTAGCCTTGTGGCATGATACCACACCCAGTCACATTATCCTGACACCGGGCCAACCAGTCCTGCAACTACCTTTACATGCTGAGCGCCAAGAAAGGGAGCTATAACAGTACCAATTTTTACGACTTTGGTATGTCGCGGCCGGAGATCGAACCCACTACCTCCTGCCCCCGAGGCGGACGCTCTAACCACTCGGCCACCGGGGACGGTATATGTATATCTTTTGATATAATGCGTATTTGTTTTTATCTTCAATATCTTACTTTATTATCAAATATTGCCACTGAAAATTTGAGAAATACCCAATAGTTGTACAAATTCTTGCATTTCACATTTTAGAGGATTGATGGCAAACACAACGCAATACTGAGCAGATATGGTTATTGAGTTTCATTCATATACAGTTATGTTTGCCTGTAATGATGTATATTTTCCTGTAAACATATATATCTGCCTGTAATGATGTATAGTTGCCTGTTATCATGTAAATGATGAATATGTACCTGTAATAGTGTTACAGTATATGTGCCTGTAATGATGTATATTTGCCTGAGATTAAGTATATTTGCATCTTATTATGTATATTTGCTTGTAATAATGTATTTATGTCCATTATGGTGTATATTTGCTTGTAATAATGTATATTTGTCTCGAATGATGTATATTTGCCAGTAATAATGTATATTTGCATGTAATGATGTATATTTGCCAGTAATAATGTATATTTTCATGTAATTATGTATATTTGCATGTAATAATGTATATGCGTCTGTAATTATGTAAATTTGCCTACTTGGTTCCTGTCTATAATGAATTGGACGTCACGAAATGTCTATAATAATGAAACAGTGACGTTAAATTGCAATTAGTCAAATAAATAATCGAGTCAACATGATATTCCATTCCGCCCACTGAGGCTTTGGTTCCAAAGCCCGGTAGTAAGAAATTTTATCTAAATATAATACTTGAAGTACTGAAAAACAATAACAACTATAGTGATACAATGACAGTAATAAATGTTCCATACTTACATGCATTTAGTGGTTCCATTTCTTTGATCAAAGACGCACACTCCTCCATTTTTACACCTCACTTCCTCCGACGGTTTGTCACAAACATGGCGGCATATGACGGACTGGTAGGACCCAGGTTCACAGTTATATCCTGCCTCACATGGGTTGACCGCTACTTGACATATATCTCCTTTAGTGTCATCTTCAGCTACAGAAATAACAATCGGCTTAATAATAGCATCACTCGTTTTATTTGACTAGTTTGAAATGTTTCCTTGACCAAATCAATATTATTGGTGGTAGAATAATCCAAAAGCAAGCATTTTGATGTTCATTTTACTAGGACTAAAACCATATAATTAAGATGAAAATATATTTATTAAGAACGAGATTTTCTTAAATACGAATAACTTGAGCATTTTAAAATGAATAAATATATATCAATATCAAAAACTATAAGCATTCAATATATTTCAGAGTATGGAAACTTACATGCATATATTTAGCAGAGATCTTCCTGAAATAATATTGTAATAATGTAAAAATAGTAATAAAACAGCTTAAGTGAAGAAATGGATAATACAATAGAGATAGGCATATCCTTAAGTTACCTTGTTCTATGGCTTGAACAATATTATTTAAATCATCTTTGACACAGTATTTTACTCCATCTATTTCGACATTCAAATTTCTCAGTATGGATTGCTTTTCTGAATGCAAGTAGATGGAAGCTTCCTTAAAATTCGTCTTTCCGCTGAACTTTGACCTGTATTTACACTTGATACTTCCATTTCTATAAAAATACAAGATAAGAAAAAAATAATGGGGACATTGGGGCATTAAAGTAGTTAATCAACTATATCTTCTCACAAAACTGTAGAAGAAATAAACTCATTAAGGTCCTGAATCTTATATTTGTATCGGGTCATCACTGTCTTCAGGGCTGACACACCTCAGTATCACACCGTTAAATATGACATGATACCACACCCGGTAACATTATCCTGACACCAGGTTAACCAGTCTGAGAACTATCCTGTATACTGAGCACTAAACAGGGAGCTACCAAACTTTAGTATGTCGCGGTCAGGAGAAGATTTGTACAAAACAGAATAAATAAATTACATATAATAATGGATTTTTTTCTCATGCTATTCTATCTCATTTGCTATGATTTCAATTTCTGTCTTTTTCTCGGGTATTTGGATTTTCCCATAGGGAGCCTCAATAGTTCGACGTAACGACATATTTATCGATTTGAACCTGGCTCCATCTTGAAAAAATTCATACACGATGGATATGATAATGTTTATCTTTTACGGTGAACAGTGTGATAACCCTTCATGGATATTCCTGAACATTTTCACTGGAAGCATGAGTGATTATCGGATGTATTTATGTATGTATGTACTCGTATGTGCGAGTTTCGGCTTAACGGCCCACCGACAGTATTCCTTTCATTTGGGAACTTTTGACTACACAAAACAGAGATATTACTGCTTCACTGTGACATCACGCCGTAGACAAGAGGAAATGGTACCACGTTGTGTCATATTTTCCTGATTCTAGCCCAACCAGTCCTGGAACGAACCTTGTGCAGGGAAGTATTCTAGTACCAATTTAAAGACTTTGGTAGGTCGCAGCCACCAATCGAAGCTACGGGGCGAACTTTCTCAACTCTATGCCAAAGGTACCGGTTGTATATATGTATGTTTGAATAGAAATCGAAGAATGAATGGATGATAAAGATTAACAACCATCGTGAGAATGTTCAAAAAAGAGACAAATTGCAAAATTTTGCGTAATACTTAAATACTTACATGAATTCGTAGACTTCCACGTATAGAAATCCCGGTGTTCCCGCCATTGCCGCATTTAGCTGGAGATGGCAATTGACGTGAAAGTAGTATTAATATTTGATTATTCTATTTATTTATTATCATTTCTTTATTCATAATGTGATAAAATATATTGGACATTTGTTTTAATTTAAGGTTGTTACCAATTAGTAAGAACATGTGTGTTTATAATAATGATGAAAGCGTCTGCCCTATGACCGAGAGGTCGTGGTACCAATCCTCAGTCGCGACATAACATGGTCTGGTGTATCCTCCTTTTCGTGACGTTTGACGTGGAAGAGAGTTATTCTATACGTTGTGTCTTTAATGATTCTATATTCTGTACTCTTATAGAGTTGGTTGTCTTTTATAAATAAAGAAATTAAGGTAATCCATCAATCATTAAATCATAATCATGGTCCTACAAATGCTTTAAAAAGACTTCTGTGCAGATGCAAGCATCCACTGGCTTGAAGTTACAGGCTTTTTGCTCCAAGTCTAAAGCTTGCATTTACTATGAAATTCCCTCGATCACTTGATTGACCATGATTACAATTTAATGAAAGATAGATTACCTTAACTTAAAAAAAATGCAACTCGTATCTGAAACGTGTCATGTATCACCTTCCTCAGCAACGAACAATGTGTTTTCCTAAAAGAGCATATGTTTGAACTATGATGGTTTTACATGATATGATATCCATAAATGATTTTATTAAATTCCAACATGGCATACAGTATCTACGCCGTGATCCAGTTATAACATTCATTACGGCGAATCCGAAGGTTGTGGTTTCGAATTCCGTCGGGTTGCAAATATTTTCCATTGCTTTTCCGAGAGCAAAGTACTAGTCCAATCCAGGAAATGTCGAGAAGGGTTAGCATATGTTATAAGATTTTGTTAAAATATTTACCGTTTCGGTGAAGCTTGTCTTGTATTTCTGGAAGAGCGCCGACTTTCTATCATTCAGCTCCGGTTTAAAGTCCGCGTCTATCGTTGCTGTCAAGTTTACTGACAGCACCAAATCAGCTGCCATCAGAAACAAAACAAGTATACATTAGTAATTTGGAAACGATAAAGAAAACAAACATTCTGTTTGATTTAGATTTAAACTAATTATATTTCCCCGCGCGGATGGTGTTTGTGGGATGTGGGTGCAGATTGTAGCGCCCGCAAACGAGTGTGCTTCATCTAGTCCTGTGTTTACAGAGGAAACATGGGATTTCAATTATATTTGATTACCGGTATATATAAGTGAGTGCCGACTTTACTTATATACGCAAACATAGTAGCTAGAACGTGTAAATAGGTATTTTTCATTATAAAAAATGCATGTTCTGTAAGCAATTACTTAGAATTCTAGATATGTGTAAAAAGTATGTATCCTAAAAGACGTGGTGTTTTCATGTTGCCACCAGTCTAACGTATCCGTAAATCAAAAGCAGGCATTGCTGTTTTGCATAATTACCTTTTCACCGTTTTGTACCACTCCGCGCTATGAAGCGTATCAATGCAATGCGATTGTGTACATCAGGTTAGTAAGGTCATGACCTCATTAGGTATGCAATTTATTAATGGGACATTATGAAACAAATCAAAGCGCTCAAAGCACTGAGAAACCGCCGGTTAGTTTATCATCAAAACAAAGAGTGAGTTCAGCTGATTTACTACTGGTGTTTAGAGTTGCAGGAATATGGTGCCACATGACCTTTGTCTCTATGCAGATCAACCCTTCTTAAACACTGGAGTTATAATTACATGTTTATAGTTCAGCAGTTGAATCACGCAGACAGTCTTTCAGCGCATTGAGTGCTTTGATTTCATAACGCGTTGCAAACTGGTGTTTGTTTTTGTAGTATGATAGGAAGCAGTGATCAGAACTTACCTCTAAATTTACTGTAAATGTTGCCAGGTTTAGAAGATGTAACGTTAAGAATCCCACCCGTCGGTTTTGGAGTGCTCGAGATGCCAGATATGGGTTTTACTGGGGATGATTGTGTGGAATGCGTAAGAGATTTGGTTGTTTGTGTGGTCAGCTCAGAAGTAACTGCCTGAGGAGAGGCTTGATGCACTGTTGCTTTGGTGTTTGATATATTCTTATTGCTCGTGTCGGTAGTTACTGACTGGAAAGTAGCTTTAGGCGTTGATGTTATATTTGATATATTCATTTTGGACGAGTCGCTAGTTACTGACAGTGAAGAAGCTTTAGGCATTGATGTTATGATATTTGATATATTCTTTTTGGTCGAGTCGCTAGTTACTGACTGTGAAGAAGCTTTAGGCGTTGATGTTGTGATACTTGAGATATTCTTTTTGGTCGAGTCGCTAGTTACTGACTGTGAAGTAGCTTTAGGCGTTGATGTTGTGATACTTGAGATATTCTTTTTAGTCGAGTCGCTAGTTACTGACTGTGAAGTAGCTTTAGGCGTTGATGTTGTGATATTTGAGATATTCAATTTGGTCGTGTCGCTAGTTACTGACTTTGAAGTACCTTTAGGCGTTGATGTTATGATATTTGAGATGTTCTTTTTGGCCGATTCGCTAGTTACAGACTGTGAAAAAGCTTTAGGCGTTGATGTTGTGATATTGAGATATTCTTTTTGGTCGTGTCGCTAGTTACTGACTTTGAAGTACTTTTAGGCGTTGACGTTATAATATCTGAGATGTTCTGTTTGGTCGTATCACTAGTTACTGACTGTGAAGAAGCTTCAGGCCCCGATGTTATGATATTTGAGATATTCTTTTTGGCCGAGTCGCTAGTTACTGACTGTGGAGAAGCTTTAGGCGTTGATGTTAAGATATTTGAGATATTCTTTTTGGTCGAGTCGCTAGTTACTGACTGTGGAGAAGCTTTAGCGTTGATGTTATATATTTGAGAGTTTAGCGTTAATGTTATGTTTATATTTTTTTGCGATCCTAGTTACTGACTGTGAAGAAGCTTCAGGCCCTGATGTTATGATAGTTGGGCTTTTCGTTTTGGTCGAGTCGGTAGTCATTGACTGAGAAGAAAGTAGTGCCGTGGCCGAGTCGATGTTTAATGCAGCATGTGTGGTCGAATCGGTTGTCACTGATTGAGAAGAAAGTAGTGCCGTTGTTGCTTCGATGTTTGATGCAGCATGTATGGTCGAATCGGTGGTTACTGGTAGAGAGGAAACTTGCGACAGTTCTAATGTGTCCTTTGTGGTCAAGTTCATAGATTCTATGAGATAATTTTTTGGAAAATTTCCTTTTATTTTGGTTTTATAACAAATTGAGAAGTGTCCTCAAATTGGCTTGTTGTCTGTGATTGTCCATAGGTAACCAGGTTAAGAAAAGTTATATAGAGGAAAATTGACGTGCTTTTCATTTCGATTCTATTATCTGAAAAAGAAAAAAAAGTTGCATGTATCGTTTGTATGAAACAGTAACAAGTGCCGGTTGAACCGGTGGATGCTCCCCGAACTGCGCTTTGTAATTTGATGGGTACTTTATTATACTATATGATGTTTGTTTGCTTGTTTGCTTGTTTGCTTGTTTATTTGTTTGTTTGTTTGTTTGTTTGTTTGTTTGTTTGTTTGTTTGTTTGTTTGTTTGTTTGTTTGTTTAATTTAACGTCCCACTGACATTATACTTTATGAGCTCCGGACAAAATTTAAAGTATGAAAAATAACAAAGGGCAATAACTCTTAAATCATGCAAAACAGAGATGTGGTTTTTGAACACTGCTTGTCTCCTCAATGAGATCTTTCTATCTATGAAGTTTCATTTTGATATATCTTATAGTTTTGATGTTATGCCCCGGATATACTTGAAGTATGAAAAATAACAAAGGGCAGTAACTCCTAAATTATGCAAAGTAGAGTTATGTTTTTGTACACCCAATTTAATTAAAAAGGGTAATTTATGTTACCTTTTACAGTTTTTGGGTTATGCTCCGGACAAATTGTGACGGACGGACGGACAAAGCGGCAACTATATCCTCCTCTCCCTTTGGGGTGCATAATAAGTGTGTTTATGTCATTTCTTTTTCAGTTTGTGATCTTTACTTAAACATTAGTACAAATATAAATTTCGTTAATGACTGATTCAGTTTTAATTATCAAAATCAATCCTCCAAACTAGCGTAAATTTATTTAATCATACAATCGAAAATGCATTTATTTGTCATTATAAGACCTTTAAGGGATTAATGAATTATGACTTACATTTTTTGTTTCAAATCCTTTCGTGATTGATTTGCAAATTATCATAGCGAGGATTTTGATAAAATACGTGAAAAAAAAAAATTCTCTTGGTTTAGACACGCGAGTGCATGCAGGTGTAATATATCAATCCGTGTTCAATAAAGATATAAAGTTACCTTTCTCCTATTTTGAAAATCAAATATTCCAGTGAACGGTTTTTTTCCCTCGTGGATTAAGAAACACTGGTCTCTCCGGTAATTGTTTAAGAAGTATTAGATTGAGCCTACCATTTATTTTAAGTATACATTATACCCATATCTTCGACGTGATAATGGTTTGTTCGATTTCAATTTTACACAGGACTGTATTGATAACGTCCGGTGGGTATGAGATTACTGCTTATTTGAACAATGTAAAGGTAGGGCGAATGTATGCTGACATATAAGTTAATGAATGATAAAATAACAAGCTGTGATTTGTATTGTCCCTGCAGTGTTCGGGTTGCAAAGTTTATCATATATCTACATGTGTTTACCTCTGCGTCCGTTGCGTCTCGCGGTACCAGTCGCTTTTCACTATATATGAAATGGCACAAAAAAGCTAAAGGGTAGAAGACCTATCACATCCTTTTTTTCCATTTTGTCCCTAAGGTCCTGGTAGCCGACCGGTAAGAGTATACATGTCGTACCTGGGAAGTCACGGGTTCGATCCAGTCCAGACCGCGACAAACTACAAAGTACAAAATGGTACGAGTACACATCCTATGAGCTTGGCGCACTTTGCATAAGCCTGGTGGAACCAGTGCCAGGATAATATTACTGTTGTTTCATGACACTTGTCTACGGCGTGATATCGCAGTGAGGTAGCTCTGTGTACGTCTCATGTAGACAAAAGTCCTAAAAATGACTAAAACATTAAAGGACGTTAAACCCAAAAAGCAATCAAAATGGCCTAAGAATGTATACTATTTTACTTTGCATTAGGGCATATTTCGTGACTGAATTACAATCAATAGATAATTTAGAATGTTTTAGAATTACCTTTTATTTGAACAGGATCTTTGAGGTTTGGGATCTCTCATAATTAAAACTGAAACAAAAACAGTTATTTGTTGTATACATTATAATTATAATGTGACAAAGAAAATGGGAATTTTCAAAGATATATGCGCACGCGAGATGTAAGATAACATTTTCACAGTTGATTTTTTTTTGGGGGGGGGGGGGGGGGCGGTAAATTATTTACGAAACAAGTTCTTGCAACTTATATTAATCACTTTCGATGGCTCTGGTGGCGATATATGTGGTCATTATTGTGGGAAGAAACCGGACAGCCCGGAGAAAACCCACGTGTCTGGACGGGCATCCACTGTACCCTCTCACGTACTTGACCAGAAATTGAACCCGGGACGCATTAGTGAGAAGCGAAGCGCTATACCACTACGCTGTCCAGGAGGTGGGGGTAGAATTTCTGTTTAGAAATTTATCATGTCAATCTGTACTTATGTCAGGTTGGACGACAATTATACCATTTACTTCATTGCGAATATTCTGTTCCCTAACCTAGATATCAGGTTAAATGTGGGTTGGCATAAAGGTAGGATCTCCGTAGCCCAGTGGTTATAGTTTTCTATTTCTTTATAGTAGCGTTACTAGCGTAGTAATTTACTGTGAATCTTTTTTATTGGTTCAGAAAGTTATTAAGTCATACATTTGTAATTCGTGAACTGGTGCTGGATAAGAATTTATACATACCTAATATCACCTGACCTCATTTGTTTGTTTTTTTCCATCCTAGCTGATGTTATAGCAGTTATTTGGCTCTGTTCTCTGTGCCAGAGTGTATGCATGTATATTTACTCAAGAAAATAAGGTTAAAGGTCTAAAGTTGACAAATACCTTTCCACACAGTTTATGATCAAATGATCAATGTATCCATTTCCATTCCCCATATGATCTGTTATGTATTGCCTATGTTTCACAATTTCTAACATTTTTCGTGTAAATATTCTTGATTAGAAGAATATGATTCATCGGCCTGAAACAGCGAAAAATAATCCCTGTACTCAGTGTGGTCATACCATGTGGTTTGTGACGTCATTTAAAACTATCACGTGCGGCATTATTTGCATTGATTCGGAAAAGAAAACTGTTGTGTTTTAAATTTCTTCGCCAATTTTAATGGGATATAGCGTATGCAAGGCGGAAAATTGTGCTCTACACTAACGCCCTAATGATAATTTTGTCACACGTACAGTATTTCCTAACATTTAAGAGAACATTATTAGTGGTGTGCTTTTCGTGATAACAAATAAATTCTCATAAACTCTGAAAGTTTCTCCGAATGTTTGGAAGTCAGGTACAGCTGACGAAAGAATCACTGGAGCCTATGTGTAGAGCACAATTTTTCGCCTCTTATGCGCTATATCCCATTAAAATTGGTGAAGAAATACAATTACGGCCTTTATTTCTGAATCGAGGCTTGAAATGACGTCATATACCACGTGGTATGGCCACAATGTGTACCGTAGGATCAGCTAAACATTACTCCATTCAGCAAACAATGACATATCAGTGGTCAATTGATAACATTATGAGGAGATAATATTACGATAAATGTCAGCGTATATCATCTCTCGTATAAATGTCATCAAATATTGTAAACCCCAGTGGAAATAAGTTGCAAAACTTTATCCTGTGTTATATATATTTGTCTAGAATTAATAGTAATCTGTTTAGAATTATCATACTTTAATTTTCTTCATTTTTATTTAATGTATATTAAACTTAATTAAAACAAGCATATTTTTCTGTGTTTAAGCCATACTTCAAAATTTAAAAAAATTTTTTTTTTTTTTAACATTTACAATGTACAAATACGTAAATATATCGGTTTTTGTTTATAAATGTATGCATATAGCTTCTGTTGTGCACATCTGGTAGCATCAAGATAATGATGTGGTCAGAAGTGTTTATACATTAATTAGGAGGGTACTCGCAACAATGAAACCTAAATATGTTTACTTCTGGTATCCCTGGGCCATGCCATGGACACCTGATTCAAGGGGATCAACTCTCGTGTGCGTGTTCCGGGCCCAAAGTATTGGTGAAACAAAGAAACCGTGAATTGAAATTAATTTAAATTCCTCTAGTACAGATATACTTGTTGTTGAAAATGCAATCGAATCCTGAATATATAAACTAGATCTACAATTGAAGGTGATAAATACCCCCGAGGCACCGCATTGACTAAACAATATGAATTGTATTTTTATTTATTTTTTCTTGTAAAGACGGGATAAGATACAAGGAAACTCGAATCAACGTGACGTGATACAACGGGATGCGATACAGCGTGTGTTGCGATACAATGTCTTGGCCGCGTGTTGCGATACAACGGGACGCGATACAGTTAACGTAGCAAGACAAGAATAAGATGCGATACAACGTCACGCAATACAACTGGATGCGATACAACGTCACGCAATATAACGGGATGCGATACGTCACGCAATACAACGGGATGCGATACAACGTCACGCAATACAACGGGATGCGATACGTCACGCAATACAACGGGATGCGATACAACGTCACGCAATACAACGGGATTCGATACAACGTCACACAATACAACGGGATCGATACAACGGGACACGATATAACGGGACACAACAACTGAACGCGATTCAACGGGACAAGATACATAAAAAATTAAGGGACGCTATACAAGACTTGATACAACGTGACGACACGATACAACGGAACGTGTTGTTGTGACGGATTCCTATTTAGCTCATTTTCAATTCGTGAAACGTGGGTATAAGACACCAGAATATGATGAGATACCAAAAGAACTCAATTTTAATTTGACTTTATTTAGCATGTATTCTTTTTATTTATTTATTTATTTACCTATCTATATATTTATTCATTCGTTCATTCATCTGTTTATTTTCATCATATGCGTGTGTATTATTTATATAAATTGGTGTATAATTAAACTATCGTCTTAAGGGAATATTTTAATGATCTGTGATGTATATTCCTATGTAGGATTGGTGATGTTAGTTTCTATTTAGTATGCATTTTTCATCACATTCTGGTATGTTCACACTTTTAACTTTCACTTTCTTCATCATTAAGGCAAAATGACCGTATATTTTTTTTTCGTATTTGAAACAGACAAGCAGATGGCAGCCTGAACTGTCGACCTCCAACCATATCCGGTAGTTAATTCGAAATCGAAAATGGCCGACAAATAGATAATGGGTCTCATATATGCAGTGTCACTGAACTGAATTTGTACATTATATATATATATGACATGTCACGTTTTCAAAGTTAAAGCTAGTTCTTGGTTGAACTAAAGGGTTTATGCTCGATGAAAATGAGAATTTAGGTGAATGAATGGATATATCATTTTGTATTGTATTGGGGTGTTTTTTTTTCAGTCAAAGGCCACACATACCTTACTTCAGTGGTACATACAACACAACTGTTCTTAAATAACATTTAAGTCGAATATTGACGTTTGTCAGGTAAATGTTGAATTATTTGTCAACGACCGAACTAACGTAAGACAGTAAAGTGACATATTATGCAACAATGGAAAATTCACTGACATATCGCGAGTATGAACAGAGAGAAACAGGGGCAGCAATTTGGAATAATTACAAATCGGGAAACTTCGAGAACCGTTCGTCATCATCTGAAGAAAGCGATGAAGAGGAAAAGAAAATTATTCTTAAAAGTCATCCGGATTCGGATGAGGTGAAAGAGGCATCAGCTGGAAGGAAAGCCGCCGTTTTGCTGGCATGTCTGTATATGCAATACACAGCAGTTGGTATGGTCATTGCTTTAGGGGTCATCTATGTTGAACTTATAAGTTCTTTTGACACTTCGCGGTCACAAGCTGCCCTGGTACAAAGTCTTTATATGGGAATGTCTATAGGTAAGCGATATGAACTAATCTTAATAATTTTATTACATATTTCAACTATCAGTATTAGTCAAGAGCTAAACGCAAGTATGTCTCTCGTTACCAGACCACCTTCCATTTTTACTCTTGGTCCTATTGTTTTCTTTTTCTCTTTAAATATTTCTGAGACAGCCTAATCGTCCCTTGGAGACTGTGTTGACAATATTTATCAATGTAAGTCGTATTTTATCTTGTTGCTGGTTAAAAAAAATCTATAATGTTGAGATTAATTTCAGCAAGCAATTCTGATTAAGTTTTCATTTCTTGCAGAAACTTAAGCTTGGCATACCCATACTTAAACATAACTTCGGAATTCCAAAATAAACATAACATTTCACGCATATATATCAGATTTGTATTCCAGTATTAATATAAAGTTGAAACGTCCAACAAAATTATTAATTTGGAATTTCACTAATACACATATGTAATGACGGTCTGCTGTATATAAATATGTATTAAATGTAGCCACAATATTTCGTGTGACTTTATCACTAAATCTGATAGGTAAAATGCCGTGATTGGAAGTTGCTTGCTGAAATTGTACTAAATCTGGATGTGGTTTTAAGTTAACACCATTTGATCTTGGTGTATTGAATAGGAATAGTATGGTTAAAAAAATGCGGGGTTATCATTTTCAAATTTTTGCTCATGACATCCTGAACTCCAACGAGTAATTTATTACATGTAGTTTTACTAAGTATTCTCATTATTAAAAACGTCAAAGTGAAAAAGTGTTCACATATTACTGTGTGTATTTCTGTTTTACTCATGGCTTTTGATAATTTAAAAAAGGTTTATAATGGTAAATGAGTGTTCCCATTCATATTGAAATGTTGATGCATGGTTTGGAAAATAATAATATTTGTGAAATGTGAAAATTAAGAAATATCTAAAGATCATTCGTGATTACGGCCGTAAGTAATGTGATAAAATTCCAAAGAATGTTACACTAACCATTAATATGTATATTCTATTTCAGGGGGAGGGATATTATTTACGACCCCACTGAAGCGTTTCGACGCCGGAATTTGTGTTATCAGTTCATCACTTGTGGCATCTTGCGCAATTATATTATCTGCTTTCGCCTGGAACATCACGATGATTATAGTCCTCACAGGATTGGTTGGTGGACTCGCAATGAGTGTGAATCTCCTCTCCAGCTATATCGTGACGAGCTGGATATTTCCTGGTGCCAGAAAAGTTGCTTAGGATTTTTAACAATTGGCGGTGCTGCAGCGCAAATTAGTATACCTTTTATAACTGGGTTTCTTATAGAAAAGTACTACTGGAATGGATGTTTGTTAGTACTGAGTGCAATTATTGCCCTTAATTGTGTTCCATGTGGTATCATCATATATGCTTCGAAAGAGTTTTTCCATAAGTCACAAAAGACAACAGATATAAAAGAAAACACGACGATACCGTGGTTCCGAAATATACCATTTATTTTATTTCTTTTTACAACGTTTTTGTGCTATGGAACTGGACCAATAGAACAATGGTTCTCTGCTGATTTAGCCCTGCAAAAAGGGGTTCTCATTGCAAGATGGTACACTTTTACTTTCCATAAATGGCATATTTGGTTTCATGGGCCGTCTTGGTGGAACGTTTTTAATGAAGAAATTCCCATATATGAGACCAGAGGTTGCTCTATCTGCAAGCCTTTTAGGATGGGGCATATGCCACATTACGATTGTTGAGGCAAATGTTTACTGGGTAATGGTCATCAGCATGGTATTTAGAGGCATTTGTGCAGGTGTCTTTTTGTCTTTTGCTCAGAATATGCAGCTGGAGCTACGAGGAATAGGCCTTTTTCCTCAGACTGTAAGCGTGTGCAATTTATTAGCAGGTACATCGCAGATTCTGGGTGGATTGTTGGGCGGTTACAGTTTTGACGTGACTGGGAGCTATACTCTGATATTCCACCTAGCCGGGGGCATTTCTTCCTTTACTGTTCTGTATCGATGCTGCTTATATTATTACTATGGAAACTAGAAAAACTGCGCCGTCAAAAGAAAACGTATGAAAGGCTTTAAGAAAAAGTGATTTTGTTCACACTTTTGGAGACTGTTTTACGATGCAATCCATTTGAGTCCATGTTAGTATTGCTTACGTTATTTTTGGGACGTCTGTCTAGATAAACAACTTTATTGATTTACATCTTTATGTTTTTTAAGTCAAACTAATGTCACAAATCTGTATATAGAGAATGAAGGAAATGACAAATAATTAAGACTGAGACTTACTGGACAAAATTTTCTCAAAATAATGTAGTTTAATTAGAATTCCTACTTACTTTGTAACATAATATAATGTATAAAATAACTGGAATATAGCTCACCAGCGCACTACGTGCTCAAGATGACCTATTGTGATCACCCTGCATCAGTCGTTTGTCGTCGTGCGACGTGCGTCGTCAACAAATTTCCTTTAATCTCTTCTGAAACCACTGGATATAACATGATGACACTTATCATGAACGATCCTTGGATAGCCCTTCAAATAAATGCTGAAATAAATTTTATCCATAAGGAACTCTGGTTTTATTTTTCTTATTTTAAAAAAAAAATGTTCTCCTCTGAAACCAACGCTCAGAATTTAATTTCATTTGGCACAAATGGTCACCTATAATTGCTAACGGAAAGTTGATGCCTTTAAAAAGTATGGTCCCATGATGGTCGGCTAGTTTCCTGGTATAATTTATACAGAAAATTCCAAAAATGTGACATCAAAGGTTAGAATTTCATTTCATATAACACTAAGGCCACATCATAGCTGTCTATCATAATTGCAAAAATAATGTTGATCCCTCCCTCGAAAAATAGGCTTCCAGTTAGTTTCCTTATATATGCTATTTATTTGGTTTCATTCAGCAAAAAAAATGGTCAGCGCATAGCCCTCTTCGTAATTGCTAATATAAAGTTGATCCCTTGAAAACTGAGGTCCCTAAGGTGTGTGAAGTTAGCGCGTAGATCGTAGATCGTAGATCGAAACTATAACTAATTTTCTTTGTCGATCTGGGTCGTAGATCGTAGCTCAACCATTCAAATAAACCAAAATAAATGGTTGAGCTGGATCGTAGATCGTAGCTCAACCATTGAAAAAATTCACGGAATGGTTGAGCTGGGTCGTAGATCGTAGCTCGACCATTGAAAACTTTCATAGAATGGTTGAGCTGGGTCGTAGATCGCAGCTCAACCATTGAAAATGTTGATGGAATGGTTGAGCTGGATCGTAGATCGTAGCTCGACCATTGAAAACTTTCATAGAATGGCTGAGCTGGGTCGTAGATCGTAGCTCAACCATTGAAAATGTTGATGGAATGGTTGAGCTGGATCGTAGATCGTAGCTCGACCATTGAAAACTTTCATAGAATGGTTGAGCTGGGTCGTAGATCGTAGCTCAACCATTGAAAACTTTCATAGAATGGTTGAGCTGGATCGTAGATCGTAGCTCAACCATTGAAAAAGTTCCCGACGGAAACTTTTCCGACGAATGAGATATTCCCGACAAGTACAAAGATTTTCGAAGGAAACTCTTTTCCCGACGAAAGCATTTGTTTCCAACAAATGCAATTTTCCCGACGAGTACAATAATCCCGAAATAATTTACAAAAAAAATTCCCGACATATAATTTTTCCCGACGAACAGAAAATTTCCCGACGGAAACTTTTCCGACGAATGAGATATTACCGACAAGTACAAAGATTTTGGACGGAAACTCTTTTCCCGACGAAAGCATTTTTTTTTTCCGACAAATGAATTCCGTGAACTTTTTCAATGGTTGAGCTACGATCTACGATCCAGCTCAACCATTAATAATGGTTTATTTGAATGGTTGAGCTACGATCTACGACCCAGCTCAACCATTTATTTTGGTTTATTTGAATGGTCGAGCTACGATCTACGACCCAGCTCAACCATTCCATGAACATTTTCAATGGTTGAGCTACGATCTACGACCCAGCTCAACCATTCTATGAACATTTTCAATGGTCGAGCTACGATCTACGACCCAGCTCAACCATTTATTTTGGTTTATTTGAATGGTCGAGCTACGATCTACGACCCAGCTCAACCATTCCATGAACATTTTCAATGGTTGAGCTACGATCTACGACCCAGCTCAACCATTCTATGAACATTTTCAATGGTCGAGCTACGATCTACGACCCAGCTCAACCATTTATTTTGGTTTATTTGAATGGTCGAGCTACGATCTACGACCCAGCTCAACCATTTATTTTGGTTTATTTGAGTGGTTGAGCTACGATCTACGACCCAGGTCGACAAAGAAAATTAGTTATAGTGTTGATTTACGATCTACGATCTACGCGCTAACTTCACACACCTGGTCCAGAAAGTCGACTAGTTTCCATGTATACTCTATATATAAAATTTCAAAATACCTATTTCTGTGATACCAATGGTCAGAATTTATTTTCAAATGGCACAAATGATCGCCTTGATTGATAGCTGTCAACCATAACTGCTAAAGTTAAGACCACCGTTTACTTAAATACTGTATATTGAAAATCTGCTGAACCAGGTTATATTAAGTGACCTGAATTATTTCTGTTAGTCTCATGTTACACTGCTGAGTGTTCTGGGGGACACCATGGTCCTCTTGTTATGAATTGTATAGATAATTAAGTCTTTAACGTTCATTGCCAAGGTACATGTAGAATGACGTTTGATTTTAGATACTTCACTTCAGTTACTTCTCACTAGATTCTAGACGCCGCGACAAACGTTCATAATGGTCGATACCTATTTTACAATTGCTGAAGGTGATAAATAAACCCAGTAAGTCGCATTTACTTAATAATATGAAAAGACATCGATATATGTATAATAGAAATTGATGCAACTAAACGCCGCGGGGACAACACGAGATTTCTTAAGCTCCCCACATCATTCTTTGATGGGAAAATATGATAAGACAACAAGCTAAGGAGGGTATTTCGTGAATGTGCTCTTCAAAATACTCTCTGTAAAATAACTAAAACTTTTATGCACTTTTCCAGTTAATTTTCTTTAATTCGAAACATATAGCCAGTATTCCTAATAAACTGTTTTGTTGCGTACTTTTTGCGTATGTTAAGACATCAAAGAATACGAAAAACATAGTTATGTTAATATATATGGGATCTATCACAAGCCTAGCTAGTTTGTCGGGTTTTACGTTCAACGAACATAAGGACAGTCACTCGGGGAATATGTCTACTTAAGACAGACACAGTGCTGCAGCAATGTAGTATAATGTCTTAGATATACAATATACCACCAGCCGCAACATTATCCTGCCTTTGGTCTTAACAGTCCTGGAATTATTCTCATTCTGAGAAGAACCATGTCCTTATTCATAAAAAAAATCAAACGCACGAGAGACGATTTAAATCATGGAGGACCCTCACTTATTTTATATCAATAAAAGGCCATACTCGTACTTCATCATTTTTGTTGAAAATGTAAAACGCATTCATGCTTTTTGTAATCGAAGATATATTTTTTGCAAAATAATTTTATCTTTCGAAACATAAGTGCGACCATTCATTTAATATCAAACATTTTAAAGTAAATAGATAATGATCACCTAAATGTCAATATTTTGGCCTCACTACTGGACTATCATGTGAGGGTTATTTCTCCCTTTTCTCCATTATTCACCACATAATAAAGAGAATAAGACCATAGTGCCGATGGTTGTCCTATTGTTGATTATCCCTCTATTATATAGCGCATTATATCTATAAAGGACCCCCGTCATTTTAAGACACCAACTCTTTCTCAACGTAATGACTCTGTGAAATGAAATGTCATATTTGAGTGATGTCAGGTCGATATCATTGAACATAGTTGTGCAATATACAGAACATCTAATTTATCAAGGACTACCTAACTGCGGTCTATCTTGTGCCTTGTAGAAGTTGAATAATTCATAAGAAGGGCATGTATGATTACACACTCCGTGTTAAGTCATAGTGTGGTATAGAAGATGTTTGTCATTTCATTTGTATTTGACCATGTTATTCAAACTTAAGGAAGAAGTATTTCTATGTTAGACCATGAGTTTCAAAGTTTACTTCATTAATATGGACAGAAATATAGCTGTATAGTTTAAAGATATGTTATCACTCTCTAAATAACCACAGTTACAGATTGTAGTGTATTATAATTCACTATGGTGAAGATACTGAATAAGCGAATTGTTTACTCTTAAATTTCTCTCTTCTCTTAATATATATTATATTGTATTTAAAGGTCACATATGAAACAGTGAAACAGTTTATGACTTTAATATATTTAAGGATCACATTTATTTTAACCCTTTCCCTCATATAGACTCATTTTGACGCACTCAGTAGGTACCACATAAAGCCTTATCTGCAGAAAACCACAGTTAAACCTTACCAAATTTAATTATAAAGTCCTCATTTCCAGACCACTGTGAAGCAGCGAACAGCATAAAACCTGATCAGCCTGCGATTACTCGCAGGCTGATCTGGTTTTATGCCGTTCGCATAGGTCTTTTCATGGTTTCCTCTATGAGGGAAAGGGTTAAATAAAACTGCTAAATTCAATACTCATGTAAATATAACCAGCGTTGCTACATATGATATCATTAGTAAACCAATATTACATACCAAACTTAATATCAGGTATGTGTACATAGTTTCTAAGTGTATTATCCATCGAAATATTGAAACTGTTAAGAAAACAAAGGTGATTTTGCAATGTGGTTGTGTAATCTATGGGATTCCTGCCGCTTCAATGATTTTTTGTATAATAACAAATACATTATGGTGCCTTATGATTGTCGCAAGAGTAGGTTTGGTGTTTTTAATTTTTCAACCCTATATAAAACGTTCATGATGCCATTTTGTGCCATCTTTATTTCATACTGTACATATTTTAAATGAAATTGAATGTAAAATGTAATGAAATGACAAAGCACGAGTGATTGTCTTGTCTTTTAATACAAGCAAGACAAGGAAAGGTATATATGTGACCAGGGCCATAGCAAAATTAAACATGTTTCTATTGGTACATTAAAATGAAGTTGATTGTTTAATTTAAGAGACTTTATTTAATAAGAAACACCTATTTTTATTTCTTTTGAAATTGTGTCTACCTTTTGCCCTATTTCGGGGTACGTTAACCTTACTATATTTTCGTTTAAATTTAAATTGTGTCTACCTTTTGCCCTATTTCGGGGTACGTTAACCTTACTATATTTTCGTTTAAATTTGAAATTGTGTCTACCTTTTGCCCTATTTTGGGGTACGTTAACCTTACTATGTTTTCGTTTAAATATGGCGACCGGCAGAATTTAGTTTTTTTAAAACACAAAAGGCTTCCCTTTTCAGTCATGAAAAAAATGAAACAATCAGTCTATTCTATTTCATGACATCTGATATTCCTCACAGAAGATAGATTCCCAGGATGTTAATGTATCAACTACATTAACATTAACATGCATCCTATCTCAATGATTCAAAGAAATTACAATAATGAGGCTTACTTTCATATGATTCATTTTCAATTTTATTTTTACAAAATACATGCACTTTGGTTATCTTGATACCCATAACCCGGCGACCAAACAGAAAATCTATAAAATATGTATATTTTCGGATAAAAAAGCTATCCATCCTGAAAATTAAAGGCTGATTGCTTGAAAAGTGTGGTCGCTATACCCCCCCCCGCACACACACACACACACACACACACACCCTTCTTCTTCTTCTCTCTCTCTCTCTCTCTCTCTCAATTTCTTTTTTTAAACGTCAAATGTCGTTTAATTGAAGTCATTTGATATATTGATTTAGGACACATGTTTGATGTGAATTTAAAGGAGATATTTTAAGGATAACTTTGTGAACGCCTTACATCAAATTTGTTGGAAAAAGAATAAACATAAACCTAATACATTTTCCACAAGAAAGCAGAAAAGTGTAATCAATATTAATGTCATCATTATCTATGAAACATGATTTTAGATTTTTTGCTCTGTTGTATTTTTGTTTCATGTACCATTGTAAAATAGCATTTTCTAAACTTTTAACATATTGATACCACAATAAAATACTGCAAACTTTAAAGAAAATCCTGCGATTGTATTCACAATATGTTAGAGACAGAGTGCTTCTAAAGATTAAATGTGTTTATAAACATAACTAAAAGAAACCCATGTTTAGCTATAAGAATACAAACAAGAGGGCCGAAATGACCCTGAATCGCTCACCTGAGAAAGGTCGTCTTCGTTGCCCTTTATAACATAGACATGCTAAATACAAAATCCATGCAAATCGTAATTCAACACATAGCTAGAAATTAAGCTACCCCTAGGGTGGGACCAATTTTTACTCCAGGGCCGTGATTTGAAAACTTGATTCAGGTCCACATAGTCATGTTACATACTAAATATCTAAATCCATGATCTTTTGGTTTCTGGCAAGACTCGACTATTTGACTATATGAGTTGTGCCGTCGCCTCGACAGTATTTCAGTCATATAGCGACGTCCAGTTAATTACAGGTGGAGGAAGACCCTGAAAGCACGGAAACATCCGGGTAGAGCCACCGACCTACCACATGCCAGCTGGAAGGCTTCCTCACATGAAAATTCGAATGACCCTGCCGGGATTCGAACCCACGCGGTGAGGGGCGTTTCTGGCAAGTCTTTCCCATATAAGTCTATGTAATATAAAATGACCCATGGGGCGAGGCCATGATTTGAACAATGTTAGTAGGTGAAAATTAGGCCATGTTACACAAAGAATATCTTAACTTCAGGCCTTGTGGTTTCTGACAAGAAGTTTTTAGATTTTCCTATCCATGTATAAAGCTATGTAACATCCAGTGACGCTGGGGCGGGACCAGTGTTTACCTCGGAGTCATGATTTCAACAACTTGGTAGAGGTTCACTTGACATTGCTACACACCAAATATCTAAGCTCTAAGCCCTGCAGTTTCACAGAGGAAGATTTTCAAAGTGTGCATTATCAAAATCTATCTTAAGCTCCTGTGACCTACTTTTTCAACCAATCAAAACAATTTATACAATTTTGATATAGGGCCTCAAAAGGATCAATCCTGTGAACCATTCAGAAGTTTAAAAGGAGATATTGTTGACGACGGACGCCGGACACAGACCCACTTAATAGCTCACCATGAACACGTTGTGCTTAGGTGAGCTAAAAATGTGACCCTACAGTGTGAACAAGATTTTTCTAAGATATGACGTAGTGACCTACTTTTGACCCAGCCACACGCATGATTAAATTTGACCGAGATATCATCAAGGCAAACATTCTAAGCAAGTTTAAGAAGGATTGAGCCAAAAATATGTGTAACAAGATTTTATTAAGATTTGCCCTAGTGACGTATTTTTGACCCCGCCCCACGTATATTGAACGTGACCAATATATCATTAAGACAAATTCTGATCAAGTTTGAGAAAGATTGGGAAAAAAAGTGCCCCCATGAGTGTAAGCAAGGTGACCCTGAAGACGTTCACCTGAGAAAATCTACAATCTTTGCCTGTACAAGTTACTATATTATAGTATATTTGTACTGAATACATAATCTATGAGATCAATTTCCAAAATTTCAATTCCACAAACCAAAGAGTAACTGTGTTCAACATTTGAAGTTAAACTTGACTGAGAGATTGTAGCTATAAATATTGCCACAAAACTTCAAAATGATTGCATAAGAAATGAAGATTCTAGAGTGTAAACAGTGAAATCTGGCCTTTTCTGGATGGTATTCAGTACGTTATAAATGTATATATTACTGTTATTAAGTCATGCGTATATATTAGTATGTCCAATTAAAATGGGCTTTCACTTCCGTTGCGCATGTGCAAATATGTATAACAGTCGAATGCGTGATTGTAATAATTTTCAATAACTGATATTTTTATGTGATTGTTTGGTGGTATCAAATACGTAAATTAGTGGATGCCTACTTATCACTTCACTTGTCGGTTTGGGTACTGTATTGAGCTTGAAATGATAAATGATTGTTTATTACATGATATGTGAGATAAGTAATGCGTAATGTTTATCTTATAAATATGTAACTATATGTAACCGTCATATGAACGTTTGGTGTAATTAATGCAGTAAATTAGTGAAATGCGTCAGTCGAAATGTGAATTGCTGCTGTTGTACTAATCCGGTTCCCGATAGGAAGTCGTGAACCAGAATATTGACGTGATAATGTTAATTATCTGTAAATACCTTCATTCGCACATCAGAGTAAAGTTTATGGAATTAGCTCAATTGGGAAAACAGCAGCTAAAAATATTTTACTGCAAGGGGTCGTGAGTTCGATTCCAGCTGGGACTAGATTTGATATGACAGACTTTAAAATATCACAAAAGCTCACCCTGGGATGTGCTGTGAGGGAAAAAAAGCCGTAAATATTGTCATTTAGTTTAAAGATTGTTGCGCTCAGCATATAAGACATGCCACATGTCTACGGCGTGATACTGCAGTGTGGCAGCACTATATCTGTCTCAAGTAGACATCGTCTCCAAATGACTGAAATACTGTGGTTGGGACGTTTAACCCAACAAACAAACGTAAAGATGATTGCTTAAGAAATGAAGATGCTAGAGTGTAAACAAGGTAAAATCTTGCATTTGTTTATAATTAAAGGGCCATAGCATCTGACCTTATTGGCCCATATAAGCTATTAATGAACTTGGCCGAAAAATTAGAACTATAAACATTGTTATCAAGTTTGAATAAGAAGATTACTTAAGCAATGAAGATGAAATGTTTAAAGGCATATAATTTCGACCAAGTTCGATTATGGCTGATATCGACAAATTATGTCAATAGTTATCCCCATTTTTATATAAAAATGCCGCCATCTTTTACTTTATTTACACTCTAGCATCTTCAATTCTTAAGCAATCATTTTCAAACTCTATGACAATTATGTAAATTTATAATAATGTCAAAATCCAAAGTTTGATAATGGCTGTTAAAGTCAAATTCGTGCAGGAGTTATGGACCTCGAATTATAAAAAGAATGCCGGAATTGTACTTTGTTTACACTCTAGCATCTGCAATTATTGAGCAATCATCAATTAACTTATACACAATGATAATGGCAACAATATCTCAGATGAGTTCAATTATGGCTGATATTTGACTGATAGATCAACATTTTAGGACTTTGAGATTTCAGAGCATCACACAAATTTGCTGTTTTATAATTCTTGACCAATGCAGGCAATGTTTCTCAGGTGAGCGACTTCAGGGCAATCTTGGCCCTCTTATATATATAAAAAAAAAACCATCACAGTGCGCGCTGAATATACACTCTGCGAAATGGGTTGTTTCCAAAATAATATTCATATTCATCTTTTGCTTCTTCAGCAACTCATTAAAATATTCATTAGTGTATTTGAAATTTAAATTTGACATGAAGGAATTGTATGTCAAAATTAGTGCAAACGAGGAGATTTTCATAAGCCAAGCCCTTTTCTATCCCATTGTTGTAAAATACGGTTTTAAGCTTCTGTGCCTGACCATAGTTTTGAAAATTCTACATAAAGAATACTAGGAAACTATCCTTACCCAAGCGGCCTCATTTTCCAAGGGATAAACTTTCATTAAACAATTATGGTAGACAGCCTTGAGGTGAATATTTGTACCAAACGAAGAAATTTAATTCAACTTAAACATGTTGTGCATTGGTGAGCTAAAAGAGCAAATAAATTTAAAGATAAATAATAAATGATGATTTATTAGGAGCATAGGATAGGATATGGTCCCCTGCGAGTTGAACCCAGTCCTCTTGGTGGAACACCAAAAGGTTCCATCAAACTAACAACATTGTTTCCACAGAATTTGATTCAATTTCAAAAGATAACCTTTTGTGATTGGTTAAGAAGAAAATTAGATATAAATCAAGGTGATTAAACCCCCCGCTCCCAACCTTGTCTTCACGTGACTAGATGCCTGTGTGTAGCAGTGTTATAAAATGCCAATAGGGGAAAACCACGTTTCTGATCAATATAAGCATTTAAAATAAAGTTTGATGTATTAATTTTGAGTAAGTACTGTAACATTAAGGCACCTTAAATACATGATCATAAAGGATGATATCTGTTCATTTTTCTACAAACAGTAATATTTTCAAGCCTCCACAATCTGTATGTTATTGAAATGTTTTACCCATAATGTGTTTAATAAATGCATGTCTTTTAGCTTAAGACAACCATGTTGGTACATTTGATCAAGTAAATTACTTTCATTTTATCTAGTTGCAATCCAACATTAAGCAAGGACTGTCCCAAGACAGCGCGATCCACTTTTCTGAATGGAGGATAATATAATGTTAGTTGTTACTATTATATCTTTCAGTATTAACAAAAAAGCATGTAACATAAGGCATTGAGCGTAGACATTAGCAATAAACATAACCAGCAAAGAGAGAGGACCATACCTGTGACAAAATTATGGGGTTTCCTGCCCTTATGAAATGAGTTTCTTTTTTAATAGTAAATAAGACTTAGTATACCAAGTTTAAAATGAAAATGCTAAACCTTAACCAACACTGACGTTAATGAGAGTGTCATGACAACACCTCCACTTTTTGAATAGTGAAGCTAATAAGAATGTATTGCCATCTATTACAGTTATACTAAGATTTCCCCATACTGCAATAAAATATATCATAATTAGGTAGTACAATGTTTTCTTCTAATTAACAATTTTCTATAGGATGTTTATAAATTCTTTACTTTCTATTTTATGATGCAAATTTATTCATTATTAGTAATTAAAAGTAATTCCAGGAGTATATGCTTTTTTGGATATCACTATAATATGTTACATAGAAACACGACTTTTGATATTAATCTGTACTCTTAATGGATCCTAGCTCAGGTTAAACATTTTTATATGGTTTTCACTTTTTAGAGGAATATTTTTTAACCTTTTTTGAAAAAAAAAATTGAGTAATTTGTGAAGAATGTTTATTTTATCATTCCTTGAATTTTATTGATTTGGGAGTTCTTTGCAATGTAGTTTGAAAGAGTTTGTAAACACGATAAAAATGTCACATTTGAAGGACAGCCATTTTCAAGTTGATACCTTATCCAAAATTTATCGACAAATGTTTATCATTAAATTCTTGCAGATCGTCCCTTACAGTTCAGCCTGAGGACACAATGTCCTCAGTTGACGTGTGTCGCCACGAGGAGGCACTGTATAGGGCTTGACCATGGAGAGGCTTTATACTGGCAGGGGAGACTAATGCTCCCTTTTTACCAGAAACTGGCTAGCCAGCGGTGGAGGCTGAAGCACACCACACTAGACGCATCACATGGCCCATTTTGACACACACACAATAGCTCAGAAACTGGGGGACGTTATCAATCGAAATTGATATCTGTGAACCCTAAACACAGAGAACTCTTGAACTTTAGTTTCTGAACATTGTGTGCCACTTTTTGAGACATTGACAGGTCTATTAAATAGCTGAAGAAAAACATATATTATAATGAAAAACATAAAGAAATAAGAAAACATTAATTAATGTAATGAAAAAAAAGTTTTAAAAAAATAGGAAACAATATACATTATCGTGAAAAAAACTTTTTATATGAAAATGGAAAACAATATCAAATAAACTTACATGGCTTTATATTGGAACACGACATCGTCTTTCGTCTGTACCATGCAGGATAACATCCAAACAGCGCAGCAGACAACCTGAATCATCCCAATAATCCAAACACCATTGCAAGATTCCTTAAATCATATTTAAAAAGGTAAATAAATTTTAAAGAAAGAAAATTCAAATCTGCTGACCAGGCCATTTTGATGCCAGGGCCATGATTTTAACAAACTTTGTGGTTTCTGACGCGAAAATTGGTTTAGTGTTTTCCTGTGTAAGTCTGTACATTGGCAATTAGTCCTGACTGAATATGTCGATATCGGCCATAATATAACTCAACCGAGAAATAGTATCCATTAACATAATCATGAAGTTTGAAAAGGACTGCTTAATAATGAAGAAGCTAGTGTTGAAATGAAAATGCTAGTGTGTGTGCATAAGGTGAAATCTTGCATTCTTTTATCATTTAAGGGCCATAACATATTTAAAAGTTCCTGTGTTAAAAAAACGAATGTGTTTAAAATAGATCGAGAACCTTGTGGCAAATGATTCCATTAATTATTCACTGAACCCACCTTGAGCATAGTCATCCATAATCGTGGAACCAGTGTACATGACCCTGTTCTTTATGTGCCTGAGTAGGTATACAGGTTTTCCCAACAAAGACAAACTGAACAAACCTAGAATTTCCCAAGAGTCAACAACAATCTATTTGAAAATAACAAAACTGAATCAGATTTTCCCCATTTTTAGGAGGTGAACAGCACTATTTCATTAACTACGTATGAAAACCCCAAATATATGAAAATATAACTTCACTAGAACAGATTTTATCCTATTTCATAAGAATTAAGAAATATAAGGGGAACTGGACAATTATAGTAACTACGTATGAAGACCTCCAAATCTATGAAAATATAACTTCACTAGAACACTTTTTGCCCCATTTCACAAGTAGTAAGAAATAAAGGGTGAACTGGACTATTTCTGAACTACGTATGAAGACAACAAATCTATGAAAATTAACTTCATTAGAACTAATTTTACCCCAATTCACAAGTGGTCAGAAATAGGGGGTGAGCTAAACTATTACAGTAACTACGTATGAAGACCCTAAATCTATGAAAATATAAATTCACTATAACAAATTTACCCCACTTCACAAGTAGTCAGAAATAGGGGGTGAACTGGACTATTTCAGTAACTACATATGAAGACCCTAAATCTATGAAAATACAATTCCACTTGAACAAATTTTGCCCCACTTCACAAGTAGTCAGAAATAGGGGGTGAACTGGACTATTTCATTAACTACGTATGAAGGCCCCAAATCTATAAAAATATTACTTCACTGGAACAAATTATTCCAACTTCACAAGAAGTCAGAAATAGGGGGTGAACTGCACTATTTCAGTAACTACGTTTAAAGACCCCAAATCTATGAAAGTATAGAGATTTGTTTTCGTAGAAAACTGATGTCTGCCCCCATCCCCTTCCCCTTACAACAACATATACACTTAGCACACTAAGGGGAATAACTCCAAAAATACTGAGGCCAGAGTTATGAAACTTATACATGACACTTTCTCTCGTTAATTTCTTTCCATAAATGAAATTTAATTTCAATAGCATGAGTCGAAATGGAATTATCTTAAGGAAACGAAATTGTATAAAAGTGGAAAAACTCCCAACAAGAAAATTTGGAAATGGATTATGCTCTAGTGTACTGCAATTCTTGTCAATAATGTCTACCCACCTATGAAGCTTCAAGGTTATATATCTCATAGCGCATGAGTTATGCTTTGACAAACTTAACTGAATATGAAATTAAACAACGGGCAATAACTCAAAAAATATTATTTGCAGAATTAAGGTTCTTGTGCACTGCAATTCTCCTTTGGGAGGTATATTCACCTATGAAGTTTCAAGGTTATATGTCTCATAGTGCATGAGTAATGCTTCCAAAATAAAAAAGGTATGAAATTGAACAAAATGTAGTTACTTCAAAAATATTATGTGCAAAGTTACGGTTGGTGCAAATTTTATACAGAGTTATGGTTCTTGTGTATGACACTTTTCCATCATGAGGTCTATCCACCTGTGAAGTTTCAAGTTAATAGCTTTTATAATTTTGAGTTACATTCAAGACAAAAATAATCTGAAATTTAACAAAGGGCGGTTACCCCCAAAATATAATGTAAAAAATAACGGTTCTCTTGCTTGACACTTTTCCTCCTTGAGACCTATCCACCTATGAAGTTTCACGTTAATAGCTTTGATATTTTTTAGTAATACTACGGGCAAAAAATTAGTATGAAATTTAACAAAGGTCAATAACTCAAAATATGTGATGTGCAGAGTTACAGTTCTCGTGCACGACACTTCTCCTCAATGATTCCTATCCTCCTGTGACGTTTCAAGTTAACAGCTTCAATATTTTCTGAGTTATGCTCCGGACAAAAGGTGTGACAGGCAGACAGACAGACAACTCCGACAAAAACAACATGTCTCCCCCATATAAATATGGGGGGGGGGGGGACATAACTTCACTAGAACAAATTTCGCCCATTTCACAAGTAGTCAGAAATAGGGGGTGAACTGGACTATTTCTGAAGACCCAAACTATGAAATAATCCACTAGAATAAATTTTTTTCCACTTCACAAGTAGGTGTGAACTGGTCTATTTCTGTAACTTCGTATGAAGACCCCAAATATATGAATATCTAACTTCACTAACAAAGAACAAATTTCGCCCAACTTCACAAGTAGTCAGAAATAGGGGGTGAACTGGACCATTTCAATAACTACGTATGAAGTCCCAAAACCTATGAAAATACAACTCCACTTGAACAAATTTTGTCCCACTTCACAAGTAGTCAGAAATAGGGGGTGAACTGGACTATTTCCGTAACTATGTATAAGACCTCAAATTTCTTCATAAGCCGTGTCTAAAATACAGGAGATCTAGCTGGATATATTTAATATTCTGCTTAAGAAGGAAAAGATTTTCTAATATCCCGAATTTAAAATATTGCAGTTGTAGATGGAAAATCCTGATCTGGAACAATATTTCCTGTGGAAAAAAATCTGACTTTAGCAGGGAAAAATGTATTTACACCAGGCACTTGTTGAAGGGAACTTTAACACTTCATCTGACAGGAAGAACTGGGTGTTATTAACCACCCACTGTTGAAGTCGCCCATCAGCTCTGTAGAATGGAAAGGTTATGTTCTGTAACATCATTTTTAAACATACAAGATAAAAAAGAAAGTATAGATGAATGTTAAAAAGGAGAAAACCCTTAAAGGAAATATGTATCATTATATATTTTGTATAGTAATATGCTTATTCCACAATTGCTCTTTACTAGTTTAATGCATCTCGACTTTAACATATATAAGGGTTCCATACTGCATTTCATTCTGTATATCAGAGTATAACAATGCAATAATATCATAAGTTCTGTTTATTTTGAGAGCCATAAAATTCAATTTGCAATATTATTTCTATATTTCTTTTCAACATCTACTTCATCTACTCGTAAAAAAAACTTGAAATGTTTCAAATATTTTATGGGTTTACCAACCATACTTATAAATACATGTACTTATAAAAATCACGGGGAATATTGGAACAGGCCACATTTTCATCTGTACCATTCTAGTAGTAGTGCATGGTACCATCTAAAGACCAATCAAGCTGATGTTCACGCTATCAATGCCATTTGGGTAGTTGAACCATCTCACATGCTCCCCGACCCACTGTGAATACATGTAAAATTTAATAGCTGTGATGATCTTAAACAGCTCGTTCAAAAATGATCATTGACTGAGATTTTTTGAACTATCTGTATCTATTACGTATATCAATACCCATGATCCATGATCTACAGATGCATGGTCCCTTATTGCAACATTCTGTGACTGTAAACAAGAGCTGTCAGAGGACAGCACGCTCGACTATTCCAGTGTCTTAACTGTATTGAATCCTTATCATGTTCTGCGTGTTCAAATGTAAGATGGATTCATCTTTATAATTTAAACATAATCATAGCATTCTCAAAAATCACGAAGTTTACCCTACATTTCTTTTCCCATATAGTAATGTAAATGCAAAAACGGGACATGGTAGAGTTATGGTTCATGATCTTCTCTTGGCCACTATCTTAATCTATGTATATTTTAAGTTTCAGGTCAACACCTTGTCCATTTTTAATAGTGCTCCAGGCAAAAATCATAATAAAATAAAGGAGATTAATACAAAATTGGACCAGGTAGACTTAAGGTTATTGGTCACTGCACTTCTAGTCACCATCTATATGTATATTTAAAGTTTCAATTCACTACCTTGTATAATTTGTAGTGATAGTAGAAGTAGTAGTAGTGGAGATCTTAGTAGAAAGTAAAAGAAGTATAAAACGATTATATGTAACAGCAGTTGTAGTAATATGATGATAATGAATAGAAGTAGAATGTAGGAGAAGAAAAGAATAATGATATGTAACAGCAGTAGTAATAAGAGAAGAGAAAGATGGCGATTATGAATAGCTGAAGAAATAATAGAAGAAAGTAGTAGAAGAAAAATAAAACGATGCTATGTGACAGCAGTAGTTGTAATCAGCGAATAGAAGGTGAGGATAATAAATAAAAGAAGCATTAGTAGTGGAATGTAGGAGAAGAATAAGATAAAAATAGAGGAAGAGATGATAATAAATAGTAACAGTAGTAGGAGTTGAATATAGGAGAAGAAAAAATAATGACATGTAACAGCATTAAGGCAACGTATGGTGGTGAATAATTGTTCCAAGTTTCAAAGCACCAGCTTTGACACTTCACGTAAAAAGGTTGACCTTAACATACAATTTAGCCAAGAAGTGTAAAAGGGACATAATTCTTGCAAAAAAAGCTAGTGTTATGGTTTTTAAGGCCAATAGTCAAATGGTGATGGTGAACGCCGAAGACGCAAGATTGATGACAAAAGCTCATCATTTTTTTTTTCAAAAATCAGATGGGCTAATAATGATATGTAACAGTGGTAGTCGTAGTAAAAGTTGAGGAAGATATTGATAATAAATAGTTGTTGCACTAGTCGTAGAAGTCGTCGTTAAAAGTAGAAGAATAGCAGATGATATTAAACAGCAGTAGTAGTTATAACAGTGGACTTCTTACCTGGTCACTTCTCCAATGCTCTCCATGGACAAGAATCAACCCAATATCTCCTTTTCATGAAGTGCTTAACCCAAAGGATTACTGTCTCCCTGTGGCTCAAGGTTGGATGATGACTGCTGATTTTGTAGACACTCCCTGAAATAAAAAAAAATGAATAGAATCAATAATAATACTATTACAATATTCATAATTTCAACACTCAATATCATCGTGTTATTCGTCAAATGAATATGTTTTAGTGGTCAAAGAAAGGACCTAAGCCACTAGTATAATTTCAGAACAACCTGTAGCTTGCAGGATGATCAGGTTTTATATCAGTTGCTAAATTTTCATTATCACTAGTCTCAGCTTATCAAAGGTAAAAAAAAATATTAGAGTTTGAAAATAGCTTGTGCATAGTGTTCTGTGCAAAAGCAAATCAGTTTGAACAATAGAATAACTGGCTGACTTCAAATATAAGAAGTACATTC
The DNA here is from genome assembly GCA_021229015.1 of Solen grandis. Taxonomy (NCBI): domain Eukaryota; kingdom Metazoa; phylum Mollusca; class Bivalvia; order Adapedonta; family Solenidae; genus Solen; species Solen grandis. The sequence continues at coordinate 45,523,413 of CM037783.1, read as the reverse complement.
AAATAATACAATTTACGTGCATTTTTACAGTAACCGTCCGAACACAATACATACCGATCTGTAAGATCACGTCCGTTGTCTCCCTTTAAACGTTCTCTCCATATTTGCAATAAACCCTTATACCAAGAATATACATGCAAATATTTAAAATACCAAGGGATTAAACGATAGACCAAATAAAACTTTCGATAAATTCGCTTATAAAGGACATTTATAGTGTACAGTAGTTTTTAACAGCATTGTAAATGACATCATCGTCATCATTATCATCATCATCATCATCACCATCATCAAACTATGTATAGTTAAATAAATATGTTGATTTTCCAGAGGGAAATAATACAATAAACAATTAAATTCACTATTCTTTATTCTGTGTGAATTGAATTGTTTATTAGCAGAAGAGTGAATGTAATTGTTTATTTATTATTTCCCTCTGGAAAATCAACATATTTATTGAAAACAACACTCCTGATGTTTGAAGAAGAGTGAAATTAAATGTCTATAGTTAACTTGCCGTGCAAAAAAAAAAATATGTATACCCGACTGCGGATCCGGTACAGGTCCAACCAAGGAGAAGTCGAGAGTGATTAAATTTAAACACCGGGACGTGAAAGGACGGGAAACTGCAATCACGAAACAAAAGTCCTTCTTCCGCCCTTTCTAGGATGATCATGTATATAGTATTGTAATTTTCAAAGCAGAGTGAACACGTTGCAAATTCTTTTTTTCCAATTTCATTCTACTACGTGAGCTATCCCTTGTTTTTAGCTACCTCTGGCATGACAGTCCAGCAAATGTGTATTTTTAAAATGTAATTAACTTGAATATAATCAAAACTTACCACTTAGTAGCTATATATTGTCCTCCTAGAGATTGTAACGTGAAAATTTCTATTCCTTCCATTCGCGCTCAATGTTCGCACAAATCTAAGGCTCACCCTGTAATAATGAGTGACAAATGGAATGAAAGCCATTGCTGCACGTGCTGATATCCTGAGATCGTATCGTGATATTTTAAACTACAAATGTATCACCATTCCACTTATGTTTACTCGTTTTATTCTGGCGAATGAACATCGACGCAATTCTGCACAATTAGAATGAGCTGCACGTACTGCCACCTCACAGGCGAGACGTGTTAATACATTACTATTATGATTAAGCGACCAAATCGTGTTTTGAATAGGTCAGTGACAAATCATCTAAATAATATCTGAGTTTTGAACAAATAAAATGAATAAAATTATAGAGAGAGAGAGGGGGGGGGGGAAGACTATATGCATTTATGTATGTAAATTCAGGGATATATGTATTCACTTATTTACTAAATAAGCCAATACCATAAAAATTGTGGATAAAATATGACAGATGTGAAAGAAATGGGACCAGCTCTATCATATGTTCAAATGAAGAATTAAATGATATGATAACTACATGTATAAAACAAAAATGACATCTTACAAATCTATTAATTAATACAACAAGAGTCGGTATCATAGTCAACTGTAATATAATCTGTAGTATGATTGTACGTCATACATGAATTTTCGAATTGATTTGGTGAATATTGATTCTTGTGCTGATGATAAAATTGGTGGTGGTGCTGGTAGTTTAGTTTAAACATTTATTTTACGGCGTTACAACATACGTTCATCCCACTCGACTGTTCTTGAGTTGGGCTAGTACTTTGCGCTTGGTAAGGTCATGAAAAATCCTTTCCCCAAACAGGGTATAGTCCTTCGGATCCGCAGTCAGTTGCGTTACCACCCGACCACTGTGTCCTTGGTGGTGCTCCAATGATAAGGGGGTGGAGGTTATGACTGATCTGGTCGTGGTGAATCCGGATTGATTTTTTTGGCTCGCCGAAAGCGTGTAGATATGTTTTGTTTTTATCGTATATTATATGCACAACGCGCATGACAGGGGAGTCCGGCTGCGATATCCGAACTGATTTTGCGGATCTTTAACGTACCCGTTGTATAGCACTGAATATTCACCGATCTCTCTCTCTCTCTCTCTCTCTCTGCATTAGCATGTAAATGGATGTGAATACAGATAACAAGTTTTGTCAGACAATCTTATTAAGTTCATCTGATACCAGATTCCCTATTTTCTGTCCCAATGGATTTCATTCATGAAATTCCCGTGTTTATCGGACTTTTACAACCTGTCTGTCTGGTAAATAACCAGTTTATACAACTTCATGTAAATCAACTGATGTTAATGTTTGCCTTGTGTGTGTGAGAGAGAGAAGAGAGAGAGAGAGTTTACGTATGAGAGAAGGACAAAGAGTGAATTGACTCATTATGAGAGAGAAAATATTTTATTCATTTCAAGAGAGAGAGGGGGGGTAACTCATTGCAAAAGAAATGGGGGGTCACTCATTGAAAAGGAATGGAGAGAGAGAGGTGAAAGAGTTAAGAGAATTACTCTTAACAGAGACAATACATGAACAGTCAAACCTTTTTTAAGCGGTCAGCCAAGGGAACAAGAGAATGTGTATTAGAAAATACCACTTAATACAGATTGACCGTTTTATACAGGTAATAAATAGTAGTATATAGATACAACTGTATATACTGCGAAATTTCACTTTTCTCCTAAATGGGTTTCTGTTCTATTTATTGTACTATTTATCCATATGAAATTAGAGCTACAAAGTATTAATCAAGTTTGATATATCTTTCCCATGTCATTAATAAATGAAAAATAGAAAATTAGAGGGGTTTTTTTTTTCTTTTTTTCAATTTATTTTATCTTAAGCAACTATCCTAAATAAAATTCGTCTTTGAACACTGCACACATATTTGAGGATTGTTTAAAGTACTATAAATCCACGAAACAAGCAGTAATTTGAAGAAAAAAAAACTTTGGAAAAAATAACTCTTACTCAACCAGAACTTTTCAATACAACATTTGACTCCATTATACAACACATAAATACTAGATCAAACTGAAAGCATTTTGCACTTCAGATGGACATAATCAACAGTTTTCCCTTCATATCTCCTCCTGAAAAATAGTATTGAGGATAATTATTAAGTGTAAAACCTGATCAGCTTGTGAGCTGCATAAATTTTAAATTTTATAAAATATTTTTATGTCGGAATAGCTCATCTGAAATCTGAATTGTAATCTAATTAATATTAGTTACTAAAACAAGATCAAAGTGAATATTTTAATCCTTTATCAATAAGATATCAAGGTAATCCCTTCATCAATTATGGTGGCATATTTCTGCCAGCCACTTATCCACTTAGCTATGTCGAAACTTTTCTGAAAAATTGTCACATATTCAGTTAGTATCTGGCAAGTAGCAAATTTTCAAGTTATCTACTTAGGTATCTTAACAGGACTTAACTGTCTGTTTGTGCCTACTACTGCCAATCACATATTCACTTATTTTAACTGGATATCATGCCTTTTTCCAGATAATTATGTGAAAAAATGCTTGTTATCCACATAATTTAACTGATTAACTTGAAAAAAGGTGAGATAACCAGTTATCTTAAGTGAATATATGGCTGGCAGTAGTGGGCACTAAAGGATTTTGTCATGTTAAAAATTTTCTACTTGCCAGATAATAACTGAATATGTGAAAATTGTTAAGAAAAGTTTCGACATAGCAAGTGGATAAGTGGCTGGCAGAAATATGCCACCATATCTTTTTGATACAGAGATACTCTTTGATCTTTTGCTTAGTTAATGGTCGCTAATGAACGTTGGCACTACGAATGACCGCAAAAATAATCAGATGGCGAGCCATTTTTGGTTTTACAGCAAATAAGTGTATGTTTATAAACTACATAAGAGAAAAGCAAAACAATGTACGTGCACGTGTGGTACAGGCTAAAGTATAGATGGTGCTACATGTTAAAGTAAAAATAGGTAATCCTAATTACCATAACTGTAATAAAAATGATGCTCAAATATCAAATCAATGGTATACAAGTGAATGTGACAATAAACGTAGAGAATTTTATGCCGCATTAAATCTATATAGAAGTAATAATAATGAAGAAAATAGGGCACTAATGGTAGTTAAACGATCAGAGTATAAAAAATTGTTCGTAAAGCCAGATTTGCAAAAAAAAAAAAATTAAAATTAAAAATGCTAAGCTGTATTGGAATTTACTTAAAGGTGCATGTGGAATAAAACAACCAAATATACAAATGAATGACTTTGAAGCTTATTTTCAGGCAGTTAACAACCCAGATGATCAGTTCTTTACACCTGATGAGGATGTACTATATTTCATTGAGAGATTTGAAAACAATGAGTTTAGCACTATGTTTGAGGAGTTAAATTTACAAATTACACATGAAGAGATAAATCATGCAATAAAACAGTTAGGGACCAATAAATCAGGAGGACCAGATAATTACCTAAATGAATTTTTCATACATGGCAGAGAAATATTGTTACCTACTTTATATATATTATTTAATAAGATTTTTGATCTTGGCTATTTTCCTGAATCTTGGTCAGAAGGACATATCGTACCCTTACACAAGAAGGGAAATATAAATGATGTAAATAATTACAGAGGGATAACTTTACTAAGTACTTTGGGAAAGCTGTTTACTAGAGTTTTGAATAACAGATTATGTAATTGGGCAGAATTAAATGGAGTGTATATTGAGGCCCAAGCTGGCTTTAGATCAAAAATGGGAACTGCTGATAACATTTTTGCATTACATGGTGTTATTAACCATATGATTAATAACAATAAACAGTTGTATTGTGCTTTTATTGATTTTAGCAAAGCTTTTGACTATATATCAAGAGAGAATCTTTGGATGAAATTAATTAAACTTGGGATTAGAGGGAAAATGTTAAACTTAATCAAATCAATATATAGCGGAGTTAAATCCAGAGTTAAACATATGAATGAACTAAGCAACAGTTTTGATTGTCATCTAGGCGTCAGACAGGGTGAATGTCTTTCGCCTTTCCTGTTTGCCATGTTTGTTAATGATATTGAAAATATGCTAATGGAAAACAGTTCTTGTGGAATAGATATATACATGTTTAAATTGTTCCTCATCTTATATGCTGATGATATAGTGATTTTTGCAAACAGTAGTGTAGAACTTCAAAATGGTTTAGACTCCCTGAATGATTATTGTAAAAAATGGAAGCTATTGGTCAATACAAGTAAAACCAAAATCATGATTTTTCGAAAAGGAGGTAGAATTTCAGATAGTATTTCATTTGTATATGACGGATCGGAACTGGAAATTGTTAAAAAATTTGTTTATCTGGGAGTAGTGTTTACATCAGGAGGATCTTTCTATGAAGCACAAAACACTTTAGCTGGACAATCACTGAAAGCTATTTTTAAACTTAATAAGTACTTAAATAAATTTGTAAACATTACCATTAAAAATAAACTAGAATTATTTGACATTCTAGTATTACCTATTCTAAATTATGGTAGTGAAACTTGGGGCTTCCATTCAGGAGATGCAGTGGAAAAAGTACACTTACAGTTTTGTAAAAAATTATTATGTGTTAAAAAAAGCACACAGAATGACTTTATTTATGGTGAATTAGGTAGAACACCTCTACAAAACATAAGATTATATAACATTATCAAATACTGGATAAAGATATTAGATGCTGATTCAAAAAAGTATATAAGAATAATTTACAATGCTCTTTATCAAGATTTAATGAATAAACCTAACTCTAAGAATTGGTGCTCATTATTAAGAAACTTGCTTTTCACACTTGGTTTTGGAGAATCATGGTATTCTCAGTCAGTGGGTAACAAAAATATTTTTCTTTCATTGGCTAAACAAAGAATTTTTGATCAATTTTTGCAAAACTGGAATGATTGTTTACAAAATTCAAGTAGAGCTTTATTTTATAGAAATATTGTTAACTTTCAGTTCCAACCTTATTTAGACATCATTACCTGCAATAAGTACAGAATTAATTTAACACGTCTTCGAGTATCATCTCATAGGCTACATATTGAAACTGGTAGATGGAAAAAACCTATTGCTACACCGGTAAATGAACGCAAATGCAGCTTTTGTAATATTTTAGAAGATGAATATCACTTTGTTTTAGAATGCAAAATGTATGAAAATATAAGAAAAGAGTTTATATCACCATTTTATTATCTAAACCCAAATATGTTTAAATTCACAGAATTAATAATGAGTACTAACAGGAACACTATAAGAAAACTGAGTTTATATCTGACAAAAGCTTTTGAATTGAGAAACAATCTACTATACCATGAATAACAGTGCATTGTAAACATATATATGTGTGTGTATATGTATGTGTGTGTATATCATGTATATGTATGTCAATTAATATCATATCTGTCTTTGCGATACTCTATAGTATGAGAATTACATCATATGATACATATGGCTCTCATAAAATACTATTAAATTTGAATGACATGTATAAGTTTAAATTTATTATTTATTTATTTATTATTATTTGCTTTTAAACTTGTGTGATGCGCTATAGGATTTGCCTGACTGCTACTATGTAACGTCTTATAAATAGTATTTAATGCCTTTGTCAAAATGAAAATACTATATCATTTGAAACATCAGTGTAAAACATACCTTGCCATTTCTGTCCTTCTTTCTTGTCTCTCTATCCAGCTCATTTTCTTGTGTATCACTTACTACACGGATACACACACTGCTGTCACGATAAAACATCCATCAGTTCAACAGAATACTGTTAATTATAAAATATATCCATAAACTATCCTCATATATTGTGATTATTTATCATAATTTTCAGTTTACCATGTGCCTCCGGTCCTTGTAATTTTCACACGATGATAAAAATCAGTAAAGGTGCCAGTTTAATTGTCGGACACTTAATAACACATTGTTTTTCACTCGCATAATGTTTTATAGAAGTAACAGAGATGTCTATACCTGGATATATCTAAATTTGATGTAGCTTCATGGAATTATATATAGTACTCACCTGTTTCGTATCTCCTTTTATCCTGTATTTTTGTTTCTTTCTTTATTTTGGGAATCACCCTTATATTTCGTTTCGATAAGGGAGGTAACCACTGAGTTACTCGATTTTGTTAAACTGTTTATGTAGTATCATACTGCTCATGTTGTTTGATATGGTGTATTTTTCTTTCTATTTGTAACTTCCTCTTATGTTTCGTTTCGATAAGAGAAGTTATTCGAAATATTACGACATTGTTTTGATATTTATATATATTTATATGATGTCTTATGTGATTTGCATGTTACATGATCGTTTACACTGCTTTCACTTTTCGTTTGTTCATCTCCGTCATGTTTTGTACAATTTATGTAATATGTTTTGCCGCATGGGTCGTACGACCTTCTGGCTTATGGTGAATAAAACTTTCAAAACTTTCAAACTTTCATGTTTCAAGTGCCAATCCGAAGGAAGTGGGATAATGCTACGCCTATTTGTTTCAAGTGTAAAGATAGGACATAACGCTATATTTTCCCAAATTGTATTACATTGCCTACCTTTGGAATCCTTCTTTTTATAACATTACACCAACAGTTTATTTAAGTGCGAGAAATTACGATATTGTTCACCACCATAGCGATTCAATTTTAGAGTAACTTAAACAATAAGTAAGTGTGCAACGGAATGCAAAAAGGAAAAGCTTCAAGACTGAACTTTGTTCCAATAGTTTGTCTCACTAAATCAGGAATGATTTTCATAAAGAATCGCTTAAGACGCCATATGCCTTTGAAGTATATTAATACTATACTTAAAATAGTCGACAATTATCACTGCACTAGGTAGTATAGGCTTCTAGATATGATGACATGTTACCTTTCACTTTAAAATTGCCAGTATTTTACTGTTTCATTAGGTCAAATTTTATTTTCAACCAGGTGTGAAGATGTGACATTGCTGGTGACACCAGGCAAGAGACGGACGGACAAACCACAACGTTGACGTACACATGTCCATTCGATTTCTCTGTTTGGCGCCTTATCACGTGTCTGGCTAACGGGATGTGGACTAATGGTGCTCCAACTTGCGGTATAAAGCAGTCTTTTGAAATATTTCGGAGGATGCTGCGTTGAAATCATGTATGCGAATCGCTATGTTTACACGGCCGTGTAAAACTTATTTTCGCAATTACTGATCGGGCATGTCACAATCCGGATAAATTTAACGCAGCAATTTTGTTTGTTTTCTTTTTCCGCAATGGTTAATTAGAAAAAAACTTAATTATGAAAAATAAAGATTTTTATTCACAGACGAAGCGCATAGCGAATCACTGCCATTAACACAAACAGTAGCTCAGTGGCTAGGGCTCCTGTAAATTAAATATGAAGTTGAGGGTTTGATTTTCTCTGGAGCCTCCTTTGTCCTCAGAATTTATTTTACTCATCTCTCAATTCACTGAGGTATAGGAGTTTCTGGTTTATCTTAATAAATTATCTCAAGTGATGAGGTCACTCCAGCTGTTCCTGCACCATAAAGATGATCTGTTATGGAGTTGTCATATCTTTCATTGCCAAAACCAGGACAAAATCAGAAATAGAAAATAACGCATTTT
>CM037783.1:45464756-45514756 GCA_021229015.1 Solen grandis | reverse complement strand
ATATGATACTTGAAACTCTCCGAATGGCTCTCAGGACATATACATGGTAATCTAAAGGCTGGCTGGTTTGCCCTGTGTAAAGATTCTATTATTGAATATGGTTTCATGCCACACGTCTATGGCGGCGTGATGCTACAGATGTCGAATTCACATAAAATCTAAACGACTTTAATACAAAGTCAGGTATGAAAAGGATAACCAGAGATTTCATTGGAAGTGATGTACAACCCGCAACATCGCATTGACTTATGAGTTTGAGATTGTAATGAGCCTTTTGTAAATCGGGATACGAACTGGCGAGACGGAGGGGGATGCGACAGGACAACAAGGCAACGCTTTTGAATCCTACATTGAGTCCTTAAGGTAACCAATACATTATTAATTATAAGTATGGTCATCCAAATGCTAAAAAATGAATTCAGTGCAGATGCAAGCACCCATTTTTTTTTAGTTAGGATATTTTGCTTACATTTATTATAAAAATCCAAGGATCACTTCATGGACAAGGATAGCCAACATATATTCTTCATTTAATTCTTATATAGTTAATAATAACAAACCATATGGAAATTAGTATAAAACAAGAATGTAAATGATAGTTTATCTACAAATCCTTGAATATTCTAAATACGAATCGTAATTCTTTAAAGATAAATAAATAAACTCAACTACAAAGGTATTTACAAGAATTGTCGGAACGAAAAATATACCCCACGCGCTACGCACGATTTTCACATTCGAAGTCACAGTGACTTTTGACCAAGTGACCCCACATCAATAGGGGTCATCTGCGTTCTCCAGTTATTGACCGGAAACGATTTTTACATTCGAGGTCACTATGAACTTGACCTTTGACAAAGTGACCCCAAATCAATAGGGGTCATCTGCTAGTCATGACCAATCATCCTATGAAGATTGAATGTGGGCCCAAGCGTTCTCCAGTTATTGATCATTAATGAAGGGGTCTACCGAGGGACCGACCGACCGTGCGACAGACCGACCAACCGACCGACATTTGCAAAACAATATGACCCACTTCTTCTTTATAACAAATCATAAATTTATTCAGGTAATCGTCTTGGATACTAAATTATTATAGTTCTCACGAAATGTGATGCATTTCGGTATTGTTGTTTAACATAAACTTACTACAACAAAATACATAAATATAATAACCCATTTTATTTCGTTTGATTGGATGTACTCAGCTTCTGAGTTTTCTTTTGTATATTTTCATGAATTTCATATTTAACATATCTATTTTAATATTTAAAATTCCATATTGCACAATAACGTTTTAGTGAATGTAGTAAAAGAAAATCAATCTTACCATCATGTAACTTGTATCACAAATTCCGTCTCCTGATAGCGTTATATCATGTACTATCACTTCTATAGAATAAAATTCCATGGCTTCAATCATATAGGTACAGTTTGTCTTTGGAGCCAAGTTAGGATGGTTTTTCGATGTCATTGTGATAGTTTGCACTTCTTGGTCAAATGTAACTTTTGCACCGCAATCTAGAGTTGAAATTTGTAATTTACTTATTTTTAACAAACATCAACAAAATGGATTTTAATGCAAACATATGATCTCAGATAATTTGTGAACATCAATCTCAGGACACAACTGATATGTTTGGTATATATAAAAGGTATCATATAGGGCGAAAGACAGGCATAGCTTTGTCATTAATGGAATTCCATAATTTTACTTCCGACATATTAAGAACGCTTTATTGCAATGTTTTAATAGCTTACTCATATCCGTCAGTACTATGCTAACAGCTTTTCAACAAACATACACGGATAAAGTCATATACCGACCGTTTTAACAAATGACCTTGTACGAGAAACAAAAAGAAAAACACCAACAAAAACAACAACATCAAAAGAAAACTGAAATGCGTGGTTGCAAGAGGATTGTTATACATGTAAAATAAAGATTTTGTGACAAGTGTTATTATGTGGAAAACTGACCATTTACATGCACACTTTCGCAAAAAATTGGTATCACAAATATTTGTATCTGTTAAGTGGATGCTTTAAAACTTTCCTCGTGACGTATCCTTGTATATGATGAAAAGTATGTTGTGTTTTGACGTAAAATTTATGTTGATAAATACATATTAATTGAAAAGAGCTTTCGTAGTCGAACCGGGATCATTTATTTAGGCAGATTGACGTTTTCAATTGTATAAGGAAGATCAAAAAGGTAATGTGAGATGAGAAATCCTAAAGATTTTAAAAATTAACTAACTCCAAAAGAAGGTGTATTTAAATCATAGAAACACATAGGACATGACATAACATAAATCAGAGATTAACAAATCATGCAAGTGCTCTGTCAATCTGGTTATACCGTATTACCCTATGCAGACAAATGTGAAAATGATTTGCAACCATGGTCATCCTAGCAAATGATTGCCAGGGGGATCATCGAATTCATGATAACGGCACGGTTCCTAATAACGAGGTAAAAGATGTTTGGAGTTTCTTTGCGTCTGAAGACGTGTATCAACGGAAAAGAATCCATTCGATTTTTTTTTAATTTCCAGTTTATTCTTTTGAGGAAAATATAAATCCACGTGCTGTCTTGTTTGTATTATATACAAACAAGTGTCAAACATATACCGAAATATTATTTTAAATGCATATCACGAATGGGTGAAGAGGTAACAAAACTGCTTCATTGAGATTTTTACTCTAAGGCACTAAAATATTCCCATTAATTTCCACAGTTCAGAAATTCTATCTTGATGACATAACGTTTCACAAGACTCTTCAGGTGTTAGTTTTGATTCTATAATTGTAATTTGGTGAAACCTTTGAGAGTCATACTGATCGATATCATGAAGTACGTATACTCTGACGATAATTGATATTCACTTTTATTCCTTTTTTTATACATACTTCTTATACAAACGGGTATCTTTTTAAGAGCAAGGAATTAAAAAAACGCACCAAGGCTAATCCCTCTGCATTGTTTTTCACCTCTGTACGGAAGGATTTTGCAGAAATGTAAGACCTTGGAACTACTGACGGCATTGTATTCCTCAGTTAGCACCTTGTCAACACAGGTATTGGCAATATCTGAAATGTAATACAATTACAATAAAATATAATAAATTCAATTTTATACAGACCATAAGGTCGCATGACTTAACATCAATGACAATCATCATGATCTGAAGAACCTTCCAATACCGAATATATATCTTATTTGATAAATTCTCAAAATTAAATTCAATCAGAAATAATTATTTCCTTCAGTGCATTTACCTAATTCTTTAAACAGAAACATTTGCTCTCCCTACTTGGAAGAATGGAAAAACAAAATGAAATAATTTAAAACATATGCATACTTTCACAGTCATTACGGCAAATGGGATCCACGATTTCTCCACTTTCACATTTACTTGCATGTAGTCCGCACATTAATTCTTCAAACGCTTTGTAACAGGGACTTGTATGATCACGAACAAGACCTCCAATCTCGTCTAATCGTACATTTCCAACACCGAGACTGTTGACTCCAGACACAGATGGTAATATGATATGTGCATAATCATACGGATAACAAACCTCTGCTTCATTTACGGCACATCCCTCCTCTAGATAAAATATAAATACTTTAAGAGATAATCTGTATTAATCATTGTAATGAATATAATATAATAGTTCAACCATTTTACAGAGAGCCACTCTGACTAAGTAGCTTACTTATAAAACGACTTAGCCTTTTTGTCACTATGTGGAAAACATGTGATTTCTGCAAATTCATAGTATAGATATGATGATGAGTAGTAAAGCGACCACTTTATTGTAATGAAGCAGACTATAACCACACATTCGTCATACGAAGACGGTAAAACAGACTACAATATACAACATTGAAAATATTTATAACGTTCGACCATAAATAGGACTCATTGAGCAGCAAAGAGAAGTGTTTTGATAAAAAATGCATTTATCAAAGAATCTTAATTCAGTCAGGATACTTTATTTAATTTTGTGAATATAAAGTTCATATTCCAGCTGATTGTTAACTCAATAAACAACGACGCGGTACTTTTTATGCGAAAGTAAAGGAATGCCTTCAAATACAAATCGTAAAAATGCATTGGGTATTGTCTTGTTTCATCATCCTTAAACAGGTCAGATGGGAGGCTAGACATCTAAACCGAAAGAAAAAAAAAACATAATTAAATAATGGTAAAAATGGATCCTTTTCGCGCATGAGCAAGGTGTAGTGTCACTTTACGAAAAGAAAATATTGTTGACAAATTAATTAATGTACCTGTTTGTGGTAGAAGCTTTATCTCAACGGAAGGCCATATCGCATTTGGAAAGCCAACAACATCGACAACGCATTGGAAAGTAGATAGAGTGTCAAGCGGTGTTACTTTATGAATAGTAAGGGTGTACAATAAAACCCCAGAGTGTGTTAACGGATTGGATACACTATATTTCCGTTTTTCTTTTCCTCGGACCATTATATCCCCGTTTCTGGCAATTGTGTAGAGTTCCTTGTTCCAAATCAGTATCAGCTACGGAATAAGCAAATGATCTTTATACGTCTGCTATATTATTTATTAACTATGTAGAAATTAGGATATATCATATTTATTCATTGATGTATGTATGATTCAAAATAATAGTTTATATTTCTAAATAACACTCATATTTATTTACACTTACAGATGCAATTTGAAATTCACAGTTGACTAATTTCAATAATCATGGTATTCAATATAAACGTCATAAAACTTTTTGTATTTAATTGTATTGTTTAAACATATATCAAAAACATTTTTTTACAAAAGATGACCACCTTATACTCTCCAGTATTATTGATGGTGACTGTTAGATGTGCGTCAGTCAGGTACCGTACTTCCAGTTCTGTTTTAGCTGTGATTGTCGGGAAGTCATCTATTCAAATCAGTAGTAAATGTTAAGTGAAAATTATCTTGAAATTTCACACCCTATTATAAATGCAGACGCAATATTCTAAGGGAATCGAATAAGAGAAAATGCCTGATGCTTAATATACATGTAATAATTAAACTATGTTTATCCGATGCAATATTGTATAAACATTAAAGTTTTTAATTGAAATACACTTTTATTTCCTTTCACTGCTGTCGAAGGTAATCATAGTCACCAATAGTTTGTTGGCTTGGTCATACTCCCAAAAGGGTTTACAGTACTTCCTTCTATTTGTTTTGCGATTTTGCTAATCAAATCCGTGATTGGTGTTTTAGTGCTTCAACTTTGCAAACATGTGCTGTTTAATATGACTTTAAATATAAACATAATATTGAATGATAATTAAAAAATGTACCAAAGCAGAATTTGCTTATCGCTAAGGTTTACAAACCTGGTATTTGCATAGGTATATCCGTCGTCACTGAGTCAGCTTTAAAATAGGAAATATATATATATATATATATATATTTTGCTCCTCGTTGGCTAAACATGCGATGGTTTATAAATGTAAAGTTCGCTAAAGTGAAGTTCGCTTTTCTCTATTCACCTACTCCATATAGCTACTGACATGCAGTTTATTCATGCTTATATATCATTACAGTACAACAAAAAGTAAAACGGTACAATCTAAATAGAAGGAGCACTGTTTATACCGTTTAATCCATTTTTTGGGGGAGATGTTTTCTTATAAAACAATCACAATCCAAAGGATAACATATTGTGATATCATTGACGGTGTGAAAATTTTGGCATGCAACATAAAGAAAATACAAAAGACAAACTTTTTTTACATGGAACCTCAAATTATTATTTACTTAGTATTTCAATGCTAAGAATAAGGAATAAAATATCATCACAATATTGAAACAGTGACGATGGGTCTATTTCATATTACTTATACATTAAAAAGAGCCATAATGGAAAACATTCATACCAGGTAAAGTTGTCTCATTTCCTCCCATCTCCTGAGATGTTGTTGCCAGTGGGCTAGTGAATGGGTTTGATGTTGTTGTTGTCGATGTCATTCCCGAATCATCAATGACTTCTGCATGCGATACATTTTGTTCATTATAGTTTTATAGTATATATTATATTGCTTAAGTTACAATATGGAACGTTTGAGAAACTGTGTGAGCCAAAGTATTATTCTTAAAATTTATAAATAAATGATAAACTGGAATACTTAACAATAAATAATCGGGAGTCCGCTATACTTTTTTTAAATTTTTAAAGATACGATAAAATAAATAAATACACATTTTCACTTTTAATGTTATTTTAAAGGCTTTGATAAATCACCTTAAATTGTATCGACATTTTTTTAAGGAAACCTTACTGACAACTTATACATGTTTGGATAATATCATATTGAACAATTTATAAAGAAATGACATTCTTAAGATGCAAAAGCAATACACCCGTACTAACCATGACATGTAGTTGAAAAGACATCAGTGCCAAAGAGAAATAGTGTACAATACGAGCCAGTGTAGCTGACTGGTTGAGTCTCAAAAATGATGCTATATGTTCCGGGAGGCAAAGTGATAAACGGTGATGAGGCACTGTAGAATCCTAACAAGGAATATTTATCTTCTTCGTTCTTGAGCAAACGGACGATGCAATTATTTATGTCATATGAAAAAACATGCACTGTTATACAGGATTCATTTTCAGTATCAAACACAGGTGATTCAATGAACGAGATTCCTGTCATCAATATCCCTGTGGGTCCTGAAAAATATATATTTGTATTAAAAATATATTATCTTAAAATTCCACTGTGTAAATTATGGAATATATAAACCTTTTAACTTAAAAAATTTAACGGAAAAGTTTTGTAATCATTTTGCGACAAAACTGTTTCGAAAGATTGAATATTTGACATAAATACGCCTATAATTACATTGTTACGTATAATTGTCAGATATTGCTTCTGCATTTATACATTAGCAAATATTAAGCGTTTCATATGCCAGTAATATTAGAAAATAAAGCATATTTATGTCCTAAAATGAATATGACATTTATCAAATTACTGTGACAAAAAAAAATCTAAAATTCATATATGTTTTTACCATAAAAGGAGGAAATCCAAGTTGCCTCATTTAAAGTCCATTCGCAAGCGTCACTGTTAGCTGTGAAATTGCATGCTGGTAAACCTATTATGAAAAGTTTCATATACTAAGTTTTGTAAAATATAACAATGATCTTATGATAAAAAGGGAAGAACAAATATATTGAGATCAATAAAAAGTGCCTAACATTTAGTCTGAAAATATGTTTCTACAGCTCTAAATATAATATTACATTAATGAATACACTTTTGACTTTTATGTGTGTTCAGTTTTAGAAACTACGCTCACCATTGCAGTCTTCGTCTTCGCCAAGAAGACAATCATTTGTTCCATCACAATAAAGACTGCTATGTATACATCTTGCATTACAGTTAAATGTCGTTTCATCGTCGCAATCTGGATAAGTATAAAAGCATAATAATGATTATGGTTGCAATAATAAGATAAGTGTTTCAATTGATAACGGAACATAAACTATTTACAACTCAGAAACTCGATTTTGCTCGAGTCTAAGATTTCTTTACAGTGTTAACCCTTTTGATAAGTAGCGAAGAAAATGTCAAATGTAGCTTTTTTCTTTCGGTTTCATTTCCATACAAACAACAACAATATTTTTGTAATAACGGGCAATAATGATGCATGACAGTTAAGATGTTAAATCTCTATGATGTGAAAAAAGCAATATGTACACAACCTTAAACATTAGTTATATGAATAAAAATATGATTTCGAGATATATGATTTAGTTTAAGGGTACATGTGTACTAAATTTTGCAAAGATGAATTGTTAGATTTACATACCACAGGTAGTTTCATCTGTTCTATCATTACAGTTCAGAATACCATTGCATATTTCGTCACTAGGAATGCATTTGGTTGTGTCACACAATAGGTCTGGCAAATTGCATGTTGGCTCTGCAAGCATTCATTGTATTTAGCTATCATGTTAACATTTGATAAAATGTTACGTCTTCCTATGAACGATTTATATACAGTGATAAAAACATTCAAATATATCTGACCTTGATTAACACACTCTCCTTGTGAAATCTGTATTTCATGAATGCTGATGTTCAAGTAAGAACTCTGGCTAAAACTTCCGACTTCAAGTGTGAAATAGTACGGTATGTTTTCTTGCACGACAAAAGATGAAGAAATGATTCGAAATTCACTTCCAGGGTTGGTAGAATGGTATTTTTCAGTTTGAAGAGTATCACTTATGAAACTTAAAGTGATATTGTATTGGCCTACTGACGAGAGGAACACGGTGGAACAGATTTTTCCTTCGGTAAATATCAACACCTCGGACATTAAACTTGAATCCCATTGAGTTGAAATAAAGGCATCTGAAACATAAAACAAAAATAATTTTATATTCAGTTCACCATATCTATCATCGTTAAGCTAGAATTTAAATACCCTGCATAAAAAGATAAATACATTTCTGAAAATAAATATGATAATTAAGTTGACCATGTAAGATTTTCGACATTATCAACCTACGATAAAATAACTTTATCGTCAAATTTCATGATGCAACCTACCCGAACTTTCCCAGTATCCTTTAGCATCATATCCACAGAACGTTTGGTATGAAAATTGACAGTTTCCATTATCTGAAAGAAAATAAATATGCATATTTACTTGTCTTATACATTATACTAACCACTATTTAATTGACAGCGCTCTATAACCATAAAGACGTTTATTTTTCGTGTTTCTAAATCTTGGAACATACTGTGTGAATAATAGTTTAAACATGATATTTAACCCTAGTACAATATGCACCTATCTATTGTTTATTTTAGGGAGCAAATTTCCGACCCTTATTTACCATCCACCACATTTTATCTAATCAACACGTCCGTCTCTGCCGTGAAATACATAAAAACAACCAAATCTCACACCATGCTATGTCACGTCACCTAATGAAGCTTATTTTGATTTGGTAGGTAGCTTTTCATGACTAGTAGATACCTACCTGTATATACCTGATTTAAATGATTATGTATTTAAACGTTTCTATAAAGTAAGAATGGGTCAGTATTAGACAGTTTATTTATGTTTTTGGAAATAGGATCAGCTCTATTTGAAAAGAAAATGTTTATTATGGTTGCTCCAATTTATGCCATTAATACAGGTACATTTTATGTACAGGGCTTCCATGGCCGAGTTTTATCATCAAGCCTCTTGCTGCATTTATTTAGAGACCTAACCCAATGTATTCGAAAATATTTGAGTAAGATCTCAGATTCAAATCAGAGTATCTTACCATAATCTCTATTGAAACTTATGGGCATAGTTTGAGTCTGAGTATGAAAAAAAACTTAAGTACCATAATTTTTGATAACACGGGGCCCGGTCTGGTCACTCCAAATTTTGTCGTGATGGAGCTTCCCATTTTGGTTGCAGTAGGTCAATAACCCAGGTGTCTTAACTTCTGACATACATATTCTAAGAATCTGTATTTTTTTTTCTATAATTGTATATATACGCGGTTGACTGTCGTGATACTTTTTAAGCGAGTACCTGTTTATTTCTTTATAAGGTTTACGCACATCACAGTCCGAAATCTTGCTGTTCTTATGTTTCTTTATATTTTTTATTACTTTCTTTTAGCCACTACGCAAATTTTAGAGACATATTTACATAATTAGAAGAAGAACCTTACATAATATTATAAAAATAGTTTATGCTTTTGTCGATAGATGACACATGCTTCAAAATATAATGTTTCGTTTCTATGCCTTTTCCTTTTTGACAATCCATTAAAATATGACAAACGTTCGGGTATGGAAAAGTGTTGCACGAAATAAGGGTTGAAAGTTCCAACTTTGCAAAAGTAACATACTTGTTTTTGTTTGGGGTAAGATAGAAATATTGTGTTTCTTGTTTACGATATGCAGCACAAATCATGACAAAAAATATATTGTGAGAACATCAGGTCAAGCAGGGGATTGTCCTCTTTAAGGCGTCACTAGAATATCGGAACGTTCAAACGGTCGAAAAGAGTGGAGTGAAAGGTATATTTTTTTAAATTTTGCAGATGTCAATGTCATATTTCGGAAATTAGGATTTACCCATGACTAAGAAAACAAAAAAGAAAAAAAATCGAGAGTTTATGGTATTATTCTATTGTTTGGGTGATTAAATTTATTTACTTTGAGTTGACCAATGTTTGAACCGTACAGATATGACAGGAAAAAGAACATGTAGGGTATACCTATTGTATTCTTTTGGTTATATTTAGAAAAGTATTAACTTTTGCAAATATGTGTATGAACATGATTTGTAGCCAGAATCCTGGCCATTGTAATGACATGCAGGTATTTAGGATCTGGTCAGGCATTTAAAAGCTATAGGGAGAAGAAAATATGTTTCACTTTTTTCGTTTTCATATTTTGCCGTTTTCTAGAGGTTTTAAGGTCAGTTTCTTTACAGCTGTTCAAGAAAATGTCTTTTCAACCGTTCTTAAAATCTTAAGGTTATAACTTCGTATTAAGTTATTATCGAAATGAGGATTTACGTGAACCCCACTTATGTTTTTCTTTCGCCTCTACGCAAGAAAAATGCATACTTTTTAGGGTACGTCTAATAAAAACCTGCTAATATTTTATTGTTTTTTAGAAGAAAAAAAAAGAGTTATAATTAATGCAAATGATTTGTAAGGCAAATATACATGAAATATGTATGGTTGCAATTTCAAGAATTATATGGTCAATTGTATAGATGCGGTCAAACAACCCAAAATAATTACAAAAATTCAGTTTAAAGACAAAATAAAGAAAAAGAAATAAATGCTGAAAGCTAGTTATCAAACCATGATCTGTATTTTAAAAATACCGTATAGGTATTTTCACCTTGAATTTTTCTACGCAACAATTTGAGGTCTATATATGTCAATGCTTTTTTTGCATTCTGTTCCTTGTTTATAGTTGTGACTTTGATATAAAAGTGTTCCGTGCTGATCAGATCTTAAACATTTTTGTCTGTTGTATTATTTAATAATAAGTAATTATGATCGTGCATTGCTGCAAAGAGATATACTGCAAAAGAGTTCATAACATAAAAAGACATTGGAACAATAAATCTCGATTTTCTTTCAGATGATTAAGGCTTACTTACATTTTTGCAGATAGATATATTAAAAGGTATTTATATTTTGAACATCTTTTTTTACATTTGTTGAAGTCTTATTCTCAACCAATTGGCCCTCCAAACATTTTCTTTTATTGCAATTAGTAGTTGATTTAACTAAACTTAAAAAATAACAGTGATTTTATCATCAACATTCAAAACTAGATATCTGTGTATATTGCAAAGCACATCTGATAACTAGATGAAAACAATTCTGTATACATGATAGAATCATAATCCTCACTTTATGATCGCTATTATAAGCTTTGACACCTGGACTCTTAAAGCACAATTGCGAATGTTTATTATAACCAATCAAACTGAAGTAATATTTCTACCTGATGAAGGACATCCTTGTGTATTCAGACTGATATCATCAACCGCTGCATGCACACCCAACGCACTGAAGACGATATGCTGTTCACCGGGTGATGGCACACAACCAGTGGAATTTAGATTAACACAACCGTGTTTCCAACTTTCATATCCAAATGGGTATCCATAGAGTTGTGTGGAACGGCCATTCACATCAACATTCAGCCAAGTAGAATCGGATAACGTTGCTGTTTGATAATTAGCCATTTATACATGACAGGTTAATGATAACGAAAATGAAAAACTTATGTACAAACTGAAGATACCTTGACAGATTTTCCCTATATTCTTCATTCAGTTGTATTATATATAAATACATTTTGTATATATGTGATACAGTATTGACTTATTGCATTATAATGCATCGTGGCACACAAATCGTCCTGACAGTTGGTCGCAAGTTCAGACCGAATCCTAGATATTCCTTTACTATCCTTTGCCTATGTTAAGCACAAATTCGCTAATACTTATCGCCAATTGTAAAATGAGTAATGTGTGCGCCAATAATTGCTTTCTTAACTAGATTAAATCAAGTGTTTAATATCAAAGTTATATCAATGCTGATGAAAATAATAGTAATAGTTGAAGTAAATATATACTACGCAATCCTGTATGTTGTCAGTTATTTTCGAAAAAAAAGTGCTCAGAAACAAACACGTATTATGTAAAATCACATTTATATTGTTTATATTTTGGATTATTAGCGACATAATAATGATAGCCTCTTGTAATATCTGGGTAATATATCAGAACATAATAGAAACAACTTGGTTGCAGTCCGCTTGTACTAGTGTAATTCAGAACAATGACCATTCTGATAAAATGCAAGTAATCATAATAAGCTCTGAATTATGGTAACTCATATCAATATTTTGAATTCATAGATTTGCCTCTGAAATATAAATGTCATCCTTACCATATTCAACATAGTACTTAAATGTTATCGAACAGAGTCCCCTTGCCTCATCTGCTGTGACAGTTTTCATCTGGAGCTCAGTTGCTTCATTCGCATTGCCCACTTGTTTGTTAGCAAACATAAAGTGGCCTTAAATGAAAAAAAACAAACTATGTTATACATATTATAAAAATATGATTCCAGCTTCATAACATATTCTTACAATTATAATTGTTTTTGTATCATAAAAATGTGATTAAATGCAAATTTGTTGTCTAATATCTTTTGACCCTTTAATTCAGCTGTTTTTTTATTATCTGTTATATTAAGTCAATTTCTTCCATAATAAAGAATCAGCTTGTATAGATAATGCTGAAAAATTGATTCATTAATCAAATTTATTTTAAAATCATTCTTCTTTATGTCGATTTAGAAAGAAATTCTTACAACTTATATTAAACAGATTTTAAACAACAACCTTCGCATTCTTATTAATATTCATAACATTTGAACCATTGAGTCCTCCAATTATGTATCATACTTTCCAGATTACGTTTAATAAAAACCTTTATACCATAAAGAAATAACTTAGATTTCATAAATACCATGCATTTAAAAATGTTTATACGTTTTGATATTGTACATCGACTACTTATTTGTTTGTTTGATTTTTATGTTATTTGTACAGTGGGTTACCACTGATATTAACTTTTGTAATTATCTTTTGAAAATCTCTTTTCTGTGAATTTGGTTTACGCAAAATTGGCTAAATTTTAAGACAGGCATTATTTTTTCTTAAAAAAAAGGGGAAATACTTTGTATCATTCTTTCAGACATATTTCATATGAGTGAGCAAAAGAAATAAAGGAAATCTGTATGTTGAATGTTGTTCTATTACGAAAAATATATATAAAATTTCATAGCTTTGGGTGGTTTTTGTATGCATGTTCGTCCTTTTTACATGCTGATTTGACAGTATTCTCATCTGTAACTTGTATAATACATAATAAATTATACATTGTGATAGAATATTTAAGAATATCATTTTAATGTGCTACTGAAGTAATTTGAAATAAAATCTTTCAAATATTATAATGCTTTGTTTTCCCCAACAAATTTTAGCCAACCTTACAGTAACGAGCATGGTGACTTCCTATTTGATTCTCATATCTTTTAGTTAAAGTCTAAAGTACTTGTGTACATAATTTTAGAAAACCTGTCCTCTAAAACAAATCCCGTTGAAACTCCATTAACAGCGACTTGCAGACCCAAGGGTGGGTGTTCTCGTCTCTCATAATGTCTTCATGTATACAAATTTAGATTGTATAACACATGTCATTTTGATAAACAATTTATTTACTTATATACAATTTGCTTTACAAAAGTTGAAACATAAGTAGGTTTTCGCATCTCGCAGTGCAAAAACCTATTCCTTTATCGTTTGTTTTCCTCTTGTCACTTTTTCTCGGCACGATATTTGCAATTTAGAATTAAGCTAAGTAATGAGATTTAAGACAAATATTAACACTATTCTGAAGATTCTTAGATTCCTAAGATAATACTATTATCAAATTAGTTTCAGCATTTGTTGCTAGGTGGCACTTTGCTCAATACTCCGAAGACCGATTTTGTTTTTCATTCTTTACCTTGTTGACTCCCCGTTTAAATATGATGTGAAAGAAGTTCAGGTTTGTGAAAGTTTTTGCGCTTGGAGAAGTTGATAGTTCAAACTGTGCATAAAAGCATGCCAGTAAGGGTGGGTCTACGAAAAACATATCCATTTTGTTTGAGGTAAGATAGAAGTATTTTGTTTGCTGCATATGATTTGAAACACAATTGCTGACAAAATAATTAGTGTGAGAACTTGGGTCATGTACGGGTTGTCCTCTATATCCGGTCAAACTTGTGCTGATTAGGGTTTAAGCAGTTCGGAAATGAAGGGAAAAAAATGTTGGTACTCCTATTATATTAAATTGCATATGTTTCGAAGAATTTTGATCTTTGAAAATAAGAATAAGAACTCGATTTGTAGTCCACCTGGCCGTTTCAATTATATACAGAATAATATGATCTGATTTTTCTCCTTTTTTTTCCGTTTTCTAGAGGTATAAGCCTCAATTTCTTGACAGCTTTTAACATAAGTGGATACATGAAGTATATGAAATGTTTAATCTTCAAATACCCTTTGAATATTTTTTAAAATTATGTCTTCTTTAAGAAAGTTATGTACAAATTGAGAAGGATTTACGTAAACTCCACTTTTGCTAGGCTTTGGCCTCTACGTATAACAAATAAAATTTATTGTAATCAATTTAAACCTATTCTGATTTTTGCAAATGTTTTGCAAGACAAGAATATATCAAATATGCATGTTTGCAATTTCAAGACATACATGGTCAGTTATAAAGATGCGGTAAAATTACTCGAAATAATCAGAAAACCAATACGGAAAAAACATCGCAGAATTATTCGTTAAGTCAATTGTCAAACTTACACTTATTGTCGCATGATCTGTACCTAAATAATAACGTAACGTAAAGACATTTTCACTTTTTTTTTTTTTTTTTTTTGTTATGTTTTTAACTGATTTTTATGTACATGGAAAAACTACTTTTTAATTTAATAACATAGTTCGTGTGTCACCAAACTGTTACAAGTTAAACATATACATGTACAAATGTGATAGAAACGGGTTGATGTTTGTCACAATCGATTCTGGGTTCAGTCGGATGGGGTATAAACGATAACTTTCCGATGAATAATCACTTGAATCAGTAGTAATATTCAAGCAAGACACAGGTGCATGAACTTCATAAAGTAGTTTTCGACACATTTTAGCCTTTTAAAGTTGGAACTGTTGATAGGTTAAATTTAGTTCTGGGACTTATTGTTTTAAAAGGGGATATCTAAAGGTTCCTAATGGAAACCTGGGTAAAATCATGAGATTCCAGATCGTTGTACAGTGTACACTAGACAGACCACACATGATATGGTATGGTAAATATGGTATACAATTTTACAACAACGTCGCGGAACGTATACATGTATATGTAAGCCGCTTATAGTCGCTTTTCAGAAGATTAACTGATCGTCGACGACTAGCGACAATCGGATCATCACTAGTGTACAATGTCATGCTTTGTCATATTGCTCTGCACAAGCAACAAAAGTACCGACGAAACAATTGTTGTGTACATGTTTCCCATTTCAAAGATGATTTTCAGAGATAAAAATTGTATGGAACAATACCTTCTTTATAGAGAATATTGACCAGATCAAACCCAAATCGTTTTCCTTGTCGGAAAATATAGTGAAAACAATCAACTCAGAGACAGCGCCATAATGCGGCATCAAAAGCAAAGTGTCGATCTGATGCACAAGAATTAAATATGTCAACACTGCGTTGCCTCACTGCGATATCACACCTCATGATACTAGACCTAGTCACAATATTCCGACCACCGGGCTAACCAGTTGAACTTACATTAAATACAGAGCGCCAATTAGTATTTCTATACCAATACAATTTAAAGAATTTAGTATGTCGCAGCCGTGCCCGAGCTAGTAAAACTGCAGATTTAATATCACTCAGCCCCTCATCTCTGCGGGTTTGAATCTCGTCAGAGTCACTCGGATTTATTTCTCGGTGACGAAGCCTTCAAGGTGGCTTGCTGTACGTCGATGATTCTATCCGGTTCGGGGTCTTCATCAAATTGTAATTACATGTAGTTGTATGTCGATTTATGAGTGCAATAATGATATTCGACACAACAACAATAACAATGCCTGTGCAAAGGATATTTTCCAGTGTGACATATTCACATAATTACCAGGGTTCTTATTCATCAATCTCCTGAGCCTATATTTAAACTCAGGATTCTGAAATTTGAAAAGTTATTTTTATTTTTAAACTGATCGAAAAAACCCATTAATATTTAATAGTTTTTCTCTTTATATTTGCAGAAATACAGTTATAGATAAGAAAATATTTATAGATTTAGTAAAACTTAAATTTGAAAATTTGGACTTCTTGAGTCTGAGCCTAAAATATACTTATGAGATTGGTGAATAAAGGCAATAGCATCGCTAATAGGATCGCTAGTAAGTTTCATGTATGGAATTAGGGGTAAATCCGAGACTCGCCATACACATGTAATTAGCTGAAAGTTCCTATATATGACATGTATACAGGCACAGGGATGGTACTTCAGTAAAGTAATATGTACTTAAAACAAGATGTCCCGCCTGGGTCTGACTCATCTAGGCCCCATCCAAGGGGCAAAATGAATGATATCAAATGAAAGCGCATCCCTAGTGCAATAAGCATATCACGTGTCATTTTTTTTACATTATTTGTACTTCAATCCTAACGTCAAGATATTTTCAATTGAATTTCTTTTTTTTCCGCTAATTGCTTTATTGGTATTAACTCAAGAAACTCAAGAATTTGAAGTCCTATTTCACTGTGTCTGTGTGTGTGTTTTCTTTTTTGCATTATGTTCCTTGTTGATAATTTTGCCTGAGATAAATAAGAGTGTTCAAGCTGATTAGGATTAAAGCGAAAACTGTGATGCCACTTTGCGGGTCTACTAACACACATACATACATACATATGCATGGCAGAGAGAAACACTTACTTTAAGCGCATACATATTGCATATATTCTTGAGTGTCTTAAAGTTGATATGCATTTGCGCTAGTATAGTGATATTGTGTATAGATTTGCAAAGAAATCTTAGTAAATTTTACCTTCAGTAGATTGCAATATTTTGTATAGGATAACCGCCGATACAAGATCGTGAGCTGAAAGCCTTTCCCATCTGTACTGAAGATCACATGCTGCTTTCTCAGGAATAACACCAATACCGCATTGCAAGTAATGGGATTCAAACGAACAATTGTGGCGGGCTAGACTTTCTGCAAATTTGATAAGGAAATAGCATGTATGAGTGTCAGCTAATTTACTTTCAACGTTTTAACATTCTAGAATTTTGAATGGTAAATAATTAAACGACAATTACATTTTCCAATCATTGCATACACAGTAAATGTTTGATGCACCGAAAGATAAGCGTGTAATGATGCATAAAAATATACTGACTCTGACAATGTCCATCCACAAGATCGATATTTGTAATCTGTGTTGTTGGAGGCGCATCAAACCGTTTTACTGCCGTGATACCTACTGACATTTCACCGGAAATATCGGGAATATTCGTACAGAAATATGCTATTTCATTTGCTTTCTCTGATAAGATTTCAATTATGTGCTGTTTCCCTTCATTTTGTATCCAAATCTAAAATTGAAATGATCAAACATATTGGTATGCCTGTGTTTGCCACAGCGAAGAAAAAGATTAAAGCATAGCCAATTCTTCAATAGCAAGAATAACATTGCAGTTGAATACTAAAAATATAAACTACAAAAATACCACGAATGAAATAAAAGGTTTTCAATTTTGAATTCATCATTCGTTTGGTGAATTTACATGAGTTGACTTAATTTGAAATATGTACATTAAAGATTTCAAACCGCTGTTTTCAAAATTGGGAGTTTACTAACCATTTAATAAATGTTTTTTTTTTTATATATTAGAATATATACATGATTAAATAGCTTGGAAAAAAATATACGCACATCCATAAATTACAAACCTAATTGAATTTTATTTTATGTATCAAATAATTTGAAAAATAAAGTTAAGAACCTTTAAAACATACGCCCGAGAATGCGTATACTCAAAGATTAAACTTTTCCTTCCGCCTGAATTATGTACATCCCTTGACTGCATGGTTATAAAAGCACCTGAAAATTTATACACCAACTTGTTAGGATTGACAACACATTAAAGGTAAGCCCACTATCTTTATACATTTAAATTATTTTTTATTGCATTCATTAAAATAAAAAAAATATTGTAAGGATGGGTGTTTTTCAAAATTAAAACTTTATTTTTTTCTTTTCTTCAAAGCATTTTATTGCCTTTTAGCTTACAGAAAGTATGTCTTTTAGGTTTGAATTTAATTTAAGAAATTTAGAACAAACACTCAAACAACAACAATACGTTATGCAGAGAAAATCAAAAGCCCTTACATATAAAGTGAAGAATTTTATAAAATGATATATATATATATATATATATATATATATATATTGTGCACAGAAAAAATAACTAAAATGCATGAGAAAATAATTTTCTTATTCTGTTGTTACAATTTGGTTTTTAAAGATTTTTACCTATAATAGCTCCTTGATCTATTAGTTTGAAACCGTTTACTGCAGTGCTTGAGGCAGGACCACCTAAGATGAAATTAAGAGAAAATAGTTTAAGTCCGATATAATAGTAATTTTTAATTGACTTTAGAATAACATGTCAATACAATATCAGTGTGCATTAGAACAATTTGATTGTTTTACAGACATTGGGTACTCACAATAAAATAAACAACATTCAACTTGTTGAAAAACAAACTAGCGAGGAAAATCCTTACTTTGATTAATGTCCCCCGCTGAATTAAACAAACTATTGATAAGAAAGTTTAAAAAGCAGTTGTACAATATACCTATTCAAACTTGCGATATGACTTCAATACTAGGAGTTGAACTTTTATAGACATACATTATTTCATAATCCAAAAATATACATTCATGCTATGTCTCAACACCAACCATGTGTCATTCCGACACGGATACCTCCATCTTTAACCTTTGTTTGTTTGTGTGTTGGGTTGATATGGCCTGAGATACAGTGTGTTAGTCATTTGGAGAAAATATCTACTTGAGACAGATATAGTGCTGCCACACTGCAGTATCACGCCATAGACATGTGGCATGATACCACACACCGTCACATCATCTCGACACCGGGCCGACCAGTCCTGAAACTACACTTATATGCTGAGCGCCAAGCAAGGGAGATATACCAGTACCATTTTCTGCGATATTTAACCTTTGTAACAAAAGCAACAGCTATATTACTTTTTGGAATTACATGCAACAATATCTTAAGTTATTTATAAGTTTGCAGTATATGGTGAAACAATTAATATATTCTAAAGGTGATCAACTTTGCTATAAAAGAAAATCCTGTAAAATTTTTTGAATGGCTCATACAGTTTTGGAGATATGCGCGAAACGTGACTGCATATATTGTTTAAATAGAAAAGAGATAAGCCGTCTAACTTAATATACTGGTGAACATTCTTGTAAATATTTGTGACTCCAGTTTATGCTCTTATAGAGACGTGTTGTTACACATTTATTTTGAAAGAGATCTACGCGCACAGCAATCAAGACAGTGCATGCTGGTGGGTATTCCTGGAAAGTTTTGTGACTCAAAATCAAACAGTTCTTGACATATGACCCAGACGATTGGCCTGGCAACGCAGAACAGTATTTCGGTCTATTTTTTTACGTACCTACTTTGTCACCCTTAAACAAAAGTCATGGAAAATTCTAAGTTTTTCTAAGCACTTTAATATGAGCATCAGTACAGTGCAAATATTAAATTGCATTATATGCCAGATACATGCACACCAAATAAACACAGTTTTTAGGTATCATGCTTTGATAAACACGACATAAATGAAAAGCTCAACCATAAATAAAAGCAATGTATATGAGGTTCAAACAATGAATACTTTGGCTTTGTTTCCCTTTTTTTTAAAAAAATAACCAATATATAAAGGGCTGGATTAAACTCGATTTTTGAATCCCTGTGTTGTCATTCAGATTGTTCACGTGAGAAAGCCCTCCTGTTGGATTGTGGTAGTTCGATGGTCCTTACTGCGTGCCTCAGTGCACTTTTTGTCTATCTGTTATTAGCATGACGGTAGTTTTGAAAATTTGATTAAATGTATTTAAAACATATATTGTCTTTGCTTTACGCACTCATGCATGTGTTTTAGATATCCATTTAATCATGATCGCAAAAGGATAAAAATGAAAGCATAAACATCAGTCGAACCTATTTTAAATAATGTAATATCAACATATATGTTTAAAATATTTTTGTTACAACAGTGCTATATTTTTCGTTCAAAATGGGATTTACATGATTTTTATTACAAAATTATTATTAAATTTACATTTTTTTCCATCTTTATATTTCATCGCAATACTTACCGCAGATTACTCCAGCAAATTCGTATGAGCCACAGTTGTGTGAACCCCATCCGTTATGCTTACAATCTCCAACGTGTTCTTCGCTTCCTTGACATTCTAAATTGTCGAGCCAAAACACACCAGTTGATGCAGGTCCAAAAGTTGAATAACCAACACTTTCTGCTCCCAAATGACTAAAAATACAGAGATGATTTAAATCCTTTTTATGTCGATTGCGAAATTAGTATATATTTCCAATTACGGCTCAATATTAACCTAAAAATCTGTCATATTTAAAATTTGTGTTGCCCTTTTATGTGTATGGTATATCATCTTTTTATACACACACAAAATGCATTCAAACAAAATTGTGCTATAGCAAATATATCATTACATTTGCATGTATAATCAAAACTTAAAGCAGGCGGTGACTGATACGCTGTTGATATTAGTGCATAACATTGTATTTTTGCATATGATTGTTATGTAGCTTATATGGGACCATGTTTTCTAAGCTATTCTCTTTCAAATCAATTCCCAGTATACCTCTCAAAGATTGAGAAATAATACAATCTAACTAGAACTCAAACATTCTTCTTTCCCGACAGCCTGTCACGGCCGCTTGCACAACTTTCTCCCCTGCTGTGAATAATGGGTACAATACCACACTCCTCCGTCATATCAAAATTCTTGAGGGAACTAGGGAGCAAGTTAGTGTGACCTCGGATCATATAAAGTCACGGTCAAGGTTGTTTGGGCAACAAGTATTCATAGGAGGAGAAACGAGTGACAAAGAACCCCCCAGCCCCCACCGCACATAGGGCGAATTCTCGACCGATTGAGCTTCCGGACGGATAACACAAATCTAAATTGTTGAATTACGGGAAAGATCAAAGTGCTATATTCTTGGTTAACCAAAGTATAGCTATACTCAAACGATTCAAGTAACGTGAAATAATATTATCATGACCGATACCTAACCAACTGTAATTATGAATTTTGTTGAATTATTTTCTCTTTTATTTAAGATCAAAATTCCAAAGTCAGAATAGGACAGTTATCTAATAGATGATATAATGTTCTTAGAAACGAAAACATTAAGTTTCAAAATTGAACATAATGTTTATGACAGCTTTTGAGAGAGGCGTTAGAATAGAATAGAAAAATCACAAAATTTGCTATTTTCCAACGGAATTTACGCTTGTTTTCTTATAATCTTTCATTTTGAAACAATGTAAGTAGGGTAGGGTAGCACTGTGACAATTATCTTTAAAGTAGGAATTCATTAGGAGGAGGAATGATCAGTAGGAATAAAATGTTTGATAACTTTCGTTTAGTTTTTTTTTTACTTTTAATTGCTTTTTACTTAAAATTCTAACACGAATTGCATCTTTATCTCTATACAGAAAGAAGGAGAAAAATTGTGTGTAAATTCGCAATAACGCACTTGAATCAGCGCGCGCGATGCGTAATAATATCTATTCCCTTATAATTACCTCCCCCGTATACTGCAGTTATGAATGAACGTAAACATCGTAGTAAAACTGACCTACTTTAAACAATATCGTTCGTCTGCATCGTAAAATGGCTGAATTACCTCACGGTGCTCATTGTGAGTTACGGGGTAGTAATGACACATGGAGAGTTGTTGATAGACAACATGACGGTATCGTTCTTAAGTATGTCATTCAATCGCTACATTCCGGAGAAATAAAAAGGGTTTTCAAACACGAATTGTTTGAAAAAACAACAACAACAACCTACAAAGAAATCAATGACTTTTTCAACATCTATTAGGTTTTGACGAAGAGCTGCTCTTTGATGAAAAATTTGAGCCAACATTTAGCAATTGTGACACATGTGAGCCTCCAAAAAAGAGGTTCAAAACTGTATCTGACAAAGACATTGTCACAATTAAAGAACAAAATATGGAGCAAACAACCAACAGGCAAACCAAATTGGCAGTAAAATTGCTAAAAGATTTGTATGAGTTCAAATAAAAAAATAAAAACTTAATAGAATATATAAAAATTAATTAAACTGGTGAAAAAATTCACACCATTGAATTCATTGATATTTAAAATTGAAAAAAAAAAAAAAATTTTTTTTTTATAATAATCTGTTTAAAATTAAAAAAACAATTGATTTTTAGGCATTTTAAAAATTAAAAAAAAAAAAAAAAAAAAAAATTGAATGTGACTTTCAACAGGTATTTTTCTTTTTTCAATTTTTCTATCTCTCTAGTAACAGTAAGAAAGAGAAGGCACCACCTCCCTATCCAGATTTTTTTCTAATAAAAATATTTCAAAGGAGGCTAGCACATTACTTACACAATGTCATTTTCAAAAACACATCTAAGAGAGAGAGAGAGAGAGAGAGAGAGAGAGAGAGAGAAGAAATATTAAAACTCATAAGAGATAGAAATACTAGTCCTTAGTAAAGCAGCATTAAAGATATACTGTGATTATCCAATATTAAAGAAAACTTAATGAAAAAACCCCAAAAAACAACAACATTAAAACATTTAATTTTAAATTTAATAAGTAACAAAAAGCAATAAGGAATTTGCTAATAAGAGTATGAAGGATACTCTATGGAAAAATGCCCACATACCCAATTATCTTCTGTAAAATTTCCAAATAACTGGCACAACCAGTAAAACATGTTAAGTGTGATGACAGAATACAGATAGATAGATAGATAGATAGATAGATAGATAGATAGAATAAAATACTTGAGATTAAGAGAATAAATACTTTGAACATCAAAACTTATCTGTAGACCTGGCAAATGTCCTAAAGTGAGATTTGCTGAAGGTTTAAGTCTTGAGATAGAATTAAAAAAAAACATTCTCAGTATTTTTTTTTAATTTACCTGCACTACTGTAAAGAACTGGACACATTGCATGCCTATTTCCTGATTAAACATGGCACATTAAAATGTGTCCTTTTATTTTGTCAGAATTTAATAATAAAAGAAATCAAATGAGTTTGACTGCATGAGGTATATGAAAGATACAAAAAAAAAGATTAATAAAATTTGAAATTCAATACTGATATTTTTTTTTCCAAAAAAACCATTCATTTTAGAAATGATTAAAATGTTTTAATGGAACATCTTTAAAGATATGTTAAAATATTTTTTCTACAAAATATGAATTCTATTTATCTTTTTCAATAAAAGAATGTATTTACTATTAAATAAGGACTTCAAGTTAATATATGTCTTTCTTCTGAACAGAGTGGCTGTTGGAAAGTGGTCTGGACACAGACTTTCAGCACCTTGAACCTCCCATCCTCGACAATGTTCTGCAGCAGTTCTACTCTGCTGTCCAAACAAAGGACGGAAGCGATTACTCAAAATCTGCACTTGTTGGTCTCAGAGCAGGCCTTAATCGTTTCCACACAAGCCCTCCTTTCTCAAGACAAATAAATATAATGAAAGACAGAGAATTTATGTGTTCAAATTAAGTTTTGACAGGATTGATCAAAGGTCTTAAGCGACAAGGAAAGGATGTAAGTAAACACAAGGAACCAATCACAGATGAAGATATCAAAAAAAACTTTACACTAGCGGCGTTTTTTCTGAGGATACCCCAGAAACTCTTCAAAATAAAGTCATGTATGAGGTAATTTGTCAGTTCGGTAGGCGGGGCAGAGAGGGTCTTGCAGAATTGAAAAAGGATTCTTTTGTTTTTGCTAAAGATTCTAAAGGTTGTCGGTATATAAAAATGGCTTTCAATGAAGCAGACAAAACCCACCATGGTTTAGACACAAGAGAAAAAGCAAAGAGGCATACATGTATGAGTCAGATGGCCCTTTCTGCTCGTATAGATCTTTTGAAAAATATTTGTCAAAGCTTAACCCAGATTGTCCTCGTTTTTTTCAGAGGCCTCTTGTGAAAGTCAATGCCTCTTCATCTGTCTGGTACGCAAACAGTCCTGTTGGGGTAAACAGATTGTTTACATTCATGTCAAGGATGTCTGAACAGGCCAATTTAAGCCAGAGATACACTAATCATTGTATCAGGGCTATGGTAACATCACGTCTCCACCAAGCTGGGTTTTCCAGTACTGCAATCATGGGAGTAACTGGGCACAGAAATGTCCAAAGTTTGAGTTCTTATATCAAGCCATCAGAAGAGGAAAGAAGGCGACTTAGTGAAAGACTAACCTTCAACATACCAGATCAAGCTGGAGATTCTACACGACCAATAACATCTGCGTCAAATTCTCCTGTAGCACATTCCGGTCAACGTGACATTTCGCGTGACATTACACATGTGTCTCCAGCAAGCCCGAATTTCAATCCAGTTGAAATCACAATGAACACATCCAAATCAAGAGATACAAGATCATTCACAATGTTTGCTGGCAATATCACAGGTGGCACAATCAGTGTAAACATATACAACAAGTGAAATAAGCACATGTGTTGAACCGTTCCTCTTTTGAATTTGTGTTAAGACTTTTGCTTTAATGTTGACGTCATCAAAGTGTGTGTAATACACATTTATAGTTTATCTAGCTGTTACATTTTGAACATCGATTTGTTCATTGGTTAAAAATTAATTTGAAGAGACCAAAAAATATCGTTACAAATAAAATATTTAATTTAAAAAAGTGCGCCATTTTTGTTACTTTTTTTATTTTTTCTCAGCTACATTATACAGGGGAGGTAAAACGATCGGCGAACTAGAGGGAAGTTGTTCGGTTTAATGTTACTATGCTTAATAAATGAATCCGAAAATTTTATGGAAAAATGTGTTAGAATCGAAATAATCTGTCTCTACCGGTGCGTTGTTATTTACACCCAGGTTTGGAGTTCAGGTGCGAATTATTATATCACGAGGGCGTGATATAATAATTCGCACCTGAACTCCAAACCTGTGTGTAAATAAACAACAACGCACCGGTAGAGACAGATTATTTCTTAATCAAATTATATTATAATGACTTTAAAAGGTAAACATCTTATTTAAATAAGAACAATGTATTTACATTTAATTATGTTGATATATGTCTGATGAATTACTTAGCTAGTTTAAACTTATTTATTTTACGTCGATTGAGAAACAAGTTCTTACAACTTATACTAATCCCTCTCGACGGTTCCTGGGTTGGACCAGTACTTTGATGAATTACTTAAACATGTTATCTCGTACTCGTACTCCAAGGTTACATATAATCCTGTTTAACTCTGAGAGGAGAGCTAGGGAGAGTTAACTTTTCATTAATTTAGTTTATTATATGTTTACATTTGCCTTACTTGTTCCACATTCCTACTGGTTTATTTATTTAAATTTATAGCTGCAAATTCAAATATAATCATTCTCGCTCATCGGCGACATATCGGCGCTTAAAAATATAGAGCCTGAGCGGAAATCGAGTCCGGGGTTTTCCCTTACTGTACGAATGTTATACCACTAAGCTTCAATGCAAAAAGTGTTTGTTTTCTTGGCAGGTGTTCAGTAATTTCAAGATTTATGTCTACTTGTGACTGGTGTATAGGGATGCCTTGGTGCGGAATCATACAGTTGACACTTGATATGATACAACTTTCAGTCACAATATTCTGAGATATAAAGTGTAGTTTCATATTCATTTGGATTGACCATATTTTCTTGTTCTCGACTATTTCCTGTGAAAAATAGTGAACTAAATTTGTTGTTGCTGTAGAAATCATAAATCTTACACGACGATGACACTGATCACATTCTATGACAAAAAGTACATTACTATCCGTATTTGATTAGATATAGGAACCTTTCACAGCTTCTTGTGCGATACATTTGCATATTTTACCCAAATCAACATTACATTACTTACTTCATGTTTAACATTCTGCACAACACCTCTGCGTCAAGGTCATCAAATAAATCATCGCATATTCCTCCCCATATGCCTTCGTGAAATATTTCTACCGTTCCTTCATACTCATTGTCTCCTGTTTCTCTTACAAGGCGAATGTTTTCCGGTGATGCACCTATAAACACAAAAACACATACGTAAACCGCATAAAGATCTCAAACGATACAGAAAAAAAAATGTTTTAAAATCAAAATGCTATACGAAGTTAAGGCTTTTATAGTATAATTTTGCATAGGTGATCTTATTTTGTATAATTACTACTTGATGTAATCCAATTCAATCCATTTGTTGAATCTTCTAAGTTCCATCCACAGTCGTCCAAGAATTGATCACATGAAACAGTTGGCCCTTTTGAATGGAAAAAATACAAAATGTTATAAACACCAGATAACTACAATTAATGAAATTCAAATATATTTAATAAGGTTACTTTTTTTAATCTAAATGAATTCAGGAAATGTTACTTTGAACAGAAAACAACAAAACAATTTTTTTCCAACAAACGAAAACAAGTTTCATGATACTTTGAACAGTACTTACCACGACAAGGTTCATTTGTAAGTTCAACATTATCAATAGATATAGTCGCATTCCATCCTTTTCCTCTGATAACTTTAAATTCAATTTCCTCAACCGAATCAACTGTTAAATCCATGCAAGCGCTCAGCCATGATTCACTATCATATTCACTTTGTAATTCATACTCATAGTTCCCATTGACGCCAACCTGTAGATATACAATAGTTCTATTAAAATTTAACATTGTCTGCGTAAAAGTTTTCATTATATTAGAACATTTCTTTTTTGAAAAAAACAAAACAACAACAACAACAACAAAAAACAAAAAACAAAAAAAAACATATTGACATTGTCCTGTTTTCTCAAAAGCAAATCTCAATCGAAATTATTCATATGGTCTTATATTTACATTATCTAATAAAAGCAAACAAATGAAAACAACAGCAAAAAAAAAAAAAAAAAAAAGCAGTGATGTCGACTTGTTATGACATTTGTTTAACGTCAGATAGAAATGCCAAATTCGTTGAAATCTCGAACAACGGCACCGCATGGAACGTTGCATCGATTATATATCTTCTTAAATAACACTTTCCCCAGTTATTATCAGTGTTTTAGTGATTTCACCGTATTGATATTAACATCCTTACTTTTAATGATCCTTTATTTGTCCCGTACATCATGTAATAAAATTTCAGAGACATTTTAGTATTATCAGCTGGGAACGAAAAACACATGGATGCTTCATCGCCTTCTACTCCATATACAAAATCGACCATCATCGTCTCATCTAATCAGAAGCATGCAAAGAAAAAATATTCATGAAATGTACAAAACATATAAATCATTTGCCGTCGTAAAATGGGTTAATAATGATTTGAAAGTTTTCAATTTCATGTTTTACTAACACGATTTTTTAAAATCTGAAAAACCCTTAAATAACATGAAACGTTCATAAGAAAACAATCGCATACAAATTGGGTCCATGCAAACACCATATTGATAACTCACCTATCCACTTCCATAAATAGTCAATGTTGCTTTCAAAGCATTTTCCGCATGTTCGTGCTATACCGCAAACTGGTAACCATTCGAACGTGCATATTCCATGCAGTAGGTTATCTGCAAGCAAATACACATATCTCTTTTAAGAAATTCGTATATAAAATAATCGAGTATACGTAAGTAGTAATCGTTACTGGCCAGATATCCATCCTATTGTAAAGTGGCGTCCATATTGGATAACCTTGTTAAAAAGTGCGAATGTCATTCAGTTCGGTGCTTTTCCATATCAAAAAGACGTTCCGTTAAGGTGTGATGATCATAAAAATACCATCACGCGGGCGAATGGGCCATATATTTAGAATGAACCCGTTTAACCAACGAGACGAGACCCTTCTTTCATAACCCTAATGTGACGATCAAGTTGAAACGTGTGACTATTGTATTGATTTGGGATTTCTGTCACAAACAAAGAGACGCATAGGTTGCGGGTGTGCAAGGATCATATTTTTTGTGGTAGAATCCTAAGTTAGCCAAATTTTGAAAGTTATAATCATATTTACATATTGCGTCAGACTGTAAATACAAGTATTAATAATTTTCGGGAGAGATGTTAATGATATTTTTGGATGATATTTCCATTTGAAAGGTTTAACATTCTTATAAGTCGCTAAATATAATTTCATATCATATAATTATCAAATGAATTTTGGAATTTAAAGGTGTTCACGGATCAAAGCTTTATAAAGTGGACTTTTTTAAAAGAAATGTTACATCATTTCGTGTTCATCTATGCATTTTTTCACATAAATTGTTAAAAATCTATAATGACAAGGCATTTTTTTGAAGCTGTTGATGTTAATGAAATATTATGAAATACCTTTCAGATTAACTAGGTTAGAAACTGTGTACATAGGCAAAAAGCATTACCATTTGTTTGGGCAAACAAGATAAAGTATATCATTGTGATAGCATATTTACACGATCTTCGAGCTGAAAGCTATCCATATATTTAGAAATTAAGACCGCGTAATTATAAGCATAAGTTAAACATATTATCTTAATACTTGAATTTATAACATAATAACGATTAGCCCGAAATCAAGTCAACACAAAAATAATATCATAAAGATACCACAATATTGAATGATATCTATCTTAAATAAATTTCGGTACAAAAAAGTGTACACAATTTTTTAGGAAAACACATTCTTATACACGTTTTATCATGCTGAAACTTAAATGTAGTTAAATGGTCCGACCATTTAGAATAAAAAAAGTTCATAAAATAGTAATTGAAAAATGCTCTTTGTCAACTGTCTCCTTTTCTACATTGCTAAATATAATTTTAGAAAGACTAAAGATTCAACACATGTACACATATAAAGGTGAATTTAATCTTTATACATACTTGTGCAATCTCCTTCAGAAATTGTTATATTGTCAAGACCAACAAAGGATGATGATACGGACCCTTTAATTGCAGTGAATGATATTTTATCTGAAAAATAATCACATGCATATATGAAATAAATTTCATCAAATTTTGTGCAAATTCAGTAAATGAAATTTTATAAGTCTCAACAAAAGGTTCAAATAAAAAAATAATTAAATTGAATGTAAAGGTCAGCTCACCATTTCCTTTTATTTATTTTAGGTATTCTTTTCTTATTTATTAAATAGATATACATATTATTGTTATTTGTGTTCATCTGGAAGAAAATATAGAACACCCGGATTTTCACAGTAGTTTCAGTATCAATCTCTCTAATGAAGTCTTGATACCTAAATCACTGGTCACTGGAAAAATGGTACACTTTACAAAATCAACAATGTACTAACATTTCGACGAAAAAACTTAACGTATATATTCAAGACGAATTATTTTCACCTAAACCAGACGGCGCTTTAAGTATTGAGCTTCTGATTTATTAAGCACAGTTTTTAGCATAGGTCTAGATATATACACCTTTTCACTGATAAACCCCGGGTCGAGATTATATTTGAAATGGTATTTGGGCACGTAATGCCAACGTGAAGCTTTTCAAAACAGCATGTTATCATCGGTATAAGATAACCTTTTTTATTGTATGGCGCATAAATTCGACGCTATTGTTTCATTTGAAAAATCTTAATAATATCAAAAAAGTAAACAATGTAAATATTTCATTAAATTTGAAAAATGCATTTGCGCATTAAGTTTTGAATATTTCCTTTTTGCACTTGTTTTATGAATAATGTAAGTATTAATTAGATATAAAAAAGATCAATTACATTTTCATATACATGAGCTACGACCTGTTAACTTTTACATACTCATATTCGGTTCACTAAGCTCTGATATGCGCCTCTTACAATTTTTTTCTTACATGTTGTATTAGGTTGTGTTGTTGAAGAGGTGCAGTCATATATCCACCTATCTGCTTCATCTTTTAGCATGTAGCTGCTGTACCAAATTTCGGTTGAAGATCCAGTTTCGTGCTCAACCATTTCAACAACTAAATCACGATAACTTGGCTCGTGGATGTAGTACAGGAACTCAACTCTGTATGGCATTCCGTTTCCGGTAAATGTTATTGAGTTAATCGTTGAGGAATCAAACTCTTGTGAAGATGTATTGTTGTACTGCAGATACCTATTTGGCTCTATGTTAAAAAGATATCAATATCAAAATAGTTTTTATTTTTATTTTAAAGTAACACACACAGTATCTTAATTGTATTTAGAATGTGAATCAAAATGCAAACAATTTTTAACTTTTGAAGGAACGTGACATGGGGCCCCATCCGAAAAAATAAGATAATCGACTGTAGAGTCTAGATATATTAAACCGTCTGGAAAATGTTACAATATCGACTGTTTACCTATAGGTTATGATCTCAATTTTAATGAAAACAAGAGTATCTTTCATCCAATATAATTTGTTTTACTCAAAAATTGTATAATGCAGCATTCATAAAATTAATAGCATAAATCTTTCCTTTTTCAATACAGTAAATATTTACAGAGGTAGCTAAACAGACAAAAAACATCATCATCAGCAAAAACAAAACAATGACAAAAAAACAAACAAAAAAAAACAACAAAAAACACTTACGTTCATTAAATCTTATTTGATCAGCGTCATAGACCCATTCCCATACTGCTTCCCCAATATTGGCATAAATCTCAAATCCACAGGTATTGTTTCCAAACGTACAGTTTAGACTTGGTTCATCAACGTATTCATTGCAGTCAATTTTCTCGTCACCATCTGTTGTATCAAACAAATTCAAACACGTTCTATAATAGTTGACAAACCACTCATGTGTGCTATACAACTGACGGCCTAAAATACAGCAGAGTAATATCCTGAAATTCTAAAGTCAGAGTACGCCCAACGTTTATTTTGTATTGAATTCCGTTCATACAGAATAGAAAATTTTGTGTAACTGAATGTTTTATTATAACATCGAAGTAGAAAATTTTGTAACTTCTTACCAATTAGTACAACAAAAGATATTCACCAAAGACAATATAAAAGAACAGCACGAAAACTATTTTAAACATGTACCATCACCATTTCATAAGAATGATTTGTTCTAGATAATTTATCTGTAAATCATAAGAATGATTTGTTCTAGATAATTTATCTGTAAAAGGAATAAAGAAATATTACAGTATGAAAACAATGTTTTCTAAAAGTTATCAACAAATCCTGTAAATTTTAAAATACACACTAATGAAACTGTTTTTATCTTCTACTTATTTGATAATACATTGTGATCAATAGAGACTTAAAAAGGTCTAATGAAATGCATGTTATTTGTACTGGCTTAGTTCATGTATAATTCTCGTAAACCCAGATATATTTCAGGACTTTTTGGTGTATTTTTTTTTTGGTCAAGCAAAAGAGATGTGAGATACACTTGTGTAATCGTCACGACAGGGATACATGTCCCGGATACTGATCGATCCCACGTATATAACATATGACGAATTATTCGAAGCTATAGCTAATAATAACACATTCTTTTACATTTATATGGTATATTCCATATGTATATCCAGTTTTACTCATTGTAAAAACATGTTTATACTAGTTCAAATACTTACAACAGCTCACGTTAAGTAAAATACCAGTACAGGAACTTTCAAACCAGAAGCATTCAAGCAGGTTTTCTTCATTTCCAGAGCAATAGAATACGAGATCGTGTGCAACAATTTCATCGCTACTAAATGAGTCAAAATCTCTTGCGCCATGCCTGAAATTAGGTTCAATTAATATGATATTAATTTATAAATTAATACGTTTATCTGAGTACCTTATATTTAGAATATTCCCATGAAATGAAATTTACATATCAGTGAACACTTTTCGATATCGGCATACTCAGCTTTTAAACAAATATCCTACATTTTTGCAAGCCTGCAATATTTGTACTAGGAGCATTGATGCAAGATGGCAACCAGTACACTAAATATTGTGAAAATATTATCCAAAACAAAATGTTTGATTTATTTAGAACACATGTATTTTATACATAAGTGCATTACGATCAGACGATAAAAAATATCATGTTCTAGTTTTGCACTTTTGAATGTCGTAATTTATTTTTTATTGAAGATACAGGTGAGTCATATATTGTTACATTTGTATAATGATAGAAAATATCAGTAGAAGTGAATATAAATATGACATTTGAAAGATACTTTCAGACTGGTCATGTCTAAAACAATTTGCATATCGGATATCCCTTAATCTAGTCTTTCACCAAAGAAAACGAAACACTTACTCATAACCCATCGATCGACACACAATGTCCGCCACTCCATCATAGAAGTATCGATAACAAACAGCCTTCCATATTCCATTAAAAAACAATCCAACTTGCCCGTCGAGGCAGGATTCTCCATATGAAAGCCTAGCTGCTCCTTCATATTCCTCTGTAAAAGAAGGGTATAATGTAATTCATTATTAAAACTGAAATGTACATTGTATTAAAAACTCTCACCATCTTGAGGGAAATGTATTTTCTAGCTGTTATTTGCTAGATTTCCGTAAATTGTCAAAGCGATTAAATTGTCTAAAATTCAGATATTGCAAATATTGACAAAACTGCCTGCTGTAGAAGATAAATAACAAATATAACTAACAGTAATGAAAATACATCTTACATTCTTCATTGACAGTGAAGGAATATAAATTTCTTTTTCAAATATTTACATTAACTAGTTTTCTTATAAATGATCCAATTAAGAATTGACTATATTTCCTTTTTGCATTATGCAATATGAACCCAAGTCAAGACTTTGTTGGAAAATTTTTACAGTTATTTTTAAAGGAAAACAATCAATATAAATGGCATTTTAAATGCAAATAAACGGAAATAAGCTCAAACAACACCAAAATATGTTCATTCATTTTTTTTGTAACAGCCGTTCATGTAATGTAAAACATTCAATTTCATTTTAGAAGTATTAGAAATAATGAATATCCATGCTCATTTTAGAATTTATCAATTTTAACCTGTCGATTTTAATTTCTTGAAAAACAAATAATGAGAAAAAACAACAACAACAAAAACACAACAACAACAAAGAAATCAGAAATCAACAATATCTGGAAATGAATATGTCTGGTTTAACAGCATTTATTTGAATGTAAATATGTTTTTTACCAGCGGTCCACGATTATTGTCAGAATAATTAGATTATTTCTGTTCAAATGAAAGCACTTGTTAACTTCTTGTTTATTATATACTTTCATTTACATTTATTTTGTCTAAAATTAGAAGAAAAAACATTACTTGCAAGTAACAACTCGATTTTTAAAGTTGCTTGAAACTGTTGTTTTTCATTATGTTTAATAAACATCTTAAAAATTGTTTGAAAGTGTTGCTGCCTATTATGTTTTATAACCATTTTACGAAACAGCTTGCTGTTTCCTTTGTTTGTTTGTAACATCCACTACAACTGCCACTTCATTAGATTTATTCCATCGGAAGACATATAATTAATATGTATCTAAGTGCATTTGTTTTGGATGTCCGCATTATTGCTTGTGAGATCTTTAAAAAATAATTTTATCATATTCATTTTAAATTTTGATGATGCTTGTACCAGATCTACTGATATACGAAAGGGATCTCATAAAATGTGAATTGTATCTTGTGATCCTTCTGTGGTCATTGAGTCAGCGTTTCAGTTAGCAGTCAGTAACCTATCTCTGTTTTAGGTTGACCATTATACTAATTTCGAAATACGCTGACATCTATTGTACTTCATTGGTTTAAATGTAAAGTCATTTAGATTTTCATGTGAGGAAGCCTTCCAGCTGGCTTGTGGTAGGTCGGTAGTTCTAATCGGATGCCTCGGTGCATTCGGGGCCTTCCTCCACCTTTAATTAGCTGGACGTCGCTTTATGACTGAAATACTGTCGCAGCGAAGGTAAACTCAAAAAATCAAAACTCAAATAAGTCCAAAACAATTAACCATCTACACAACGATGCGTGAATCAATAATGACGAAAATGATAATAGAGGAAGAATCAGTTACAACTAGACTTAAGTTCCATTTTATTAACATATATCAATGATAAGTGTCGCTAGAATTATCATTAAAAGTAAAATGTTTTCTTTACTTACTGATAGGGGCGATCGTTGTTATCGGCGGGGACGTCGGTAATGGCGTCGTTGAAAATGCAGGCATACCTACAACATATAAGTATTGATCGATGTACCAGACTTTAACACATTGATGATAAACTTTATCATGTCAAACCGTTCCACTATGTCACCTTCGAGTGTACAAATATTTTTCTACCACGTTTCAGTTCATATGAAACCATTTTCACCTATTTGATGTCGAATATCAAGACTGACTTTTTCTATACAATTCATTTAAAAAAAATAAAACCAATATATTTCTACTACTCATGTAAACCTCATGCATCTTCTTTATTCTTTCTGATGATGGTTTTGGTCAAGCATGTTACAGAAAGAACACGATTATATATCCTGATAGACATGACAAAGTTTTATTTTCATATTACCAGACCAGAAAAATACAAAACAAATAAAACTTTCTTTCAGAAGATTCCTTAAATATATCTGATGCTTTTCAATAAGTGTACAACTAAAAACAGCGTTATATAGCTATCGACATGTGATGCTTTCTTTTTTAACCATGTTCCCTCGTGTTTCGAATTTTACTGAATTGACTCTTGTATTTCTAAAGGATTTCTTTCCATAGCGATTCTTTATATAAATATGATTTTTCTTTGGTAAACATACATATTGATCATATTCATAGAATTTACGTTTTTTTTTTCATTCTTCTTCTTCTCCCCCCCCCCTTTTTCCCATTTTGCACCGATAATTATTAGATATGCCACATATTTTCCTTTCTTTTGTATTGAGGAAAAACAACAACATCACCAACGAT
This sequence comes from Solen grandis, assembly GCA_021229015.1. Classification (NCBI taxonomy): domain Eukaryota; kingdom Metazoa; phylum Mollusca; class Bivalvia; order Adapedonta; family Solenidae; genus Solen; species Solen grandis. The sequence continues at coordinate 45,479,369 of CM037783.1, read as the reverse complement.
AATGATAATGCATTTTATAACTAATATAATTGATGAATATGATCCTAGTTTGTTTGTAGGGTTTGACGCCCCGCCAACAGTATTAAGTCATTTGGAGACAGTGTCTACTTTTGGCAGATATGGTGCTGCCACACAGTAGAATTACGCCGTAGACATGTGGCATGATACCACACCTAGTCACATATCCTGAGACTGGTCCAACCGGTCATGAAACTAAGCCCTAAGCAAGGGAGCTATACCAGTAACAATTTTAACGGCTTTGGTATGTCGGGGCCAGTGATCGAACCCACGATCTCGAAGATCATTGTAAGCATTAGCCTTGTTTTATTCATTCATACTTGAACAAAATATTTCAAATATTGACAATTCATTCTGATTTATTTAGATATTTTGTCAGTATTCTACTATCACATCATTTTGGCTAACGTAACTGGTGGTGAAAAAAATCAACTCGAATTCAGGGTCTCAGTGATACCGTTCCTGCACTCTACCAACTGAGCTACCAAGCCACGTGTCTTCTTGCCTCTTGACTTGTTCCCAAATACCTGTACCCGGCTACACTTAATGTGTCCTATCTTCATTCGAGAAAATCTTACCACAAGAAACTGAGGCGTCCTGGCTGTGGGAACAATGAGCCGAGCCCCATTCGGCTGATGGACATTCAAGTAAGTTTTCTTCTTCACCATTACAATCCATTAAGTTCAAATAGATGGGACCCGATCCTTCTCCAAAACGTGATGATATGTATGCAAAACTCCAATTAAGATCCTCTCCACTGAAAATAACATCTACTTATTGGGAAAAGGTTGCACAGACAGAAACATGAAAGTGTACATATTGTAAACACTTTTGTTATACTGAAAATTCATTTTAGTCTTTTGATGATGAAGACTGCAACTGGGTCATTTTGTTGAAAATATACACCATATTATATTATCGGAATTTCTATTTATCTATATACATGTATTGCTATTTATATGTTTATATCCGTGTATCAGTAGTCAAGTTAATATCCAACAGCATGTAACACTAAAGGTAATACATTCATCACTTAATTGTGATCATGGTTTATCAAATGATTGTAGGAATCCTAAAGTAAAAACAAGCCTTCATAGACTTGGGGCAAAAGAGCTCCAATGCTCTGAATTGTTTTTAAGCATTTGAAGGAACATAATTATAATCTAGTGATGATGGATTACCTTTAGATGCATATTGTAATAAATGTTGGCAAAAACAATATCATGACATTCTTATTCGCAAACAAGCTTATAAGATGAACAATTCGCCATTGATTTCCTTTGACTATTGATGATTTTATTATTTTAAGCAATTTAACACAATTTTCAATTATGTTGAAATGAAAGAAAAATAATTTAAATATCAGTCAAGGGGCTACAAATTTCCATTTATTTCGAATCTTAAAAGTAGACACAGGCAAACACACACACATTTTAATTTTGTCATTCGCTTGATACTACGCAGTAAATTGTGCAATTATTTCCATTTCATATATGACGGGCCTTTTTTTATTCGAAATGTTATTCATATAAAAAGTGTTCTTACACCAAGTTATGTTTAAATTTGTGCTTCGCATAAATTACATTTAATGCATCCCAAAGAAAACAACAAACAACGGACACAACAAAATCAACAACAACAGAGAAGGCTTAAATCGTATTTGTCACCGTCATCTTTCTAAATGCTTATGGACGTTTTATGCACTAACCTGAATCCCAAACTCCTGCACACAACTCTGGCATCTCTGTCATCCCACATATCGTCACAGATGGTTCCGTAATCTAATCCATTAAATCCGATTTCTACTCTACCAAAGTTTTCACCGGTGTTGTCAATGTTTCCGTTCATTAGACGGACAGTTATCTCTGAGGAAAAAATGTGCATAATTGATTTTTTTCAAGAGATATACATAAATATATATATAAAAAAGAGAAAAAGAGAAATGGTTAAATTCTTTCATTCTTAACTTTCATATCTAATCTTCGACACAAAGATTCATTTGACCTAATGAATGTCCCTTTTTGCATATTTTATCTTTAACAATATAATTGTATACACAGATTTGATACATTTTAAAACACAGGTTGCATCTGATTAGTTAGAACATTTGACAAAATGACAAAAGAAACATACCTGTGGGCTGTGTACTTGTAGGTTGAGAAGTAGTGGCTGTCGTTGTTGCTAAATTTATTCAATATAAAACATATATATAATTCAATCAAACAATTTATTTAATTATATTTGCCCCCTCCCCCGGAGGTTATTCAGCATAATGTGTTGAAATCAAAGTTAAAACTTATTTACATGTAAATTATGCAATCTTTTTTTCGGCGTAAAAATATTTAACAAAACAATTGTATATACGGTAGAACAGACACGCTTTCGTACACAGGAATATTTGTCAGTAACATACCGATCGGAACCAAAGTGAATAAATAATTTATTGTACATGAAGCCTCATGTCAATCCCTTTTGATATTTGTGTATTCACAACATATTTGTATTGAATTGATTTATAATGTGATAACTTGACAATGCAATATGCAAAAGTTTAATATAACATACATTGTGTTTGTGTTGTTCTTCCAGATGTACTAGATCCTGTAAAAATGAAAAAGACACCCCGCAAATTACAACCATATCGCACATGAAAAAACAGTCTTAAAAAGATGTGTAAGACTATAATGCTTAGTATGTGACTGATATATAATACGATATGTCTGGAAAAACTTTCGCATAAACATCTGGAAATACATATTTATTATTGTAAAACGGAATATCAAGTGTAATAGTTGGGTTGATTTTTTTTCTTAATGATAGATGTCTTAAGAAGAAAATTAACATTTTAATTTTTATCTGTATTTCGAATGCAAGGTATAAATAAGAGTATAAAAAATGATGCTATTGTATTCATTTCAAGAGAGAGAGAGAGAGAGAGAGAGAGTCTAAAATATGTGTTGAAAATGTATGTTTATCTTGTCACTTGTAAGAAATCAATACAAGAAAGTATATATCATTATATCTATATTTCATTTTATTTTATAAAACACTCACTTGTTAATGATAATGTTGTTCTTGGATGTGAATCCGTTGTTGTGCTAAACTGCCTAGTTGATGAGTCTGAATTTAATAAATATATATTTACCACATGTCATATAATACAATTTTTTTTTTTTACAACAAATGATGTGATACACGTATTATCAGTTTGGTAGTTAAAGTACATTAGCAGTGTTAACTGTAACAAAACCATTACTGTACATAATAAGTATATATATATTAAAAATATCATACAATACAAGCATTATCAGTTTGACATTTAATACGCATCTAATATAAAATCATTACAGTACATACATGTAGTCGTTATATGTTTAGATTTTAAAGTAACAATACATTATGCCTCTTACTGTTTAGACGTGACTGACTATATCTTACGAATTTTGTTTCGGGGAATATAATGAATGAAAAATATTAAAGGATATAAATTTATACAAACATACTACATTTACAATGATATTATGAAATTTTTAAAATTTGAAATTTTAAAAATTTCCAATGGTCTCTATGAAAATTGGTATTACCATTTATTACATGTAAGACTTAATTGGTTCAGAATGATTACAATTTCATTATAAATATATTTCAAAATATTAATAAGATAACATATTGACTTATTTATAAGCCACGCTCAACCATAATCTATTAATTTTGTTTCCGGTTATGACAAATTAAAGAAGTAAACAGAAAATCACAGTTTATCTTTTGTTCTTACTTAGTATATTTTTTGAAATATATATTAGCAATATGTTAATTAATCAAGTTTCCTTTAGAACGCAATCAATACTTATTGAATATAGAATCAATCGTGTGAATTTACGACCACTGAGCGCGCCCATTCACTGATAGTATACGTGACTATACGTGACCAGAAATCGAAAATGTTGGGCTCGAACCCCGTTGGGCACACTGATCCTAAATTGATGCAAGTACTAGTTCTAAACAGGAACAGACGAGAAGAGATAGTATAGATTCATATGCAAAATGTGTAAAAAGTGACTGTAGGAAACGTGCAATATGTTCGAGATAGAAAAACTGAATGGACAGTGCCAATCAGTTTTATGAAGAACTAAAACTTCCGGTACATTTTCGACTTTCAGGCTTTGTCAGGTAGAAATCACTTTGGAATTTTCAGGCACATATAACACTGTTTGACTGTTTTATTATTTCACACATTTATTCTGCTTAATACTTTATATATCGAAGATTCCCTCCGATCTAGTATATTTAAATAGCCGTTCGTTGGTGTAATAGCTCTCTCCTGTAGTTGAAAACAGTATTATAAGTTTATCATAGGGGAACCTCTATATATTTGTAGTAATTTAATATCAAACAAAAAAAAGCAATAATTATAACATTTCAAATGAAATAACTAAGTGAAAGTAAAATGTATAATGGAAACAATAATCCGAATCGATGAAGGTAATAAAGCAATGTTAGAAAAACAACAACAACATTTCTATAGATGTTTTTACTGTCAGGTAGTAGTTATTAACAAGAGTTTGTGAACAAATCTTCTAATTCAGTTCCTACTCAGATACGAAAAAATCATTATCTTTTTTTTCCAGCAACAACGAGGTCTTCAATTGTTATTAGTACTATTCTATTTTTCCACTGATGTCAATTCTTGAAGAGTTATTCCGTACAGAAGAAACTTAAGTTATATCAATCTATGTTTTAATTGACTTTCTGTAAGAGGTCCAGAATGATCATGTTTAAACATTCGTTTATATTGCGTTTCTGCGTTGCCGCCAATATCTACGGCCTTTTTTACGTTGCTGTGTATTATATATGTATATTGTTCGGGCCTCATCAATCTTTAACGCCACAGATAAAATCAACATTTCTACTACACAACTGAAATACCTACCTATGATGGTTTGCATCCAGTCAATGTGAGCATGAACGGCAGTATAGACCACAGGTATATGCAGTTGGCATCCACCGATTCCATAGCTGGTGATACCGTACTGTATCCAGCGACCTGTCGTTCAATTAGATATCAGATATATAGATACCAAGGGTTGCAAGAATTTTGTCTTATGTTCTTCAACATATGAACATTTTGAAATAAAGTTTATTTGTTCTAATAGATTAGGAATATGTATTTGTAACCCGACTGAAAGATGTCAAGGTTATAATTAAAAATGATAAAAACATTTATAGTATTTCTGTCTTTTTATTTTCTTGGATTAAGCACTCAACACAACCAGATTTATGTAAAGAACATTCACATTCTTCTTTCGAACAAAGCATTTCATTATCCGATTCATTGTATTTAGATCTAAAACTGGATTAGCATCTAGTCCCCTGACTAGCTGCTTGAAAATATATTTTAGGTATGTTTCAAAATAATATTTGGATTAAATGTTAATGTACTGTTTAGTTATTGAAATAATTTGGTTATGAAATCCTTATACATATATATTTGAAAGCACATACACACACGTATTATCAATGTTAAATCAGATGTGAAATATTACCTGTATTACTCCTGCAAACAACGGGACCTCCACTGTCTCCCTAAAGGTATGATATTAAAACAATATTCTATATAAGATCCAATACCCATCGAAATTCGATTGTTATTCTTTTATAAAAATGTGTTTATCCATTTGACGTTTGGAAATGCTTGCCTTAGTTTCTTTTTTTAAAATAGTTTTATTCTTTTATTATTGACTATCAATCATTTTCTGATTATATGGCCATATTTTTTTACCCTTCGGTCTAGGATTTCCCACGTGTGGGTCCTGTCTTTGCTGAAGAGACAGCTCGGAAGAATCGGTAGTTGGATACAAAGGAGTCCGGGTACCAAACCCTAGCTCATTTTGCGAATTGACCCCTTGGTTCTTTTATGTTCCCGGTGTAAAGCACCGATACACGGGAGACAAGTTTCTGGGTAGAACCAGTATTGAGTACTCCGAGTTCCCATAGAAACCCCAGTTATGGCTGAAATACTTTGGTCCACTCTGAAGTATTATCTAGTTGTGGAATAATTTGAAGAACAGCGCAAGCCAGCACTATATCATATTGACCCATTAACAATGACTAAGCTCATCTCAAAGATGTTGAAAGAGAGAAAATTCATTAATTCATTCATTTTAATCGACCAAATCGGCATCTGTTTTGAGCAAGATCTGTCACCAGTAATATGAGATTTCGAGGGTTGCTCAGGGAAAAGTGATGTAATCTGTTTTATTAATATAGTTATAACGATAATTTTTACAAAATTGATATTTAGATTTATTTTGTACTTGATCGGAAAAATGATAACATTGTACATCTCTCGTATAAAAGAAAAAAAAGACGTAACATTTATGCAAAAAGCGGACGGACTTACTAACAGTTAATTAGTAACAATTAAATTGATCTGAATCAATGGTATAAATATTTAGACAGTCTCATGTACTTCAATTTTACAGAAATGGATAAAACCCAAATAATCTTTGATAAAGCTTCATTTTCAAACAATTTCCTTAAAGAAAATCCTTCGATAGTTTTTTTTCATTTATTCTTGAAAATATTCTTTAATGGTCGTTTGATCAGAACAATGAAAAACGTATAGGTCTCCGAGTTCATTTTTGACCTACTGAGGTATTTCTATGTAACTATCTGACGTTAAAAAAGAAATAATTCATTTAAAATTAATAAACTTTAGTATTTGAAAAAAAAAATCATAAATAAAAGCAGATGTTCTTTATCGGTGAAATAACTTTTTAGCGTAAATGTGCTGAAATTATGACCGCTGATATCCAAACATTAGGCGTGTCCGAAATATCCCAAACAATGTGATGGTACCATACTCCCATAAATACTTATATGGTGAAACTGTTTCTTTCCTCATCGTATCAATGATTACAAAACGTTAAGTCATAGAACGTTTGAACTCAAAATTTACAAAAGAAAATATATTTTTGCATATATCACAAGGACAAACCCTATTTTAAATTTTGATTAACTTCCGAAGTGATGCGCAAAAAATAAAATGAACGCGGGAATTCCCCCGGTGTCAGTAATTGTCCTGGCAGAGCACTGTAAATTAAATTAAAGAGAAAAGTAGCTAAAGCTTTTTCTGAAACAAACTGTGAAGTAAAATCACGGATATATCGACGTACGAGGGGATGGGTGTTTTCAGAAGTTCATGGACTTTTGTTAATAAAAAGACGAACCGAAGTAAATGAATTATGAAGAATATCCACCAACCTCTGAGACAATCTTCGTATATTAATTTTTTTGATGTTGTTATAAGCTAAATATAGACCGAAATTTGGTTTTTGTTTTCAGATGGTATCTTTCGCAAAAAAAAAGGCAACGGGAGAAAAATCGCATTTTTTAGGGTGAAGACACATTCGGATATAATCCAAATAATAATATGATATTAGGATTTTGACTTTAATTTATAATAAACATTAAAACTCATTCAGCAATAATCTTAAAACATTTATTACCCTTTACTTCATATACATATCTCATTTTACACCTAGGATATTTTTTTAACAAAAGCGCATACTACTAATTAAACTTAAGTTAACAGATACTCCAACGAATAAATGTACATCGTTGATTAGTTATAATGTTATAAGAGATATTAAGAGTTGAAAAGTGGGTACCTTCTTTTTTGAGTATATATTTCCGGGAGATGGAAAGTTAAGTCGCCGGAGGGCAAACGACTTAATGTTTTAATGGGATTTGAGCAATTTTGTCAGTTACCGGAGAAGCGTGAAATTGGGAAATATCTGGAAACGTTACACCGCTTCAGTGAAATATACAGAACTTGTTTATTTTTTTAGCCTTGAGATTTTCCGAATATTTTATTTATCCAGTCTGCCTTTGGAAAACGCATTTTTTATTGTACAAATTTACCATTACAGTCTCTCGATGATAACAAACATTTTAATTTCCAAGTAACAGATGATTAAAATAAATAAAAAAAAAAATAAATAAATAGAAATAAATAAAACAATGTCTCAGTGCACTATTCATTTCGCCCATATATGCCAGTTTTAATTGAAAATAACATGATAAAAGTATCACTTACGTAACATGCTGGTTGAAAAGGGTTATTGTTCAAAACACAAATACCATCGTGAACCAGCGGCACCCCGGTAGAGTTGTAAATATCGCTACATTCGGATCTGTGCACGATGTCTACTCGTGTGTACCTCAGTCGAGTGTTGTCGTCATTTCCTGGATGAGTGTAAGGATTGCTCTTTTTTCACAAACTATCGTTATAAATGTCGGGTGTCCTTTTGCATTGATGTGCATCGCATCGCATTTTCGTGTGTTTTATTCCAAATATTTGTGCATTGCCTTCATAAAGCGACACACGACGTTCAGGTGGCACTTACCGGATTCAGTATGAATCAGATTATTTTCGATCAGTTATTAGGATAACAATAAAAAGTTGTCTCTTCTTGAAATAAGACAAAAGCTTGTTGTAAATTACTTGTTTATATAATTAAATTCTAAAAGTTTTGTCATCTAAGCAATACAAATTTAACGTACATTTGGCTTGTGAAATGGCTTGCAGTCTATTCATATTTATATCGAGGTCCTTCTTACAATATAATGGTAAATTAATTAAAATGAATGGTTGAAATAAGGTAAAGGCTGTAAATATGTCATGTCCTTTTTAAACAGTAAAAAATATCAGCAGGATATAACTCTTTAGATCTCTTCAGATTATAAGATACCGATCTACATGAAATACGCTGTGATGGTATTTCTATTATCAAAAAGAGTCTGTTACCGCTAGCATAAAATTAAAACAATAAGCCAATGTAGGTTTCACTAAAGTATTGAATGGATTGTAATTACAAGAAATAGCTGAAAGGTACAAAGAGTAAAGGTATGACAATTTGACCACATTTCACTGTAATATTCCCTTACCAATGGCACCAAACACGTCACCCTCCAGGTTCACCTGGGAACGGGGAGATTTTCTCCGCCTCGGGGTCTTAAATGCAATAACATGCTAAACAATACAAATTGTGCATATTTTCGCACGTAGACCAATGGCTTGCTTGTGATTGAATTGCCCTCAAAGTTTATATACAGTTGAAGAATCTAGTTTAAAATTTGCATTTGTACATCTATAAACATTAAAAAGTCAATTGATGGATTGACTCATGTCTGTAACTAATTCATACCAAAGTAGCTGTTAAATTGCAAACGGTATAGTTGACCATAGAGTATGTGAGATGTTATATAGAATGATCTTTCTTAGGTGTAATACTTTGATTTGTTTGTTTTATATTTCAAGGTAGGCAATCGCAGAAATAAAATTTTTCTGGGTTAGAAATCGCAAAAAAAAATCCATAATAAAAAACATAAGCCATTTTAATGACAAAATCGCAAAATATTACACCTATAAAAATGACCTGCTTTACTTTTCTCTCTCTTGTCATTGCTGGTGATTTTGTTGTCATAACTGATTAACAGTCGTGACAATGCTTGTTTTATCTTCCCCAAATTCTTGTCGTACAGTGCGGCTCGCGTTCAAGTTGGCATTTTTAGCGTGTAACGTGCGTGTAACGTGCGTTCCGTGTCCGTGTAATGTGCGTGTAACGTGCGTGCGTGTACCGTGTAACCGTGTAACATTCTCAACGTGTGGTCCGTGTAGCATCGTTTATATCGTGTGTAACGTGTTAACCGTTCAGCTGTTAAAAACTTCTGTCCGAGATGGACATAAACATATAGATTTCTAAACTGTAACATGTCACGGTGTAAAATCATTCGGCTTATTGTACTAGAACCCTGATGGAAATGAGTCTTGATCGAGGTAAAAAACACATATTATCATGTGTGTTTGCGTCCTGCTTTATGCATGAAAAAACAACTGCTTACATGTGCATCTGGTGTGAAATGATACAACTTATGCTGTTGGATATACCATATTTCATAATGCACATTGCTTCAACTTTATATAAATTAATAATAAAATACGACTTACCGATTTCCTAGGTCTACTCAGTCCTCACGAATATTATAACCACTATTTATTCCGTTTACAGGTAAAATTTAACTCAAAATTTGCTGGCCTCTATCGTGCTGGTGGCACATTGTGTCGTTTAGCAGGGACTTCCTGTGTATTCCAGTTTGACACGATACACAATCTATGCACAGGAAATATTTAATTTTGACACCCAAGACCAAGAGTACATTTGAAGAAGTTAGGTGTCAGACTGGGTAGCTGGACTCGGATTATACGTAAATCGTCACCTTGGCCCGGTACATGTAACTTAACGTTTGACGACTTATGTGTAATTCTCTCTCTCCGCCATCTCTCTCTCTCTCTCTCTCTCTCATTAGCCTAGATGTGATGTATATACAATGAATTTAAAACTTCAACTATCATGCTCATTATTAACTAATTAAATTTAATTTTCACGTTATAACCGCAACGAATACATCCAAGACTTAAACCTTTCATCTACCTAAGGAAGCACTCGATAGGATAAACTTATTGATCGATTGCGTTTTTTGAATTTATTCGATAAACTGATAGGAAATTAGGAATTAATTGCCGAAAGCATAACTTTAAATACTCGCTTTTCCATACATATCCTGGTGATGGTACAGGTAATTATAAAGATAAAATGGGCTCGATTTGTCCACTCCTAAAACTATTGAATGTTTTTATCCGTCTTTTGAAAATCATTTGGGGTTGGTTGTTTTGTCTGTCTTCCAATAATGAGTAATCATACATTGTATACACAGATTCGTATAATCGTCAATTCTATTCGTTTTCTTATTAAAAGAATTAGAAAAAAAAATGATAAGTGTCTATGGACGAAAACAACTACAGCTAGTATATGTGGCTAAAATTATAGATTACCAACAATACGATACGATTTTTAAATTCTGTGTTCAGATTTGTTTCGGTAAATGGCCAAAAAAAAAATTTTTTCTTTCAGAAAGGTCGGTAATTAATTAAATAAAAAGGAAACTCCTTTGATGTTTCATTTATTGATTATATATGGAATTTTGTTCCCAAACTTTAATGATAGTGTGAAAAATAGATCATACGCATTGAATGGAGTATGCATTCATACATTGTACATGAACGTGATAATATAAGAATAAAAAAGTAATCATTTCTTTCAGATCTTCGACGTATCTAAAAGAACAAACATGAAATATAAAGTTTACTAGCAATTACATGTAGTTATTATAAATCTAAAACGAGAATTTAATACGATCGCTTGTCTCTTGATTCCTTCTTTAGTTCTCTTATTAACTAATGACGCATAGAGAAGTAGTCTATGGACGAAAACAACCGAGTTGACCGAATAAGCCGGCAGCGTTTGCATCGTGCATCGTGTATATGAACCAAACGTGTAACGTACGTGCACCGTGTAACGTGCGTGTAACGTGCGTTCCGTGTCCGTGTAACGTGCGTGTAACGTGCGTTCCGTGTGCCAACTTGAACGCGAGCCGTACTGTATTTGTTGTTAAGCTATTTCACAATCATATGGAATTTTAAGATATAAAAAGCATAAACAATTGTATAAATAGCACTAATATATGTAGGTTTCTAGAGAAATACTAGTTATAAAACATCCACAACTGACTATAATTTTGTGGAGCGAAAACATGAGGGACTGGTATAACTTCTGTAAATTTCGGGCGTGGCTTTTTTGACGTCACCTAGAGTGGCGTCCCCTGTTTAACACATATTGACGTTACGTCATTACGACGTTGTTACTATGTAACATTATTATTATTCCTCCTGATGATCTTGTAATGATAAATCGAATGAGGAAAAATAACAGTTATTAATATGCTTGCTATTACTTATATTCTCTCCCACAGTGCGGGAACTTTTTCTAAACTAATCACATTTTAATAAAACCTTCACCGATGCTAAGTAATTTAACAATATCACAGGCAAAATTTTTGTTTCATAAATGCTCTTACATAATTATAATGATAGTCCATAAATTAGCATTAATTGAAAATATTTATACTTACCAGTTACGATGTAATTCTCAGTACTTCCAAAACCAGAAGTTATGCACATTTCGGTCCCAGCTTTTTCCTGTAGCTCAAGAAAATCATCGTCGCTAGCTAAGCACACTGGTCTTATGAAATCATCATTCAGTGGTTCGTGAAGAAGCTCTAACAGGGCTATATCATTACCATAGCCACTGTAGTTTCTCATGTGTATCGCGTACACTTGTATTTCTTGAAATCCTGATAGTTCGAAGTCCACCATCCCGAACCTTACGCTAAGTGGTTTTGTATAATACGACATATACGTATCAGCGCTGTAAAAGATTAGGCAGAATGCTTTAAAAATAATTCAGAAGCAGAATAAAGAAAATGATACGTTCCTGAGTTGTGAGACAAAAAAGGGAACAAACAAATTTAAATTGGTCATTGGAATTATATATGATCATGATGAAATACTACTATTCATAAATGTCTTATTTGCCTTTTTTACATACTAAATTGTGTACAAATTAACGAAACGTTCATTCACTTTCGTTTATATTTTAACCCTTGTATATTGTAATATAACACTTTAGCCTGTATACATTGGAATCTAACACGTTCCGATAACTTGTAATCATAAAAAAAATACGCTGTTTTTGCTTTTTGGAGTTTAACGTACCCATTATATTATTTCAGAAAGATTGCGACTTCAAGGTATTTACAGGTAGAGAAAGAGACCCTCCTCGATATATGAATAATGTCCGAGTGACAACGTTTTAGTAGTAATTGCTGAATAATATATTCGTCTATTCACGAAGCACCTTAAGAATGACTTAAATTTGCTAAACATTTATAAATGTTATATATAAATATTTAACATGTATGAACGAGGGGTGTTTTTTGCAAATGACACGTTTCCACCGAGATTGATATTTTGTCTTGTTAGCTTCGAAATATTCCCTTTTAGTCACATTGTTTCAATATTCGTATCCAATTGTGAAACAGTTTTCGTACATCCATAAGAACATTGATAACTGCAAACCCCTATTGAAATTCCGAACCTATTTTTCCTACCAGATAAATGTTTTATATTGAATTTCGGAAGAGGAAAAATAGAACGGGACCCACTCTGGTCTGAAGGCATGAAGGGAGTGTGCGCCAATACATTTTCGTTTTCAGACTTTGAAAACGTTTTACGGTGTAGGTTTTTTGGGCTAGAACATTGTCATGTATCAAATGGACATGCTGAAGACTGGTTTTGGGACGTATGTTTCTCATTTTTGTTCGCAAATTTATAGAAGCTAACGGACACACTCCAACCGTTTGGAACGGCTTGAATGGCCAACATGCTTTGAAGTAAATGACATATTATATCTTTGTAGTCAATGTTTGATAATCATTATTGTTTTTCTTTAAATATTTATTCAGAATTTTCATACTGTTTTCAACTTTCGCTTTGGTTTTTAAGTATGGACCCATGTCTCATTACCAGATATGAGACTATTAAACACTTTTTTCTGATATTTTGGTTACTTCTTTAGTGGTTTTTATAAAGCGAACACTTATCTTCGTAAGACGCAGAACAGATGCTAAACCCAAATCGTTCATTTGTGCTAGCTGTTCGACAGGGAAACGATAATCTTTCTCATTGATGGATTTGATTTTATAAATGTTAGGTTTGGTAACTGCAGACTTGGGTCTTCCTGAGTAGAGGGCAGTTTTGACTGATTCTTGACCGGAACTGAATTTTGCAAACCCATAAACTTTTGAAAATGCTGTTATATAAGCCCTGATTTCAGCAACATTTTTATTCTTTGATAATGATAAATGATAAAACAAATATATCCTCTATTTGGAACATCTGAATTTTGATTAGATAAAGTACAAAATGCCCTAATACCCCATCCAATGAACAGACTTACTAGAATTCTACACAGTGAGCTGCCGTCAATGCCATATTTCCGCCAATATAGGTGCACCCACATACGAAAGTTCCAAAATCATACATTGCTCCTTGCCATGGAAATTCCTTTGGGAGAGCCAGATTCCGAAGGGGATCCTTGCAGTGACTTCATCCTGCATGTGCGCTGTAGTTCCGCACTCTGTTAAATGAAAAATATTTTGCATCATTATCGTTCATAGGCTGCATAAGTGTCTGACTGGCTCATCCATCGTAACATTTGAAACAGTTATGTGGTACAATCAGAATGTTAAACCATTGATAGTATAAATACCAGTTATTTGTTAATCATTTGTAAACAAATATACCGTTAGTTCAAAGTATCTACAACCCCTAATCAATACACATGCATTTTATCATTTTTGAGTGGCATAGCTATGGAAATATTTATGCTTGTTTACACTGGTTTAATGTCCCACAGAAATTATATTGCAGCAATTAGGGGACCTTTTGTCCATAGACGACAGATAAAGTCCTGCCGTAGTAAGATATTACGCCGTAATAATACTCCACAGCCTGACAGTCCTGGAACTATTTCGTTGCCGAGCACCAAACTCAAAGGAGATACATGTACGATTGCATAATAAGGGGAATGTTCAAATATGAATAGATCTAAGCACATGTATCCTTGATCAATT
>CM037783.1:45415319-45464656 GCA_021229015.1 Solen grandis | reverse complement strand
CATTTTAGATCCCTAGTAATTTAAAAATTAAAAATTTTTTTTAAATTGGGAGCGACATAGGGCCATCTAGGCGCTCTTTTCTAAGAAACGATTAATTTTTTAAAAATAACATAAAGAACACTATTTTAAGAATGATGCAATGCGGTTCTAATGCTATGCAGATCTTAATGATCGGATTATCAATTATTAAGTTATTTGTCGAAGGGTAGTAATTGACATGAACATCTTTTTGCAGATTTTTGCCTTTCTTTTGGGGGGGTGGGGGACTTTCTATATCTCAAAAACCATAACATATAAGTTTGAACATGAAGTAAGTGAATGTTTGAATTCAGAAGACTAACGGTGCCTAGTTTTTTTAAGATCGGACATTATATAAGGAAGTTACATGAAAATAAGAAATTCCGAAAATCCGTTTTTACTTGTGCTTCTGCAGTTTATCTCACATATTATTCTAAATTTTATTTCTATAACATTAAAGGTATAATGTGATACAACAAATTATTGTAATGCTCTGTGACCCCTTTAATTCATATTCAATTCAATTAAATTATTCAATTAAAATATAAGAAAGAAAAAAATTGAAAGAAAGGAACTTTGTATACCTTATTAGCATGTAAAAGTAATAGTGATACTTCATTCCTTTGTAGAATACCAAGTTCGAGTATTATTGTAGTCATCTTAAAGATGATTCCTGAAAAGCTAGCAGTATGAAATTAAATCTAATAACAAAGCCACATATTCCCTATTGAATGCATTGACATTAAATTTCAATTTATATCATATGACGTCACAGATTTCATCTGCTATTTATATAATTTTGCACTCTAAAGCTGTCAATTCGGCGCGGATTTTCTTCAATTTTTTGAAGATGGTGTATCTCAGAATAGTAAATGAGTATGATTAGGTTTGACATGGTTTGCAGTGCAGAAACATGACATAATTATGTTTGTTTGGTTTATCTAAATATATATTTTCTCTTAAAAATAAAATGTCTAGAGTATATAATCCATACTTTATGTTAGTGTCTTTTGTTCACTATTGTTAAATAAAAAAAAAGACAATGAAAACTAGAAGTCGTTTGTTTAAGATACAAACGAAGCGGCTTTCCTTTATAATTAAGTTAATACAAAGACATGGAATAATATTGGCTAATAATGTTTAATTTAATACGTAAATCATCATTATCATAAATATATACTTATGTTCAAAATTAAGCTTTATTTTTTTATATTTTTTTTCATTTTCATCTTCTTAGGAAGATATTGAGAAAGCATATATATGGACCTTATTTGATTACGCAACTTTTTACTATCATGCAGAAAAAAAATACAATCCTCAAGTTTTTTTTTTACGTTAGTCAATCAATTTTAAAATTTTTTATTCTTTATTTAATATCTTTTTCTTCGTAAGCATATTACTTAACAAATATTCATTGCAATTTGACCCACAATTGAAATTGTAAAAAAGAAAAAAAAATACTTTGAAATCCATGACTTTCAACCTTTAAATTGATTGAGTTTTACATTTGCAAAATTAGATAGAAACAAAGGCAGAGGTGTAAGCAAAATTATGAAAATACTTTCTTATTTATATGTAATTAACGTTATAAACGTCTTGAAACTTTCAACAATTCATTTGCTTTATATATTTGCTTATTTTTACAGATTTAGAAAAAGAAACCGTTAAACACTTAGAAAACATAAAAAATCAATAGGTAGATCTACATGTATTTCGCATTTTCTTAAGGTTTACAGAAACCCGTGAAAGCAAATGCAATAAGTTATCCATATAGGTTTTCTGGCTCTAGTATAATTGTACTAATTCATCGTAAATGCGACTCTTTTAGAAAAAAAATGTACCACAATTCACTATTTAAGTTTAAGTTCATTGATCTAATTGGTGATTTTATATGAATTTTTAAAATAATTCTTGCTTTAGTATTCATGACGTCATAACCACGTGACAAATCAAACATTTCTTGCAGTATGCATCACTTCAATTTTAACTCTATCAATTCTCAAGATTTCAATTAAGACTGAATCAAAATTCATGATACCAGAGCAAGAGAAATGTTAAAAAATGCCTTTTTGTCTTTTTAATGACGTCATAACCACGTGACGTAAAAGAAAATCATTCAGAAAAAAGAATGTAAACCTCTATGCCGATATGCTATCCAATTTTCATGCTTCTAACGCATCAGGGGGCTTTGTAACATTAAAATGTAATTTAAGGACCAAAGTTCGAATCTCAGTTTTGCCATGAAATCTTTATATTTTCGAATTTGGAAATTTGAATGCCACGGTGCAAATCTACATCCTAAAATACATCTTCTGTGAAAATATCAATATAATCGGACCAAAATTGAAGGCTCTAGAGCGCGAACAAAATTTTGAAGGTGACGTCAAATCTGACGTCATTTGACGTCATTGAAAATTAAAATAAATGAATTTATAAATTTAAAGACTTAAATCGCTGCAATACAATTTTCAAAAAGATTGAGTCAAAAGTCTTGATACCAGAGGGAAATAAATTTTTTAAAAAGTTGCTTTTCGTCGTTTTTATGACGTCATAATCACGTGATTTAAGAAAAAATCCTTTAAGAAATAGAAAGAATACCTCTAGGCCGATATGCTGTCCAATTTTCATGCTTCTAACGCAACAGGGGGCTTTGTAACATTAAAATGTAATTTTAGGACCAAAGTTCGAATCTTGGTTTTGCCATGGTATCTTTATATTTTCGAATTTGGAAATTTGAATGCCACGGTGCAAATCTACATCCTAAAATACATCATCTGTAAAATTATAAAAAAAATCGGACCAGAATTGAAGCCTTTAGAGCGCGAACAAACTTTTAAAGCTGACGTCAAATCTGACGTCATTTGACGTCATTGAAAATTAAAAATAAATAAATTTATAAATGTAAACTTTTTAATCGCTGCAATACAATTTTTAAAAAGATTGAGTGAAAAGTCATGATATAAGAGCGAAATAAATTTTTAAAAAAGTTGCTTTTTGTCGTTTTTATGACGTCATAATCACGTGACTTAAGAAAAAATCCTTTAAGAAATAGAAAGAAGACCTCTATGCCGATATGCTGTCCAATTTTCATTCTTCTAACGATTTAGGTTCCCTTGTAACATTAAAATATAAATTTAGGACCTAAGTTCGAATCTTGGTTTTGCCATAAAATCTCAATTTTTTCAAATTTTGAAATTTGAATGCCATGGTGCACATCTACCTTCTAAAATACATCTACTGTGAAAATATCAAGAAAATCAGACCTGAATTGAAGGTTCTAGAGCGCGAACAAACTTTTGAAGCTGACGTCAAATCTGACGTCAATTGACGTCTTTGAAAATTAAAAATTATTGAATTTAAAAATTTATACTTTTTTGTCGAAGCATTTTAATTTTCATGTTGCTTGACCATTGGCAACATATATAAATTAACTCTTGAATTAGGTTGGAAGAAGAAGAATAATAATAATAATAATAAGAAAAATAAACATAACAAACCCTATACGTTTTCCGCAAGTTTGCGGAAAGCCGTAATAATAAATAAAATCAATGACATAATATACACTTATTATTCAATAAAATGGATATAAAGTAATATTGGGGGTATCATTTACTTTAACTTGTTAAACGTCGATCGGTTAACAAGTTTCTTACAACTTATACTAATCCTTCTCGACATTTCTTGGGCTGGACCAGTACTTTGCGTTTGTGAAGGTCATGACAACTTTTGCCTCAACGGGGTTCAAAAGAAATCACACCCCTTATGACCACATTCGGGCACATTACCATTGTACCACTGCATCCACTTTTAATGGGACAAAAAGAAATATGCAAATAAAATAAACTATTTTCCCCAAAGTTTTGAATAATCATTAATATAGAAGTAGCATCAAGATAACAACCACAAGACACAATGCACTATTTTACGGATAAGCTTTTATCAGGGATTTGGATTAAAAATCTAGTTGTAAGGTCTGGTCATTATTATCATGGGTGTAATATTCAAATCCAGTAAAACGTCACCCT
Source organism: Solen grandis (assembly GCA_021229015.1). Classification (NCBI taxonomy): domain Eukaryota; kingdom Metazoa; phylum Mollusca; class Bivalvia; order Adapedonta; family Solenidae; genus Solen; species Solen grandis. The sequence goes on along the minus strand of CM037783.1, from coordinate 45,460,613 downwards.
AAGATATATAACTTAAACTAATCAGGAAATTTACATTAGCATGCAATACGTGCGGGTTATCTTGATATACATTACGATATCAGTGTATTCATCCTCTATTGGGCAATGAAGCAGTGAACACACATTGAAAAAAAGAACAAAACAAGTACATGTATTATTATTCAAGTTATACGAGATTTTTGTTTCGCATGTATTTGCAGGTTTAATCTCGCGCCAATCGTCAGATCAAGGTTATGTTTGAGAAATGACAAACTTCGTATTGAATAAAGATCTTGCCTGTGTGCATTCTATGTATGATTAACAAGACTGAAACAGCTGATTCATTGTATATTTGTGCTTGTAAGATTATATTGGCAAAAATAGTGTACAATGATTAATTGTGTGACTTTAGAACATGGGCCATTATTCATTTGGTGTATGTATAAACACCTTAATAAATACTTGTATGATTGAATTGTATATACGTTACCATAGAATATTTTATCATTTTCTAACATACACAATGTATATGTTTAAAATATATCATAAAATATGCTATAATAAATTATCGTGGCATGTATCTGTATAAGATAGACGAGTCGCAAGCCGACATTTTATAATTCATTTTCTATACAGGCTATAATTCAGAAATTCAAGGTAAAATCAAATGACCTGAATTGTTTTAATAAGGCTAATGGTACTCTAGGGCCACCATGGCCCTTTTCTTTCATGTTCAGATATAACAGTGAGGAAGCCTTCCAGCTGGCTTGCGGTAGGTCGGTGGTTTTACCCGGATGCCTCCGTGCATTCGGGGTCTTCCTCCACCTGTAATTAGCTGGACGTCGCTATATAAATGAAATACTGTCGAAGCGACGGTAAACTCAAATAGTCAAGTCAAGTCAGATATAACAAAGACAAGGTGAGATTCGGAGGTATTAGTTACCTTAGGTGATAGCTCTAGCTATAGTCAGATATTAACTTTAACCTAGCGTTTGGTGCACGTTTGAGAAACAAGTCTCATATTACCGGAATGATTATACTTGTAACGGTTTAGTGATGCATGCAGATATGGTTATTTATAAACAGTTCAGTGACATGGCGTAAACTTATGCAGACGCTTGCAAAACAAAACTCTCATATTACATAAATACTACGCGTAAGGGTAGTTTTCAATGTGTCCCAATGCTTCCCTGCCCAAAGGAGTTTGAAATACTCTGGTATTGTAATGTCAGTATATATAACCCACACATATTGCATGCTCATGTAAATTTCCTGTTCATTTCAAGTTATTTATCTTAGGGTAACGTTTTACTGATACACGATAGCAATCTTGAATTTAAATAGGTTCACCTGTAAAATGTAAAGATAAAACAGCATAGCATTGTTCTATGTGGTGGTTAATGGTTATTAGGACTTTCTGCCTAAAGCAGAAAGTCCTATTGGGTTTGTTATGTTTATTAGGACTTTCTGCCCTTTCGGCAGAAAGTCATATTGGGTTTGTACTGTTTTTTTATTAGGACTTTCTGCCCTTTCGGCAGAAAGTCATATTGGGTTTGTTATGTTTTTTATTAGGACTTTCTGCCTAAAGCAGAAAGTCCTATTGGGTTTGTTATGTTTTTTTATTCTTCTTATTCTTTTTTTCTTCCAAACTGAGCGTTAATTTAAGCATGTTGCAATGGTCCCAGGGCCATGAAATTTTAATGGCATATACTTGATGCGATGAAATTTTGATTTCTATGATTTTCATATGCCTATGACGTCATATGACGTCACATTTGAAATATGCTACAAAAGTTTGTACGCGGTCTACAGCCATTGTTTGTGAACCGATTTTCATCAAATTTTCACAGATTGTGTATATTAAGTTCTAGTTGTGCATCCCGGTGTTTGTTTTACAAAATTCGAAAAGTCCATGGTTCTATAGCGAATCCAAGATTCGAACTAAGGTCGTAAATTTTTTAAATGCTTATAAAATCTGTCCTATTTCAGATAGAAAGTTGATATTTAGTCAGTATATAGGTCTCTAGAAGTTTTAAACATTTTGTGAAAATAAATGTCACATGACGTCACGTGACGTCATTATAAGATATTGTATTTCTAATATTAACAAGAGTATTTCTATATGTTGAAATTGTCGAAGGGCAATGAAAATTTAATGACACATGCTTCAATTGCTAAAAGTTTGATTTCTATGATTTTCATGTGCTTATGACGTCATATGACGTCACACTTGAAATATGCAACAAAATTTTGTACGCGGTCCAGAGCCATTGTTTATGAACCGATTTTCATCAAATTTTCACAGAATGTGTATATTAAGTTCTAGTTGTGCATCCCGGTGTCCGTTTTTCAAATTCGAAAAGTCCAAGGTTCTATAGCGATTCCAAGATTCGAACCAAGGTCGTAAATTTTCAAATTCTTATAAAATCGGTCCTATTTGAGATAGAAAAATGATATTGGGTCAGTATATAGGTCTCTGGGAGTCTTAAACATTTTGTGAAAATAAATGTCATATGACATTTGAAATTGACTACGAAAGTTTGTACACGGTCCAGAGCCATTATTAATGGGCCGATTTTCATCAAATTTTCAGAGAATGTGTATATTAAGTTCTAGTTGTGCATCCCAGTGTCCGTTTTTCAAAATTCGAAAAGTCCATGGTTCTATAGCGAATTCAAGATTCGGACCAAGGTCGTAAATTTTTAAATGCTTATAAAATCGGTCCTATTTAGGACAGAAAAGTGATATTTGGTCAGTATATAGGTCTCTAAGAGTCTTTAATATTTTGTGAAAAGAAACGTCATATGACGTCACGTGACGTCATTATATGATAATGTATTTTTAATATTAACAAGATTATTTCTATATGTTGAAATTGTCGAAGGGCAATGAAAATTTAATGACAAATGATTTAGACGCTGAAATTTCGATTTCAATGATTTTCAGAAGCCTATGACGTCATATGACGTCACATTTGAAATTGACTACAGAAGTTTGTACACGGTCCAGAGCCATTATTAATGGGCCGATTTTCATCAAATTTTCACAGAGTGTGTATATTACGTTCTTATTGTGTATACCGGTGTCCGTTTTTCAAAATTCGAAAAGTCCAAGCATATATGGCGGATCCAAGATTCGAACCAATGACGTCAATATTTAAATTCTTATAAAAACTGTCCTATTTGAGATAGAAAGTTGAAATTTTGTCAGTTAGTAGGTCTCTGGGTGTCTTAACAATTATGTGAAAATAAACGTCATATGACGTCACGTGACGTCATTTGTTTATTATTATTATTCTTTTCTTCTTCCTAACTAAACGCTTATTTTAATATGTTGCAATAGTCCTAGGACGATGAAATTTTTACGGGTTATTAGTCAGGTGAGGAAATTTTGATTTCATTGATTATCAGCAGCCTATGACGTCACATGACGTCACAGCTAAAAATAGTGAAAAATGATGTTCGCGCTCTACAGCCGTCATTTATGGTCGGATTGTCTTCAAATTTTCACAGATGGTACATCTTGAAACTAAGGTGTGCATATCCTGTCAGCTAACCGAAATTCCGAAAGACCGAAGTTCTGTGGCTGAAATAAGATTCGAACATAGGACCGAAAATTTCATTTTAGGATTAAAGAGCTTCAGGATGAGATAGAAAGTTGAAACTTACACAGTTTGCAGTTCTGCAGAATTTCTACAAATATTTTGAGTCGTGACGTCATATGACGTTATGTGACGTCAAAAGCATACTTTTTAATTTTTATTTTAGGGCAATGATTTCGACATGATGCCAGTTGTTCAGAATAATGAATATTTCAGAGTTATGACATTAAAGTATGCGCTTTTAAACAAAAGCATCTTCAGCACCCTATGACGTCATATGACGTCAGAGCTAAAAATAGTGAAAAATGGTGTTCACGCTCTACAGCCGTCATTTATGGTCGGATTTTCTTCAAATTTTCACAGATGGTACATCTTGAAATTAAGGTGTGCATATCCTGTCAGCTAACCGAAATTTCGAAAGACCGAAGATCTGTGGCTTAAATAAGATTCGAACATAGGACCGAAAAATTCATTTTAGGATTAAAGAGCTTCAGGATGAGATAGAAAGTTGAAACTTACACAGTTTGCAGTTCTGCAGAATTTCTACAAATATTTTGAGTCGTGACGTCATATGACGTTATGTGACGTCAAAAGCATACTTTTTAATTTTATTTTAGGGCAATGATTTCGACATGATGCCAGTTGTTCAGAATAATGAATATTTCAGAGTTATGACATTAAAGTATGCGCTTTTAAACAAAAGCATCTTCAGCACCCTATGACGTCATATGACGTCAGAGCTAAAAATAGTGAAAAATGGTGTTCACGCTCTACAGCCGTCATTTATGGTCGGATTTTCTTCAAATTTTCACAGATGGTACATCTTGAAATTAAGGTGTGCATATCCTGTCAGCTAACCGAAATTTCGAAAGACCGAAGATCTGTGGCTTAAATAAGATTCGAACATAGGACCGAAAAATTCATTTTAGGATTAAAGAGCTTCAGGATGAGATAGAAAGTTGAAACTTACACAGTTTGCAGTTCTGCAGAATTTCTATATATATTTTGAGCGTTGCGTCATATGACGTCATGTGACGTCATAAGCATACTTCTTGATTTAATTTTAGCGCAATGATTTCGACATGATGCCAGTTGTTCAGAATAATGAAAATTTCAGAGTTATGAGAGTAATGTATGCGCTTTTTATCAAAAGAATTTTCAGCACTTATGACGTCATGTGACGTCAAAGCTAAAAGAAGTCCATACGAAAAAAAGTAAAGGGTAGAGAATTTAATATATATTCTTTCTAACGGTATTAATCTTAATATTTTTCAATTTTAGCAGAAAGTCCTATCATTCGTATCAACGAATGAAATCTAGTTATTCTTATTATTCTTTTTTTCTTCCTCTTATATTTGTGTTAATTTTGAGGTGTTGCCATTGACTCAGAACAATGAAAATTATATGGCATATATTTCAAACCATGAGCTTTCAGATGCAATGAATTTCATATTCATATGACGTCATATAACTTCAGATTCGACGTCAGGTGAAAAAGTTTGTACGCGGTCTACAGCCATTATTTCTGGACCGATTTTCATCAAAATTTCACAGAATGTGTATGTTAGGCTTTAGTTGTGCCTTTCGGTGTCCGTGTTTCCAAATTCGAAAAGGCAAAGGTTTAATGGCGAATCCAAGATTCGAACTAATGACGTCAAATTTCAAATGCGTATAAAATCGCTTCCAGAAGAGCTAGAAAGCTGATTTTTGGACTTAATATTAGACTCTAGGTCGTCTATACATTCTAAAAAGATGAACGCCATATGACGTCATATGACGTCATTATGCTAATAAAACTTTCGTATTAAAACTTAACGGTTTTTAAGCCCTGTAGGCTTTATTTTTTGTATGATTTGCTTGAAATTTTGTCTGAGGATGCAATATTTGATTTTATGGAGCCATGTCACTTCCGTTTCCGGAAAATCCCAAAGGTCAAGGTCATATATCAATTATCGGGTTTTTCTTCGGCCGTAAATATCTCAGAAACGGTAAATATTCTATCGAGACACTATGCGTATAATTTGTAGTGCTTAGAAAGACCTTTCAGATGATATTTAGTCTTTGCTGATCGGGGTTGAATCGGTTGAGTTATGGCGGAAAAATGAAAATTTGGTAACCCCCAGTGTGTTTAACAGTTTATATCTCTAAAACCTTTGATTTTTCAAAATATGATGATGAATATTATTTGTAGAGCAATATTTTGCCGTTCTTTTGATGCCTAAAGTTTAATGATTGGCCAAAGATTGATGGAGTAATGGGAAAAAAACGAAATTCGTGTATGTAGCTTTGGTGAATTTTTCATTTTTCAGGTGGTTTAAGAGCTTGTATCTAAAAAAGTATTAGTAATATTCCTAAACATAAAGCGTGTGAAATGTAGAGAATTTTCAGACAATTATTTTGGTACCTTAAGTTTTGAAATTGAACAAAGTATAAGGAAGTTACATCAAAAATAATAATTTAAACATGTAGAATTTCAGCGATTCTGCCGTGTTGTCAATCTTTTACGGCTAATATCTCAAAGCTCATTAGAAAAAAGTCCACACCTTCAGCAAGTGAGATGTAGAGAATTTTAGGATGATTATTTTGGTACTTAGAGTTTTAAAATTGATTAAAGTATAAGGAAGTTACAACAAAAATACGAATATAAACCCAAGTGTAAGAATTTTCGAGAAATATCCTACTTTCGTTTTCACGTTAATTTAAGCATTTTCGGAAAATATGTAAGTTTACAGCTATGTATTAGTCATATAAACTGCAAAAAAACTTTTTACTTATATCATATTGATATTACTAACTAAACAAGCGTACCTTATCCGGTGGCCGAGTGGTTAGAGCGTCCGCCTCGGGAGCGGAAGGTCGTGGGTTCGATCCCACTGGTACTGTTATAGCTCCCTTGCTTGGCGCTCAGCATATAAGGGTATTTGCAGGACTGGTTAGCTCGGTATCAGGATGATGTGACTGGGTGTGGTATCATGCCACATGTCTACGGCGTGATACTGCAGTGTGGTAGTTCTATACCCGCATGAAGTAGACATCGTGACTGGCTGAATTACTGTCGGTGGGACGTTAAACCCAACAAACAAACTGATATCATATATAGCAGTGTTTACTACACCGATCACTACACACGAGGTGTGCACACTGGCGCATGTTGACGTCTTTTGTAAACGTTTATTAAAGTTGCTTAAATAATCATGTTTATAGATAAACATTTACATAAGAATGAGGAGTTTCGGAAATATTTTTTGCAAAGGGACTGCTAAGGAAAGAAAAATATGCTAAATTAAATACTAAAATACAAGTTTAGTTTATTAGGTTTAACGTCCCACCGACAGTATTTAAGTCTTTTGGAGACAATGTCTACTTGAGACAAATGTAGTGTTGTCACACTGCACAGTATCACGTCGTAGACAGTTGGCATGATACCACACCCAGTCACATTATCCGGACACCGGGCCATCAGTCCTGGAACTACCCTTATTTAGCTGAGCGCCAACCAAGGGAGCTATACCAGTACCTATGTTTACGAATTTGGTAAATACAAGAATTGAAATAATTGATATAACGTTTTCCGGGGTATTCCTAGCCTTGGTATCTTCCGCTGGCACCGACTTTTTTAAACGATTATTTTTTTACATATTACGTTCTTTCCTTAATGTCAATCAGTTGATATTTTCTGATTTCTCAACTAATTAAAACAAGATAAATAAATAAAAAAAACAGCCATCACATAAATTGATTGAAATCTGAAAAAGAAATGAGCCGACGGTCAAAAAATGCGCGAAATTTATGTGTTACATCCATATTTGAAAAGCACGTGCACGTGTGTGAATACTTTAATAACACTTATATGGCGCCATCTTCTAATATAGCAGCATAACGTAGTAATAGGGCGGGGCAAACTCTAAGTTAGTCAGTGTTAATTAAGTATAGGTTAGTATTTTTTTAGTAAGCATTAATGAAATTAAATCGGTGTGGCGCGGCAAAGCCGCGCGACCGATTTAATGGACTTAATGCTTACTAATTAACACTAACCTACTTAGTGTTTGGAATTATGTTTTGAAATTTAACGCAGTCGCACATTCCAAATATAGTATTGATTTTTTAGACTCCGCCCTATCAACCTGTTACCGGCGTGAATTACATCACGTGACATGTAACATATTATGTCAAAGGTCAATGCGTCGCTCTAGCTGTGTATATCTATGTAGATCTACGCTCCAAATGAGCATTGAACCGGAAGCCGACTTTGATCTCTTCGGCAAAAAAGTGGTGATTGAAATTTGAATAAAAGATACTGTTTAGAAAGGTTCATATATCTGCACCTATATATATTGTGTTTTGGACATTATTTTTTTTTTTATTTAAGTAACCCTTGTTTGTTAGTCGTTTTTTTTTTTCTTCTTTTCTCATTATTTATATACATTTTTCAATTTGAATTTATTTAATCGGATATTTTCTTAATCGATTTGTTTAGTAAGTAGTTATATATTGCCCATTCTGTGTTAACATGTGTAGACATTGAAATTACACAAATGTCTTTAAAGCGATGACCGATACTAATGTTGTTAGAACTTGTGGTCAAACCCTCTTACTTATTTTTTAAAATCTTCAATGTTGTATCACCATTACTTAGGCAATAATACATGTTTAAACTAAACTAAGCGGAAGGACAGAGTTCTTTTGTTATTTTGGATTAATCAGAATGCTGGTGAGTAAATGTTTGTTCTCTATGGTTGCTGTGTATTATCTTTTGTCTATGTTCATGCGTTCACATCAAAAATCCCTGTAACACGTTACACATGCGTGCTGTAAGGGACATTGGCATCCAAACTTACCCTCGTTAGACAGATCTATTCAAGAGAAATAATTCTGTACATTTTAAACATGGAGTCACCCGACTACTTTTTGACCTATTTAAGGCCAAATAACATGCGTATGAATTTAGTGCACCGGTCGGCTTGAAGCTGGTTTTAAATTTATCAGTTGATTTAGCGGAATAGTGTTTAGTGACAAGTTGATGCCGATTAAATGAATTAAATGGAGACAAAATTTTGAAAAAATGGAATGATTTCATTGGACAAAATATAATTTCAAACACTAAGAGAGAATTAAGCAGTTAAGAAGCCGTCACTCGCTACGCTCATTCTGGCTTCTTAACTGTTAAATTCTCTCTTAATAAACACTAACTATAACGTAATACAGTCGTCTCCATCGTATGTACAAGCATTATTGAAATTTAACTCGCGAGGCTACACGCGTCGACGAATCTATTGCATGGTAGCATTTACGGTTTTATTCCCGCGACTGTACACGAAATTAAAAAAAAAGAATTTTGATATGCAGAATTAATAGGTTTAAGTTTAATTGCTTATATTTTGAAAACCTATAAAACTAGACCCAAATATGCTACAATTGAATTGTAGGGATTTTCAGGACATTTATTTTGGTACCTAGAACACTAAACTTGGAATCTCTCAGCCCCTCACCGCTGTGGGTTCGAATTCCGGTAGGGACTTCGGATTTTTCATTTGAGGAAGCCTTCCAGCTGGCTTGCGGTAGGGCGGTGGTTATATCCGCGTATCTTTGTGTACTCGGGGTCTTCCTCCACCTGTAATTAGCTGGACGTCTCTATATGATTGAAATACTATCACAGCGACGGTAAACCCCAATACAACAACAACAACAACAACTAAAATTGGTCAAGTTATAAGAAAGCGATATCAAAATAAAGATTTATTTATTTTCGACATATGGCTTACTTCACAAAATTCATGCATGAGAAGTCCATACGAAAAAAAAAAAAGTTAAACGTAGGAAATATAATATATATTCTTTCTAACGGTATTAATCTTTACATTTCAAAATGTTGCAGAAAGTCCTATCATTCGTATCAACGAATGAAATCTAGTTATTATTATTATTCTTTTCTTCTTCCTAACTAAACGCTTATTTTTATATGTTGCAATAGTCCTAGGACGATGAAATTTTTATGGCTTATTAGTCACGTGAGGAAATTTTGATTTCAATGATTTTCAGCACCCTATGACGTCACGTGACGTCACAGCTAAAAATAGTGAAAAATGGTGTTCGCGCTCTACAGCCGTCATTTATGGTCGGATTTTCTTCAAATTTTCACAGATGGTACATCTTGAATCAAAGGTGTGCATATCCTGTCAGCTAACCGAAATTCCGAAAGACCGAAGTTCTGTGGCTTAAATAAAATTCGAACATAGGACCGAAAATTTCATTTTACGATTAAAGAGCTTCAGGATGAGATAGAAAGTTGAAACTTACACAGTTTGCAGTTCTGCAGAATTTCTACAAATATTTTGAATCAGAACGTCATATGACGTCATGTGACGTCATAAGCATACTTCTTAATTTTCATTTTAGGGCAATGATTTTGACATGATGCCAGTTGTTCAGAATAATGAAAATTTCAGAGTTATGAAAGTAAAGTATGCGCTTTTGAACAAAAGCATCTTCAGCACCCTATGACGTCACATGACGTCACAGCTAAAAATAGTGAAAAATGGTGTTCGCGCTCTACAGCCGTCATTTATGGTCGGATTTTCTTCAAATTTTCACAGATGGTACATCTTGAATCAAAGGTGTGCATATCCTGTCAGCTAACCGAAATTCCGAAAGACCGGAGTTCTGTGGCTGAAATAAGATTCGAACATAGGACCGAAAATTTCATTTTAGGATTAAAGAGCTTCAGGATGAGATAGAAAGTTGAAACTTACACAGTTTGCAGTTCTGCAGAATTTCTACAAATATTTTGAATCAGAACGTCATATGACGTCATGTGACGTCATAAGCATACTTCTTAATATTCATTTTAGGGCAATGATTTCGACATGATGCCAGTTGTTCAGAATAATTAAAATTTCAGAGTTATGAAAATAACGTATGCGCTTTTGAACAAAGGCACCTTCAGCACCCTATGACGTCACATGACGTCACAGCTAAAAATAATGAAAAATGGTGTTTGCGCTCTACAGCCGTCATTTATGGTCGGATTTTCTTCAAATTTTCACAGATGGTACATCATGAAACTAAGGTGTGCATATCCCGTCAACTAACCGAAATTCCGAAAGACCGAAGTTCTGTGGCTTAAATAAGATTCGAACATAGGACCGAAAATTTCATTTTAGGATAAAAGAGCTTCAGGATGAGATAGAAAGCTGAAACTTACACAGTTTGCAGTTCTGCAGAATTTCTACAAATATTTTCAGTCGTGACGTCATATGACGTCATGTGACGTCATAAGCATACTTCTTAATTTTCATTTAAGGGCAATGATTTCGACATGATGCCAGTTGTTCAGAATAATGAAAATTTCAGAGTTATGAAAGCAAAGTATGCGCTTTTGAACAAAGCATCTTCAGTACCCTATGACGTCACATGACGTCAGAGCTTAAAATAGTGAAAAATGGTGTTCACGCTCTACAGTCGCCATTTATGGTCGGATTTTCTTCAAATTTTCACAGATTGTACATCTTGAATCAAAGGTGTGCATATCCTGTCAGCTAACCGAAATTCCGAAAGACCGGAGTTCTGTGGCTGAAATAAGATTCGAACATAGGACCGAAAATTTCATTTTAGGATTAAAGAGCTTCAGGATGAGATAGAAAGTTGAAACTTACACAGTTTGCAGTTCTGCAGAATTTCTACAAATATTTTGAATCAGAACGTCATATGACGTCATGTGACGTCATAAGCATACTTCTTAATATTCATTTTAGGGCAATGATTTCGACATGATGCCAGTTGTTCAGAATAATTAAAATTTCAGAGTTATGAAAATAACGTATGCGCTTTTGAACAAAGGCACCTTCAGCACCCTATGACGTCACATGACGTCACAGCTAAAAATAATGAAAAATGGTGTTTGCGCTCTACAGCCGTCATTTATGGTCGGATTTTCTTCAAATTTTCACAGATGGTACATCATGAAACTAAGGTGTGCATATCCCGTCAACTAACCGAAATTCCGAAAGACCGAAGTTCTGTGGCTTAAATAAGATTCGAACATAGGACCGAAAATTTCATTTTAGGATAAAAGAGCTTCAGGATGAGATAGAAAGCTGAAACTTACACAGTTTGCAGTTCTGCAGAATTTCTACAAATATTTTCAGTCGTGACGTCATATGACGTCATGTGACGTCATAAGCATACTTCTTAATTTTCATTTAAGGGCAATGATTTCGACATGATGCCAGTTGTTCAGAATAATGAAAATTTCAGAGTTATGAAAGCAAAGTATGCGCTTTTGAACAAAGCATCTTCAGTACCCTATGACGTCACATGACGTCAGAGCTTAAAATAGTGAAAAATGGTGTTCACGCTCTACAGTCGCCATTTATGGTCGGATTTTCTTCAAATTTTCACAGATTGTACATCTTGAAAGTTAGGTGTGCATATCCTGTCAGCTAACCGAAATTCCGAAAGACCGAAGTTCTGTGGCTGAAATAAGATTCGAACATAGGACCGAAAATTTCATTTTAGGATTAGAGAGCTTCAGGATGTGATAGAAAGTTGAAACTTAAACAGTTTGCAGTTCTGCAGTATTTCTACATATGTTTAGAGTTATGACGTCATATGACGTCATGTGACGTCACGACTAATACTTAGTTCTGATTATTTGCATTAATTTCGGAATATAATGTCAATTGTTCAGCATGAACATGAAATACTACCAGAGGTGAGTCATTATATGAAACTTCTATCTCCTGCTTTTTGCATTAACACAGCTTGCAGAAAGTCCTATCATTCGTTTTCACGAATGACATCTAGTATTGTTGTTGCTTCTATATTATACAACGAAGCTTATCCAAATATTTTAAAATTCGGGTACCAATAAATTTCTTTTTGTGTCATCGGTGCACTTAAGAATACATGACACTTCCAATATTACTTTTAGTCATTAAACAGAACAACTATGATCTATTCTGGACCGATTTTCATCGAAATTTCACAGAAGTGTATGTTAGGCTCTAGTTGTGCATCCCGGTGTCCGTTTTTCAAAATTCGAAAAGGCAATGGTTCTATGGCGAATCCAAGATTCGAACCATTAATGTCAAATTTCAGATGCATATAAAATAGCTTCCAGATGAGGTAGAAAGCTGATATTTAGACAGAACATAAGTCGCTACGTCTTCTTTATATTCTAAGGAGATGAACGTCATATATGTTGTAAAAGTACAAGCACCTTGAACATTTATTAGCATATTTGCTTTACATAGTTAATTTTGTATTTCAATGATTTTCATTTGCTAATGACGTGTTTTGACGTCAAACTTGACAAAGTCTAAAAATGTTTGTACGCGGTCCATAGCCATTATTTCCGGACTGAATTTCATCAAAATATCACAGAATGTGTATGTTACGTTCTATTTGTGCATCCCGGTGTCCGTTTTTTCCAAATTCGAAAAGCAAAGGTTTGATGGCGAATCAAAGATTCGAAGCATTGACGTCAAATTTCAAATACGTATAAAATCGCCTCCAGATGAGGAAGAAAGCTGATATTTTGACAGATTAAAAGGCTCCAAGTGTGTTTTACATTCTATGAAGATGCACGTCATTTAAAGTCATATGATGTCATAAGGTGAAAATTTCTGATATCTACGCGTTAATTTATTATGTTGTAAAGTTCCCAGCACTATGGAAATTATTGGCATAAACATGAAACCATGCGCTTTTGAATGCAATGAATTTCATATTCATGTGACGTCATATAATGTCAGATTTGACGTCTGGACGAAAAGGTTTTACGTCGTCTACAGCTATGTGGTCTCATAAGGCCAATTTTTTTTTTATTATTGAAATTAAACGGTTTTGTAAAGCCTGAAGGCCTTATGTTTTGCTTGATTTGGATGAATTCTTACTGAAGGTGCAGCATTTGATCCTTTGGAACAATGTCACTTCCATTTCTGTTGCTTATATCATGAATGTCTATAAAGCTAGACCGAATTATGTGACAATCGAATTGTAGGCATTTTCCAATAAATTTGTTTTTGGTACATACATGTAGCTTATAGAAATAAGTCAAGATAAATGAAATTGATATAAAAAAAATTGATTTAAGTTACTTTTGCCATATCCTCCAGGTTAAACGGCTTATTTTTCAAAGTTTATGGGAGTAATGGCCATAAAAAGGCAAGTTAAAGACAGGAATTTGATATCTTTTTAATTTTTTCGCTTTAAGTGTTTGACAATGTTAGCAGAAAGTTCTATCATTCGTATGAACGAATGAAATCTTGTTCTTCTTATTCTTTTTTTCTTCCTCTTGTATTTGTGTTAATTTCGATGTGTTGCCAATGGCCCAGTACAATGAAAATTTTATGGTATATATTTCAAACCATGAGCTTTCGAATACAATGAATTTCATATTCATATGACGTCATATAACGTCAGATTTGACGTCAGATGAAAAAGTTTGTACGCGGTCTACAGCCATTATTTCTGGGCCGATTTTCATCAAAATTTCACAGAATGTGTATGTTAGGCTCTAGTTGTGCCTTCCGGTGTCCGTTTTTCAAAATTTAAAAAGGCAATGGTTCTATGGCGAGTCAAAGATTCGAACCATTGACGTCAAATTTCAAATGCGTATAAAATCGCTTCCAGATGAGCTAGAAAGATGATATTTGGACAGGATATAAGACATTAGGTTTCCTTTATATTCTTAGAAGATGAATGTCGTATGACGTCATATGACGTCATGAGGTGAAAAGTAATTTCTAAATTTTACATGTTAATTTTTATATGTTGAAAACGTCCGAACACCTTAAAAATTTAATAGCTTAAACTTCAGATAAAATATTTTTCATTTCAATATTTTCCATTTGTCTATGACGTGTTTTGACGTCAAACTTGACGTCGTCTTAAAATATTTGTACGCTGTCTACAGCCATTTTTTCTGGGCCGATTTTCACCAAAATTTCACAGAATGTGTATGTTAGGCTCTAGTTGTGCCTTCCGGTGTCTGTTTTTCAAAATTTAAAAAGGCAATGGTTCTATGGCGAGTCAAAGATTCGAACCATTGACGTCAAATTTCAAATGCGTATTAAATCGCTTCCAGATGAGCTAGAAAGATGATATTTGGACAGGATATAAGTCATTAGGTTTCCTCTATATTCTCAGAAGATGAATGTCATATGACGTCACATGACGTCATGAGGTGAAAAGAAATTTCTAATTATTACGTGTTAAATTCTATATGTTGAAAACGTCCGAGAACCTTGAAAATCCAATAGCTTAAGCTTCTGATAGAACAGTTTGCATTTCAATGATTTTCATTTGCCTATGACGTGTCTTGACGTCAAACCTGACGTCGTCTTAAAATGTTTGTACGCGGCCTACAGCCATTTTTTCTGGACCGATTTTCATCAAAATTTCACAGAATGTGTATGTTAGGCTCTCGTTGTGCATCCCCGTGTCCGTTTTCGAAAAGGCAATGATTTTATGGCGAATCCAAGATTCGAACTTTTGACGTCAAATTTCAAATGCTTGTAAAATCGCTTCCAGATGAGTTAGAAAGCTTATATTTGGGTAGTATATAAGTCTCCATGTCTGCTTTACATTCTATGAAGATGAACGTCATTTGACGTCAGATGACGTCATAAGGACAAAAAGAATTTCTGATATATATGCGTTAATTCAAATATGTTGTTAACAGCCATTATTTCAGGACGGAATTTCATCAAAATTTCACAGAATGTGTATGTTACGCTTTAGATGTGCCAACCCGTCTCCGTTTTACCAAATATGAAAAAGCAGGGATTTTGTTGGGCATCCTTACTTTCGTTTTCAAAATATTGAAAAGACCGAGGTTCTGTGGTGAAACAAAGTTTTGAAAATATGACCTCGGAATTCCTATTTAAGGTAAAAAGCTGAATTTCACACATGTTGTAATTCAAAACGTTTTCTATAGATTTCCATAGACCAGACGTCATTTGACGTAATGGGATTATAATATGTTTTCACATTTGGTGCAATAAATTCAATGTGATCCCAATGGTCCAGAATTACAAAAATATAATAGCATATGTTAAATATGCTGAATTGATGAATTCGTCTAGAAACCTAATATTTTCTGCGTATTCCATATCAATAATTTTCAGTTTGATTGAGATTTTAACGGTTTGCAGAAAGTCCTATCGTTTGCCGTGCAAATGAAATCTAGTTATTCTTCTTCTTCTTCTTATTCTTTTTTTCTTCCTCTTATATTTTTGTTAATTTCGAGGTGTTGCCATTGACTCAGAACAATGAAAATTTTATGGCATATATTTCAAACCATGAGCTTTCGGATGCAATGAATTTTATATTCATACGACGTCATATGACGTCAGATTTGACGTCAGGTGAAAAAGTTTGTACGCGGTCTACAGCCATTATTTCTGGACCGATTTTCATCAAAATTTCACAGAATGTGTATGTTAGGCTCTAGTTGTGCATCCCTGTGTCCGTTTTTCAAAATGCGAAAAGTCCATAGTTCTATAGCGAATCCAAGATTCGAACCAAGGTCGTAAATTTTAAAATGCTTATAAAATCTGTCCTATTTAAGAAAGAAAGTTGATATTTAGTCAGTATATAGGTCTCTAGAAGTTTTAAACATTTTGTGAAAATATATGTCATATGACGTCACGTGACGTCATTATATGATAATGTATTTCTAATATTAACAAGAATATTTCTATATGTTGAAATTGTCGAAGGGCAATGAAAATTTAAAGACACATGCTTCAAATGCTGAAATTTTGATTTCTATGATTTTCATATGCCTATGATGTCAAATGACGTCACATTTGAAATATGCTACAAAAGTTTGTACGCGGTCTACAGCCATTGTTTGTAAACCGATTTTCATCAAATTTTCACAGATTGTGTATATTAAGTTCTAATTGTGCATCCCGGTGTCCGTTTTTCAAAATTCGAAAAGTCCAAGGTTCTATATCGATTCCAAAATTCGAACCAAGGTCGTAAATTTTCGAATTCTTATAAAATCGGTCCTATTTGAGATAGAAAGATGATATTAGGTCAGTATATAGGTCTCTGGAAGTCTTAAACATTTTGTTAAAATAAATGTCATATGACGTCACGTGACGTCATTATATGATAATGAATTTCTAATTCTAACAAGATTATTTCTATATGTTGAAATTTTTGAAGGGCAAATAAAATTTTATGCCGCATGCTTCAGATGCTGATATTTCGATTTCAATGATTTTCAGAAGCCTATGACGTCATATGACGTCACATTTGAAATTGACTACGAAAGTTTGTACACGGTCCAGAGCCATTATTAATGGGCTGATTTTCATCAAACTTTCACAGAATGTGTATATTCAGTTCTAGTTGTGCATCTCGTTGTCCGTTTTTTCAAAATCCGAAAAGTCCATAGTTCTATAGCGAATTCAAGATTCGAACCGAGGTCGTAAATTTTTAAATGCTTATAAAATCGGTCCTATTTGAGATAGAAAAGTGATATTTGGTCAGTATATAGGTCTCTAAGAGTCTTAAAGATTTTGTGAAAATAAACGTCATATGACGTTACGTGACGTCATTATATGATAATGTATTTCTAATATTAACAAGAGTATTTCTATATGTTGAAATTGTCGAAGGGCAATGAAAATTTAACGACAAATGATTCAGACGATGAAATTTCGATTTCAATGGTTTTCCGAAGCCTATGACGTCATATGACGTCACATTTGAAATTGACTACAAAAGTTTGTACACGGTCCAGAGCCATTATTAATGGGCCGATTTTCATCAAATTTTCACAGAATGTGTATATTACGTTCTTATTGTGTATACCGGTGTCCGTTTTTCAAAATTCGAAAAGTCCAAGCATATATGGCGGATCCAAGATTCGAATCAATGACGTCAATATTTAAATGCTTATAAAAACTGTCCTATTTGAGATAGAAAGTTGAAATTTTGTCAGTTAGTAGGTCTCTGGGTGTCTTAACAATTATGTGAAAATGAACGTCATATGACGTCACGTGACGTCATTTGTTTATTATTATTATTCTTTTCTTGTTCCTAACTAAACGCTTATTTTAATATGTTGCAATAGTCCTAGGACGATGAAATTTTTATGGATTATTAGGCACGTGAGGAAATTTTGATTTCACCCCTACTGCATATATGTAGCCATATCTCAATAAATATCGATTTTTGTAAATATATGTATGAATAAGAATTATAGCTGAATAATTGACGTTTCCAAAGATATTTAGTTTATTAAAATTGGTTTACGCAATACAAAGTTATAAGCAAAAAAACTAAATGAAATGAAGCTAATTTTGCTGATAATATGCTGTTTTCTTGAGGTTTAACAGTCAATATCTCAGAAATGACTGAAGATAAGTTTATATATTATGCATATAAAATGTAGCAGGTTTTAAGAGCTTTCTAACGGTACCAAGTTTATTGACATTGGACTTCGTATGAGAAAGTTACATGGAAAATAAGATATTTCATAATCATGCATCATAAAAATATGGGAAAGGTAACGCGCAGGGGTCAACAAGCTTAAATACTTGCGCAACGACAAAAAAAAAAAAAAAAAAAAAAAAATATCAAATTGCAATTGATGGGCTATATCTTGATTTTGTTTTTGTTTTTTTGTTGAATGTTGACTGTTTCCAAAATAAGCATTGAAGTTAATACATGTACAACGGCACAAGACAAAAATCCGTATTTGCAACACTATGTAGCTAGCGAGCAGTTTGCAAGCCTTGAAAAATTCACACGCAGCCCCACATTTTAGACCATCTAAAAACTGCATTGTTTTGCTAACGATGGGATGTTACCTTTCAAAATATCACCATAGTTCGAAATTCCAGGAATTTATGGCAAAACTACGGAAGCCCAAACACGCCAAAATCGCTAAATACGTTTAACAACGTTACAGGTGTCGAAAGGATATAGCACTATACAAATATTCAATACTTCTTCCTACTGAGGCTAAAATTAAACAAGGTTACAACTGAGCTGGAGTGATGAAATTCTATGTGTGATGAAAGTTAGAAACTTACATATAAAAAATAAAAATTTTTCTTTCATGTCATATGACATAGTAACTACATGTGCAAGATATGGGCGGACTTTTATTAAAATTCACAGAATGTGTTCTTTTTGTGCTATTTTATATAGAAATAGAGGAGATAGAAAGTTGCAATTTGGACAGATTATCTATTATGTCATCTTCTATATATACTATATAAAGCAGATATTGCAGAAAGTCCTATCATTCGTTTAAACGAATGACATCTAGTTATTCTTATTAGGACTTTCTGCCCTTTCGGCAGAAAGTCCTATTGGGTTTGTACTGTTTTTTATTATTCTTCTTCTTATTATTCTTTTTTTCTTCCTCTTATATTTGTGTTAATTTTGATATGTTGCCATTGACTCAGAACAATGAAAATTTTATGGCATATATTTCAAACCATGAGCTTCCGGATGCAATGAATATCATATTTATATGACGTCACATAACGTCAGATTTGACGTCAGGTGAAAAAGTTTGTACGCGGTCTACAGCCATTATTTCTGGACCGATTTTCATCAATATTTCACAGAATGTGTATGTTAGGATCTAGTTGTGCCTTCCGGTGTCCGTTTTTCAAAATTCGAAAAGGCAATGGTTCTATGGCGAATCCAAGATTCGAACCATTGACGTCAAATTTCAAATGCGTATAAAATCCCTTACAAATGAGATAGAAAGATGATATTTGGACAGAATATAAGTCTCAAGGGTTACTTTACATTCTCTGAAGATAAACGTCATATGACGTCATGAGGTGAAAGGTAATTTCTAATATTTACGTGTTAATTTTTATATGTTGTACAAGTCCGAGCACCTTGAAAATTTAATTGCATATGCTTCAGATAGAACTGTTTGCATTTCAATAGTTTTCATTTGACTATGACGTGCTTTGACGTCAAACTTGACGTCGTCTAAAAATGTTTGTACGCGGTCTACAGCCATTATTTCTGGGCCGATTTTCATCAAAATTTCACAGAATGCGTATGTTAGGCTCTAGTTGTGCCTTCCGATGTCCGCTTTTCAAAATTCGAAAATGCAATAGTTCTATGGCGAATCCAAGATTCGAACCATTGACGTCAAATTTAAAATGCGTATAAAATCGCTTACAAATGAGCTAGAAAGATAATATTTGGACAGAATATAAATCTCAAGGATTACTTACATTCTCTGAAGATGAACGTCATTTGACGTCATATGACGTCATGAGGTGAAAGGTAATTTCTAATTTTTATGTGTTAATTTTTATATGTTGTTTACGTCCGAGCACCTTGAAAATTTAATAGCATATGCTTCAGATAGAACTGTTTTCATTTCAATAATTTTCCTTTGATTATGACGTGTTTTGACGTCAAACTTGACGTCGTCTAAAAATGCTTGTACGCGGACTACAGCCATTATATCTGTGCCGATTTTCATTAATATTTCACAGAATGTGTATGTGAAAGTCTAGTTGTACATTCCGGTGTCCGTTTTTCCAAATTCGAAAATGCAAAGGTTTTATGGCGGATCCAAAATTCGAACCATTGACGTCAAATTTCAAATACGTATAAAATCGTTTCCAGATGAGTTAGAAATATAATATTATATTTGGATAGTATATAAGTCTCCAAGAGTGCTTTACATTCTATGAAGATGAACGTCACATGACGTCATATGACGTCATAAGGTCAAAAATAATTTCTGATATATACGCGTTAATTTAAATATGTTGTTTACTTCCCAGGACCATGGAAATCTAATGGTATGTACATCAATTCATGTGCTTTAGAATGCAATGTAATTCATATTAATGTGACGTTATATCACGTAAGATTTGACGTCAGGACAAAAAGGTTTTACGCAGTGTACAGTCATTATTTTTGGACCGATTTTCCTCAAAATTTCACAGAATGTATATGTAACGCTCTATATGTGTATCCCGGGTCCCTTTTTACAAATTCGAAAAAGCAATGGTTCTATGGCGAATCCAAGTTTCGAACCATTGACGTCAAATTTCAAATACATATAAAATCGCTTCCAGATGATTTAGAAAGTTGATATTTGGACTGAATATTAGTCTTTGAGGTTTATTCATATTCTTTGAGGATTAACGTCATTTGACGTCATAAGGTCAAAAAGAATGTTAATATATCTACGCGTTAATTTCTATATATTGCAAAGTTGTAAGGAGCATGAAAAAATTACTTGATATATTCAAGATACTTAATATTTCATTTCATTGATTTTCTTATGCCTATGACGTCACATGACATCAAATTTGACGCTGTCTACACAAGCTTTTACGCGGTCTTCGGCAATTATTACAGGATGAAATTCGAATTGTAAGCATTTTAAATAAATTTGATTTGTAACATAGATTATAAAAATAGTCCAAGTTAAATAAATCGATATAAGAAAATGATTTTCAGTTACTTTTGCCATATCCTCCAAGTTAAACGGTTATATTTTTCAAAGTTTATTTAAGTTATGGCCATACAAAAGCAATTAAATTAGCTTTTAAGTGTTTAACAAATGAGCAGAAAGTCCTATCATTCGTATCAACGAATGAAATCTAGTTATTCTTTTCTTATTTTTTTTCTTCCTCTTATGTTTGTGTTAATTTTGAGGTGTTGCCATTGTATCAGAACAATGAAAATTTTATAGCATATATTTCAAACCATGAGCTTTCGGATACAATGAATTATATATTCATATGACGTCATATAACGTCAGATTCGACGTCAGGTGAAAAAGTTTGTACGCGGTCTACAGCCATTATTTCTGGACCGATTTTCATCAAACTTTCACAGAATGTGTATGTTGTTAGGCTCTAGTTGTGCCTTTCGGTGTCCGTTTTTTCCAAATTCAAAAAGGCAAAGGTTTTATGGCGAATCCAAGATTCAAACCATTGACGTCAAATTTCAAATGCGTATTAAATCGCTTACAGATGAGCTAGAAAGATGATATTGTGACAGGATATAAGTCTCTAGGTTTTCTTTACATTCTCAGAAGATGAATGTCGTATGACGTCATATGACGTCATGAGGTGAAAAGTAATTTCTAAATTTTACGTGTAAACTTCTAAATATTGAAAATATCCGAGCACCTTGAAAATTTAATACAATATGCTTAAGATAAAACATTTTGCATTTCAATCATTTTCATTTGTCTATGACGTGTTTTGACGTCAAACTTGACGTCGTTTTAAAATATTTGTACGCGGTCTACAGCCATTTTTTTCTGGGCCGATTTTCACCAAAATTTCACAGAATGTATGTAAGGCTCTAGTTGTGCATCCAAGTGTCCGTTTTTCAAAATTCGAAAAGGCAAAGGTTTTATGGCGAATCCAAGATTCGAACCATTGACGTCAAATTTCAAATGCGTATAAAATCGCTTACAGATGAGCTACAAAAGATGATATTTAGACAGGATATAAGTCTCCAGGTTTCCTTTATATTCTCAGAAGATGAATGACATATGACGTCATTTGACGTCATGAGGTGAAAAGTAATTTCTAAATTTTACATGTAAACTTCTATATGTTGACAACGTCCGAGCACCTTGAAAATTTAATAGCATATGCTTCCGGTAAAACATTTTGCATTTCATTCATTTTCATCTGTTTGACGTGTTTTGACGTCAAACTTGTCGTCAGGTGAAAATATTTGTACGCGGTCTATAGCAATTTTTTTCTGGGCCGATTTTCACCAAAATTTCACAGAATGTGTATGTTAGGATCTAGTTGTGCATCCCTGTGTCCGTTTTTCAAAATTCGAAAAGGCAATGGTTTTATGGCTTATCCAAGATTCGAACTATTGACGTCAAATTTCAAATGCGTATAAAATCGCTTACAGATAAGCTAGAAAGATGTTATTTTAAAAGAACATAAGTCTCTAGAATATATTTACATTCTCAATATATGAACGTCATATGACGTCATGAAGTGAAAAGAAATTTCTAAATTTTACGTGTTAATTTTTATATGTTGAAAACGTCCGAGCACCTCGAAAATTTAATAGCAAATGCTTCAGATAAAACATTTTGCATTTCAATAATTTTCATTTGACTATGACGTGTTTTGACGTTAAACTAGACGTCGTTTTAAAATATTTGTACGCGGTCTACAGCCATTATTTCTTGGCCGATTTTCATCAAAATTTCACAGAAAATGTGTATGTTAGGCTCTAGTTGTGCATCCCGGTGTCCATTTTTCCAAATTCGGAAATGCAATGGTTTATTGGCGCATCCAAGATTCGAACCATTGACGTCAAATTTCATATACGTATAAAATCGCTTCCAGATGAGTTAGAAATCTGATATTTGGATAGTATATAAGTCTCCAAGTCTGCTTTATATTCTATGAAGATGAACGTCATTTGACGTCAGATGACGTCATAAGTTCAAAAAGAATTTCTGATATATACGCGTTAATTCAAATATGTTGTTAACTTCCCAGGACCATGGAAATTTAATAGTTTATACATCAATCCATGAGCTTCAGAATGCAATGTATTCCATAATAATGTAACGTTATATCACGCAAGATTTGATATCAGGACAAAAAGGTTTTACGCGGTGTACAGCCATTATATTTTGACCGATTTTCATCAACTTTTCACAGAATGTATATGTAACGCTCTTGTTGTGTATTCCTTGTTCGGTTTTCCAAATTCGAAAAGGCAATGGTTCTATGGCGAATCCAAGTTTCGAACCATTAACGTCAAATTTCAAATACGTATAAAATCGCTTTCATATGATTTAGAAAGTGGATATTTGGACTGAATATTAGTCTTTTAGACTTATTTCTATTATGTGAGGATTAACGTCATTTGACTTTATAAGGTCAAAAAGAATGTTTGATATCTAAGCGTTAATTTCTATATGTTGCAAAGTTCCAATGGGGCATGAAAAATTTACTTGATTTATTTAAGATACCTAATATTTCATTTCATTGATTTTCTTGTGCCTATGACGTCATATGACATCAAACTTGACGTCTACAACAGTTTGTACGCGATCTACAGCCATTATTTTAGGACGGATTTTCATCAAAATTTCACAGAATGTGTATGTTACGCCTAAGATGTGCCAACCCGTCTCCGTTTTATCAAATATGAAAAAAGCAAGGATTTTGTTGGGCATCCTTACTTTATTTTTCAAATATATGAAAAGACCGAGGTTCTGTGGTGAAACCAAGTTTCCAAAATATGACCTCGGAATTAAGTTTAGTATTTCAATAGTCCAGAATTACAAATATTATAGCATGTTAAATATGCTGAATCTTCATATGCAATAACCCTTGGAAAAAAATTTTGTGTAATTCAAAACGTTTTCTTTAGTTTCCATAGGCCAGACGTCATTTGACGTAATGGGATTATAATATGTTTTCATATCTGGTGCAATAAATTCAATGTGATCCCAATGGTCCAGAATTACAAAAATATTCTTTATTCTTATTCATATGACATCAGAATAGACGTCAGATAAAAAAGTTTGTAAGCGCTCTACAGACATTAAATATGCTGAATCTTCATATGCAATTTTTGATTGAGTTTTTAAATCAGATAAAAAATTTAATTAAAATTTTAAAAAACCTTTTTATCAATAATTTTTTTTTTTACGGTTTACAGAAAGTCCTATCGTTTGCCGTGCAAACGAAATCTAGTTCTTCTTCTTATTATTATTCTTTTTTTCTTCCTCTTATATTTGTGTTAATTTTGAGGTGATGCCATTGACTCAGAACTATGAAAATTTTATGGCATATATTTCAAACCATGAGCTTTCGGATGCAATTAATTTCATATTCATATGACGTCATATAACGTCAGATTCGACGTCAGATGAAAAAGTTTGTACGCGGTATACAGCCATTATTTCTGGACCAATTTTCATCAAAATTTCACAGAATGTGTATGTTAGGCTCTAGTTGTGCCTTTCGGAGTCCGTTTTACCACATTCGAAAGGCACAAGTTTCATGGCGAATCCAAGATTCGAACTAATGACGTCAAATTTCAAATGCGTATAAAATCGCTTCCAGAAGAGCTAGAAAGCTGATATTTGGACTGAATATTAATCTCTAGGTCTTCTTTATATTCTGAAAAGATGAACGCCAAATAACGTCACATGACGTCAAAATGCAAATAAAACTTTCGTATTAAAACTTAACGGTTTTTAAGCCCTGTAGGCTTCATTTTTTGTATGATTTGCTTGAAATTTTGTCAGAAGATGCAGTATTATATTCTATGGAGCCATGTCACTTTAGTTTTCGGCAAATCCCAAAGGTCAAGGTCATATATCAATTATCGGCTTTTTCTTCGGCCTTAAATAGCTCAGTATTAAGCAAAGACTTGTGGCATTCATACATATTAAGAATAGTTTTTAAACAGAAATGAAGTAAATACATGAAAAACATGTTACCAGTGAATTATTGTATGTGCCTCGTCCACTACTATTAATCGTATGCTGGTGCTGCATCGTAACATATCCCCCCATTTGGTTACACCAAGAATGCTTTCTGGGGAGGAAAATAGAAAGTCGTGTTTTCCTTCAAGAATTTCAGCATCCTCAGCGGAATCTCTCCCTATGTATGTTGCACGGAATCCCAGTGTATTTAGACAGTCAGATTGTTCTTTCATGATCGAAAGCAAAGGAGACACAACTAAAACTTGACACTGTTCTTCGCGTCCATGTTGTTCACTGTACATATACTGAAATGCTTGGTACACTAAGCTTTTACCCCCACCGGTTCTAGTAGATAAAAAAACATCACGTCCAGATAATAAATTCTCAATACTGTCTCTTTGAAAGTCCATTAATTTGCTTACTTTAAATTTGTCGCAGGCTAAGCGGTAGAAATCAACACTCGTCGCCATCTTGAAACATTTGTCTAAGTGCTGTAAGTACGAGAGTTTCTATTGGTCCAAAAATCCCTACTACCCAGTGGGGCCGCCAATAGTGGCGCGACTTTTCAAATAATCGATAACGAGGAAATGCTAACTAATAATCCCACGGGCGCTGTATGAAGGAACGGAATAAGCGCTCGTGGGTCTTCGACGCTGAAAGAAGCATAGAAGAGATCAAACCCATAACCTTCTGATCCATGGTGAGGGAACGCTAATATTTCTGTACCACAGTGCTCATACATGTAATTTTTATGTAATAAAATTTATATGGATAATATGGTTATAATTTTTTGGTGTTATTTTTCCAAAAAAAAAAAAAAAAAAAAAAAAAAAAGAGGAAAAAGTCAATGTATAAGGTCATTGATATCCATCTTACGGTCCTACTAAAAAGCGCCATCTTCTATTCACCATGTCTGTGTACAGCGCCACCCGCTTTATTACAGGTCGTATTGGTATACAATTTCACCAGTAGCCTTATAATAGCATTTTAAAAGGAGACTTGCCATCTAAGGCATCTAAATTTGCTTTAAAATGATATTTTACAACATCTGTGCAAATTTCATTTGAATATTTTATGTTTTTATTGCATATTACTTTTTTCCTGTTTTCTCTCACCTGTAAAGCTTGGTGCGGTGCTATTATGCGGATACCAGATACGGATCTAGTGTGTCCGTGCAAACCGTTTTATTTTAAACAAGAAAAAGAAAGAATAATAAAGAGCCTTTAACATAAAATGTGTAAATTTTATTCAAATAGTTAAAGGATGGCCTTTTTTTAAAGCATTTTAAAACTCGTTCCGATACCTCGTCGGTACAATAAAAATAGGATACTCACTACTCCAATATCATCGCGCCACCGGGGTTTTTATTGGTCATATCATTATGAAAATTTGCCAATGCATAGAAATGACTATCACCTAAAATGTATGTAAATTTCGTATAAAAATATATTCTTTTATGCACTTTTAAATCCTCACCTACACCACGGCAGTAAGACTCAAATAGGAGTAAATACTACCATAGTATCATCGCGCCAACCGGGTTTTTACTGGTCTTATTTATATGAAGACCTGTCAATTTATAGAAAAAAACTAGTATAATCACGCGACCTGGTTTTTTACTGGTCATATCAATATGAAGAATTGCCAATGCATAGAAAAGAATATGACCTAAAATGTGTGTAATTTTCATTTTACACCCTTTTTTTTAAAATCCCCACGGATTCCACGCCTGTACGACCCGTATAGAAATTTACCTGACCTTAGTATCACCATGTCAACCGGTATATTACTGGACATATTAGTATATAAATCTACAAATTTACATTTTTTTTAATCACGCATTGATACCACGGTCGGTAATGATTATATGCTAGCCAAGGATCTAAGCGCAAACCACATCAATTACAGGTTATATATTAAGATGGTTAATCAAACAACCAACTAAAAATATCTTCCATAAATTGTAAATTTAACTGGAAAAAAATGTGTTTGGTGCACTTTTTTTTTAAACTCGCATAGACACCACGCCAGAAAGTTCCTAATAAGTGACAACGATATCCCAATATATTTTCACCTTTATCGCACCAGCACAGCTCTAATTTGCGCATACGACAAATCATAGTATTTGCGTTCCAACCGATCCAGTCATATTTATTTCAATAAAAACAATTAACCATAACCTAACATTTGTGAAGATTTTCCTCATCCGCATATTTCACGACTGCCATGGGAGACAGAGTAAGACTGAAAAATATTCCATTATGATCCTACTAATCGCCCAATTATGTAATGCAATTGAATGAAGAGGAACAAATATGCCTTATATGAACGAAACATGTTTTTAATTACGGTAAAACGTCAGCCGAGAGACCAATTGACTGTTACACATGAGTTACCAAGGTTGATTGACTTTAAAGCAAAGATGTGCAAGAAAAATCATAACCAGGTAGTGACTTTCCTGCAAAATAATCACACACAAATATATAACTCTATAAGTTAGGCTTTTGTTGTCCATCCTTACTTTCGTTTTCAAAATATTGAAAGGACCGAGGTTCTGTAGTGAAACCAAGTTTAACCTCGAAATTAAGTTAAGTATTTCAGAGACTCCATATGAAATTCACACATATTGTAATTTTAAAGGTTTTCTTCAGGTTTTCATAGGCCGGACCTCATGGGGTAATATGTTTTCATTTCTCGTGCAATAAATTCAGTGTGATCCCAATGGTCCAAAATTACAAAATATGCCATATATTGAATATGCTGAATTTTCTTATGCAATGATATGCACATCCATATGTCATCAGAACAGACGTCAGATCAAAAAGTTTGCAAGCGCTCTGCAGACATTATTAATTGCTGATTTTTTCTAAAATTTTCAAAGAATGTATAGGTTACACTCTAGACACCTAATACTTTTTGCGTGTTCCGTATTACTAATTTTCAGTTTGATTGAGTTTTAATTATTACGGCTTTCCGCAAACCTGCGGAAAACGTATAGGGTTTGTTATGTTTATTATTATTAGGACTTTCTGCCTACAGGCAGAAAGCCCTACTGTTTTTTTATTAGGACTTTCTGCCCTTTCGGCAGAAAGTCCTATTGGGTTTGTTCTGTTTTTTATTAGGACTTTCTGCCTACAGGCAGAAAGTCATATTGGTTTTGTACTGTTTATTAGGACTTTCTGCCTACAGGCAGAAAGTCATATTGGGTTTGTACTGTTTTTGGACTTTCTCCAAGGCAAAAGATATTGGGTTTGTACTGTTTTTTTATTATTAGGACTTTCTGCCTAAAGCAGAAAGTCCTCTTGGGTTTGTACTGTTTATTCTTCTTCTTCTTCTTATTAGGACTTTCTGCCCTTTCGGCAGAAAGTCCTATTGGGTTTGTACTGTTTTTTTATTATTCTTCTTCTTATTATTATTATTCTTTTTTTTCTTCCTCTTATATTTGTGTTAATTTCGAGGTGTTGCCATTGACTCAGAACAATGAAAATTTTATGGCATATATTTCAAACCATGAGCTTTCGGATGCAATGAATTTTATATTCATACTACGTCATATAACGTCAGATTTGACGTCAGGTGAAAAAGTTTGTACGCGGTCTACAGCCATTATTTCTGGACCGATTTTCATCAATATTTCACAGAATGTGTATGTTAGGCTCTAGTTGTGCATCCCGGTGTCCGTTTTTCATAATTCGAAAAGTCCATGGTTCTATAGCGAATCCAAGATTCGAACCAAGGTCGTAAATTTTTTAATGCTTATAAAATCTGTCCTATTTAAGATAGAAAGTTGATATTTAATCAGTATATAGGTCTCTAGAAGTTGAAATTGTCGAAGGGCAATGAAAATTTAATGACACATGCTTCAAATGCTGACATTTTGATTTCTATGATTTTCATATGCCTATGACGTCATATGACGTCACACGTGAAATAAGCTACAAAAGTTTGTACGCGGTCCAGAGCCATTATTGATGAACCTATTTTCATCAAATTTTCATACATCCCGGTGTCCGTTTCTCAAAATTCGAAATTGCCAAGGTTCTATAGCGAATCCAAGATTCGAACCAAGGTCGTAAATTTTCAAATGTTTATAAAATCAGTCCTATTTGAGATAGAAAGTTGATGATTGGTCAGTATGTAGGTCTCTCGGAGTCTTAAAAATATTTTGAAAATTTGCATCATATGACGTCACGTGACGTCATTATATGAAAATAAATTACTAACATTAACAAGATTATTTCTATATGTTGAAATGGTCGTAGAGCAATAAAAATTTAATGGCATATGTTTCACACAATATAATTTCTATTTCAATAATTTTTATAGGCATATGACGTCATATGACGTCACACTTGACATATTCTACAAAAGTTTGTACGCGGTCTACAGCCATTACTTATGAACCGATGTTCATCAAATTTTCACAGAATGTGTATATTAAGATCTAGTTGTGCATCACGCTATCCGTTTTTCAAAATTCTAAAAGACCATGGTTCTATGGAGAATCCAAGATTCAAACCGTGGTCGTTAATTTTCAAATGCTTATAAAATCGGTCCCATATGAGATAGAATAGTATTTTAACATTATAGGTTTATGGAGACTAAAATAACATCTATTTCTAATATTTACAAGAAAATTTCTATATGTTAAAATGGTCCATGGAAATGGAAATTATATGACATTTTGCTTCAAATGTTGATATTTTTAATTCTACAGTTTTCATATGCCTATGACATTATATGACGTTACACTTGCCATATGCTACAAAAGTTTGTACGCGGTCTACAGCCATTGTTTATGAACCGATTTTCATAAAAAATTCACAGAAAGTGTATATTAGGTTATAGTTGAGCATGTCGGTGTCCGTTTTTCCAAATTCAAAAATGCAAAAGTTTTATGGCGGATCCAATATTCGAACTATTGACGTCAAATTTTAAATACGTATAAAATCGTTTCCAGATGAGTTAGAAATCTAATATTTGGAAAGTAAATAAGTCTCCAAGAGTGCTTTACATTCTATGAAGATGAACGTCATTTGACGTCATATGACGTCATAAGGTCAAAAATTATTTCTGATATATACGCGTAAATTTAATTGTTAACTTCCCAGGACCATGAAATCTTATGGTATATACTTTAGAAATGCGTTAGAATGCAATGTAATTCATATTAATTTGACGTTATATCACATCAGATTTGACGTCAGGACAAAAGGTTTTACGCGGTGTACAGCCATTATTTTTGGACCGATTTTCAGCAAATTTCAAAGAATGTATATGTAACGCTCTAGTTGTGTATCCCGGGTCCTGTTTTACAAATTCGAAAAGACGAAAAGGCAATGATTCTATGGCGAATCCAAGTTTCGAAACATTGACGTCAAATTTCAAAAACATATAAAATCGCCTGGAGATGATTTAGAAAGTTGATATTATTGAGGACTGAATATTAGTCTTTAAGACTTATTTATATTCTGTGAGGATTATCGTTATTGACGTCATAAGGTCAAAAAGAATGTTAATATATCTACGCGTTAATTTCTATATGTTGCAAAGTTGCAAGGAGCATGAAAAAATTACTTGATATATTTAAGATACTTAATATTTCATTTCATTGATTTTCTTATGCCTATGATGTCATGTGACATCAAACTTGACGTTGTCTACACACTCTTGTACGCGGTCTACAGCCATTATTACAGGATGGAATTCGAATTGTAAGCGTTTTAAATAAATCTGATTTGTAACATAGATTATAAAAATAGTCCAAGTAAATAAATTGATATAAAAAATGATTTTCAGTTACTTTTGCCATTTCCTCCAAGTTAAAAAGTTCATTTATGTTATGGCCATACAAAAGCAAGTTAAAGGCTGCAATTTCATATCCTCTTACTTTTTTTGCTTTTAAGTATTTGACAAATGTAGCAGAAAGTCCTATCATTCGTATCAACGAATGAAATCTAGATCTTTTTCTTTTTTTCTTCCTCTTGTATTTGTGTTAATTTCGGTATGTTGCCAATGGCCCAGAACAATGAAAATTTTATGGCATATATTTCAAACCATGAGCTTTCGAATGCAATGAATTTCATATTCATATGACGTCACATAACGTCAGATTTGACGTCAGGTGAAAAAGTTTGTTCGCGGTCTACAGCCATTATTTATGAACCGATTTTCATCAAAATTTCACAGAATGTGTATGATAGGCTCTAGTTGTGCATCCCGGTGTCCGTTTTTCTAAATTCGAAAAGTCCATGGTTCTATAGGGAATCCAAGATTCGAACCAAGGTCGTAAATTTTTAAATGCTTATAAAATCTGTCCTATTTAAGATAGAAAGTTGATATTTAGTCAGTATATAGGTCTCTAGAAGTTTTAAACATTTTGTGAAAATATATGTCATATGACGTCACGTGACGTCATTATATGATAATGTATTTCTAATATTAACAAGGGTATTTCTATATGTTGAAATTGTCGAAGGGCAATGAAAATTTAATGACATATGCTTCAAATGCTGAAATTTTGAGTTCTGTGATTTTCATATGCCTATGACGTCATATGACGTCACACTTGAAATATGCAACACAAGTTTGTACGCGGTCTACAGCCATTGTTTATGAACCGATTTTCATCAAATTTTCACAGAATGTGTATATTAAGTTCTAGTTGTGCATCCTGATGTCCGTTTTTCAAAATTCGAAAAGTCCATGGTTCTATAGCGAATTCAAGATTCGAACCAAGGTCGTAAATTTTTAAATGCTTATAAAATCGCTCCTATTTGAGATAGAAAAGTGATATTTGGTCAGTATATAGGTCTCTGGGAGTCTTAAACATTTTGTGAAAATAAAAGTCATATGACGTCACGTGACGTCATTTTATTAGGACTTTCTGCCTAAAGCAGAAAGTCCTATTGGGTTTGTTATGTTTATTATTATTAGGGCTTTCTGCCTCAAGCAGAAAGTCCTATTGGGTTTGTTATGTTTTTTCTTATTATTATTATTATTATTTGTCCTCCTTTTGAGGTTCAAATTAAAACAGGTTGCAAATAAGCCAGCAGTATGAAATTTTAACAGTCGTCAGAGTGACTTTGGCCCTTTTGAAAGAAGCAATTTTCATCTTCATATGACGTCATGTGACGTCACAGTTGAAAAATGCTACCAAATTTGGTTCGCGCTCTGCAGCCGTCAGTATTAGTCCAGACGGCCTAATATTTTCATGGAAAGTGTAAGATAGGATGTAGATGTGCATACTTACTGAACTTTTCAAAATTCCGAAAGTTCGAGATTTTATGTCAAAATCGAGATTCGAACTTTGGTCATAAAAACATAATTTCGTATTACAAAGGCTCCTGATGAGTTAGAAGCATGAAAATTGGACAGCATATGTGTCTTGGGATCTTCTTTGTCTTCCATGCCAACTGACGTCATTTAACGTCAGAACGTAAAAAGCAATTTTGCATTTAAAATAACCGGTTTTTAGGCCCTGCAGGCTTTATTTTTTGAGCGATTTACATGTAACCTTCATTTAATGTGCAACTTAGTGTCCCGTTGAGCATGGTGACATCCGTTTCCGGAAAATCACAAAGGTCAAGGTCATATTTCAGTTATCGTTTTTTTCTTCGGCCTTAAATATCTCAAAAACGAAAATATTTTATCGAGATACTATGCGTATAATTTGTAGTGCTTTGAAAGTCCTTTCAGATGATATATAGTTTTTGAAGATCGGGATTGAATCAGATGAGTTATTGCAGAAAAACAAAAATGTTGCAACCCTAGGCTCCCTAAACTACTTACATCTTAATAATTATTGATTTTTGTTAATAAGAGTATGAATATAATTTGTAAATCAATGCCTGGCCGTTCTTTTGGTGTTTAAATTTTAAAGATTGACTTAATATTCACTAAGTTATAGGGAAAAACAAAACGATATGAACATATTTATCCCCGATTTTTGCCGTATGCTCAAGGTTTAACCGCCCGTATCTACAAAGTGTTTAAAGATACATACAATTATGAAGAAGGGAATTGTGGGAAATGAAAAGACCTTTCTAACGGTACCTAGCTTTTTAAAATTGGACGTTATATAAGGAAGTTACATGAAAAATAAGAATTCAGTAAAACCGTACTTTCATGCACTCCCGCAGTAAGTCCCGATCACTTGATTGCTGTTTTCGAAGAAACTAATATATATTTTTTATATAATAACATGATGAACATTTTTTTTTGCATG
The DNA here is from genome assembly GCA_021229015.1 of Solen grandis. Lineage (NCBI taxonomy): Eukaryota > Metazoa > Mollusca > Bivalvia > Adapedonta > Solenidae > Solen > Solen grandis. Next base: position 45,427,361 of record CM037783.1, on the reverse strand, counting down.
AAGTAATTCGGTTCTAATGATATGCAGATTTTAAAGATCGGACCATAAATTATAAAGTTATTTGTCAAAAGGCAATAATAGACATGAACATCTTTTAGCCGATTTTTGCCGTTTCTTGAAAAATAACTTTCTTTATCTCAAAACCCGTAAAAGAAAAGTTGAAACATGAAACACGTGAAATGTTGGAAATTTAAAGGCCTTCTAATGGTACCTAGCGTTTTAAAATTAGACATCGGACATCCTATAAGAAGTTAGATGAGAAATAAGAATACATTTAAACCGTTCTTTTATGCATTTCTACAGTTAGTCCCTATCATTTGATTGTTTTTTTCTAAAAAACTATTAATTTTTGAAAATAACATAAACAAAAGTATTATTAGCGTGATGTAATGCGGTTCTAATGGTATGCAGATTTTAATGATCTGACCATTAATTATAAATTTATTTGTCGAAGGGCAATAATAGACAAGAACATCGTTTTGCGGATTTTTTGCCGTTTCCTTGAAAAATAACTTTCTATATCTCAGAACACGTAACAGAAAAGTTGTGCATCCCGGTGTCCGTTTTTCAAAATTCGAAAAGGCAATGATTTTATGGCAAATCCAAGATTCGAACTTTTGACGTCAAATTTCAAATGCGTTTAAATCGCTTCCAGATGAGCTAGAAAGCTTATATGTGGATAGTATATAAGTCTCCAAGTCTGCTTTATATTCTATGAAGATTAACGTCATATGACGTCATATAAGATTGAAATTTTAACGGTTTGCAGAAAGTCCTATCATTTGCCGTGCAAATGAAATCTAGTTTTACATAGGTATAAAAATGCTAACTTTCTTTATAATATTTTTTATTATCGTCGATAATTCCCCATGATTGTTGTTGTATGGACGGTAACCTCAAAAAGCTCAATCAGTTTAGAAACTTCAGTACAACTGCGACAGAAGAATATTAAATACCCGCTATATCGCCTAGAAACACACTCAACTATTGGATGGAAAGTACTGCAACACATGCCAACACTAGCTATGTATACATCGGATTTGGCATTTTATTTAGAAGATCATCCCTAGGAACATTGCCATTGTATTGTATAAATAGAAAAAAACACACATTTGTCTCGATGGCGCAAACCGTTGCCAGGATATGGAGAAAATCTACCTCTCTGGACGCAATGGACTTGCTACTACCGAGCATATTGTTCTTTATCTCAATAATACAGTTTTATGAGATGAATGATACGATTTGTCTATATAATACATTTTTATGAGATGAATGATACGATTTGTCTATAAATACAGTTTTATGAGATGAATGATACGATTTGTCTATAAATACAGTTTTATGAGATGAATGATACGATTTGTCTATATAATACAGTTTTATGAGATGAATGATACGATTTGTCTATATAATACAGTTTTATGAGATGAATGATACGATTTGTCGCAAGGTTCGATTGTTGTCGACGTTATCCATACTAGCTATTCAACTGATTTCGTCGTTATCCATGAGAAGCTACCGACTGCTGTCGTCGTTACTCAAATTTCGATGACATGCCAACTTTTAACAGCTTATATATCTTCAAGGAAAGCGTTTTGGAAGCCGTAATTCGGATCACTAACAGACAGAATGTTAAAGTTAATGATGCGTAGCTTGAAATTATTCACTACTACCAGAAAACGTTTTTGTGACTGAATGCCCAAATGTCTCATCCCATCGTTTTATTTTCTTCATTTTACATTCAAATTCACGATAAGTAACACGTTTACTTGAGCAACAATTTGTCAGCAGGTCAGCCTTTAGACTTTACCCAAAATTGTTTAGAAAAGATAAAAAAAACGTACAAATACCTTGTATAGCCACTGCCCCTCGTGCTACATGTATACAGCACGGCTGTTGTCGTCGATTCCAACTGATGTCTCATTTTCAGATTGAACGGTGTGATTAAACTGATAACTGGCATGACGTCAGAATCGATATATTACCTAAATATTTGTCTACGGTAAATTGACACTTTGCTCTTTAAACATGTTCGATTGTTCTCATTCATACAAGCATATCTTATCGACTGACGTTGACAAACGGAACCGACAGTACAGTACTGTAAAATAATGTGCAGTGCAGCACAGTACAGAGTTGTGCAGAGTAAAGTAAAAAATAGAGTAGAGTTACGTAGAGTAAAAGTAGAGAAGAGTAAAGCAGAGTAGGGCAAAGAGAAGAGTTGTATATTATACATTTTCTTGCTCAAATTCCGAATTATGTTATTGACATAATTATGGTAGTGTGACGTCCGTGCGGACTGCTATCGATAAGGCTCCCTTAGTGCACGTGCACTACGTAGTAAATGCAGACGAAAAACTAATAATATTTGGGAACCTGTTTCTATTCTTAAAAACGAATTTAAATTCCTGTTAGATTAATAAGTAAAAGTAAAAATGCTTGTTTAAGTCGTTTTCTCTAACACAAACACATTGAGATAGGTTTCTCACGCATCTTTTGAAATTTCCTTGTTCTTATACTCAAATAACACGCACGTTTTAGAGATCCACCGCTATTTTATTGCTATCGGTTGCAACATTTTACATGTCAGGAAAAATATAAATCACGAATCTTGGTTTACCAAACTGTCGATCTGTGTGAAAAAAATGGACTTACTCAAGCTTAGTCAAGTGGGCTATTTTGAAATAGGCTGATGATTTGAACCTAGAATTTGAAGAGGTAGACTTGTTTGAAACTGCCCAATCCCAGGGGTTGTGCGAATGGTGCTGAAACAGGCCAATGTTATACCGAAATCACAGTTCATGACTCTCAGTTCAACTAACAGCTAACATTATTGCTGACAATGGACATATCGTTTGCAGTGAACCCATGCTGTCTTAAATAGACAAAGTCTGCAAATGATTGAAATATTGTCGGTGGGACGTTAAAGCAAATAAACAAATATAACATATAAGAAAGGCAAGGAAACATGTACATTTGTGTATATGCAGATAGCCCTGTCACATTTCACTTGAAATGTGCTTTGTGCTTAATATCAAAAAATGCATTACAAATAAGAAGTGCAAGTACATATGGATATAAAATTTGTAATAGCAATTGATTGCAGTTCTCAAAATGATTCGTTTTTTAACACTAAACCAATATTGTTTGATTGTGTTTGGTGTTTTTTAGCCCTTTTCCTTGCATTTTCCTCAAAATCATGTTCGGTGTTTGACTCACCTAAACCCCATACATCAAGAATTTTTCGAAGGAGACTGCATCAAATTAAAAAACATGAAACGGTAAATATATAAGAGGAAATATAGAAGAATCGAAGAACATTTCGATTTTTTTCCAAAGTAGTTGACATTAAACACAATTAATTCGAAATGGGAAAACTCACCATTCAATATATTGAAATTCCGCTCCATATATAGATGTTTAATCCTTATATTTACCACCGGAAATCCACATTTTTTTTAACCGAATCACATTTTGGTGACATATATAAGGTTGGTCCATGTGGTAATCGGCTAAAACCACAGAGTTGCATCTGAATCCATTATTCATTTTAAAGTTGCCCACGTGTTTAATGGCGTCGTGGTACCCGACTGCGGATCTGACTGCTGTGGGTTCGAACCGCGTTTGGGACATGGATATTTCATGACCTTCCAAGGCGCAAAGTACTGGTCCAACCCAGGAACCCAGGAGTTATTTTGCTACCGTAACGATTGATTATTAATTTAAATGCACGGAATTTCACCCATGCACAGTTCAGTCACCAAAGAATCCATACATTTTTGTTATGTTTTATTTTTTTTTTTCATTTTCACGAATAAAGAATTATTTCGCCATTTATATTTTTTGCTTCTCTTCATTTTCATGTTCTCCATTTCGTTTCATATTCAAAATATATTCTTTTACTTTGCTTCCAGCTTCGCTTGGTTAAATCACAAATAAATGAAATTTTTATGTTTTTTATTTTATCGTATTTTGATGTTCCCAATATTGTTGTGCTGTATATTTTAGACAACCTTAGTATAGTGTATAGATACAATACATTCTTTAAGGTGCAATGCACATAGACTACTTTTTCTCTGTGTTTCTTGAAGGATGCAAGCAGTACCCGAACAAACATAATAAAGACTAATATGATTAATAAACACAATGCTCAATCTCAATTAATATTAACCCTTTCCCTCATACAGGACTCCATGAAAAGACCTATGCGAACAGCATAAAACCAGATCAGCCTGCGAGTAACTCGCAGGCTGATCAGGTTTTATGCTGTTCCCTGCTCCTCAGTGGTCTGGAAATGAGGACTTTATAATTTATACTTCAGTTAGAACCATATATAAAAATCGATGTAAAGACTTTCTTCAAATTCAGAACTGCTAACCATAAATTTCCAATCGAAACGGGCCTCTGGGACGGAACACCTCTCAACTAGATTTGCATACTGCAAATGCAACGGTTTTCGTGATGATCAACAGTTTCATACCTGATCAGCCAAGTTAAAATACCAGAAAAACAACAAAATGCAAAATGCTTTATATGTGACCAAAACTTAAAGGCATCTCGAAAGGAATGTGATGTCCCACTGAGCCAGGCCCCCATCTGCTGTGATCAGACCTGCTAATTGCTGGTCATCACTGCAGGGAGTCTTTAGCCAATATAGTACCTATATGTTACGGTAAAACCTCTGATGGGTTGATGCATAACTAAATTATCTGCTACAATGGAAGTGGGATAGTAGGCTAGTTTTACACAAAGCAATAAACATATAATGACTTGACTATTTGAGTTTACCGTCGCTTCGACAGTATTTCAGTCATATAGCGACGTCCAGCTAATTACAGGTGGAGGAAGGACACGAATGCACGGAGACATCCGGGTAGAACCACCGACCTACCGCAAGCCAGCTGGAAGGCTTCCTCACATGAAAATCCGAATGACCCTGCCGGGATTCAAACCCACGCGGTGAGGGGCAGAGTGAGTGTTAAAGTCAGCGACTTAACCCTCTCGGCCACGGAGGCCCCAAACATATAATGAATGATAGTGATAATATGTGGGTTGTTTAGTTTATGATCCCTTACATAATTATTCTTTATTACATTTATTACTTGGAGTCAATTTTGTAACTGCATGATTATAGGATCATACGGCATTTATTTCAGAGTTTTGATATTGAAAATATAGAGATACGCATTTTTGTAGTAATTAAAATGAGCCTGAAGGACATAATTCTGACAATGCAAGATCTTTTTGTTTTTTATTTGCTTTTGCTAGAGACATTTTGTTACATTTTATTCAACAGAATTTCTCTTATTGAATAAACAAGTAATAAAATTTGTGTTGATTTCCGACATATAAACATGTGTTGAGGGAAGAAATGAGAGAATGAAAGTAATTAGTGATACATAACTTATTTAAAATATTAATGTCCCTTTTTATGATAATTTTACAACTTAAATAAAATAAGAAAGAAAGAACAAAATAAATGAAAAAATGAAAGAAAGAAAGAACAAAATAAAGTAGACAAAATAAATCAACAGAGAAAGAAAGAAAGAAAGAAAAGGAAGATTTATATTTGCTCGAATAAAAAAAAAAAGAATAATAGAGAACTTTTAGGATCATTTCTGGTATTTGGTATGTTCACAACTTTTTTACAAACTGTGAATGACTACATACAACCCCATGTAGCAACATATGCACTCTTGAACAATACCTGTGACAGACTGTGGCAGCCTGCCTAATCAAAAACAGATGCCCACACAACGGCGGGTGGGTGAATTTTTGCTTGATGATATATATTATTATACTCAATACCGTAATTAATTGAAAACAACCGCCATAACCAATATATTTTGTTACTATATGCTTTGTCCAATGTTATTTACTATGTAAATCTTGGAAATAAACTATTGAATTGAATTGAATAAATGGGGGGTGGGGGTCACTTATATAAGGGTTTTGAGATGCCTTTAAGCATCCATATATTGGCAATGAGCCAATATGATCTAAGTGTGGCACATTGAACGATTTGATTAATGTTGATCATCACTGTGCGCTCAAAAATGTCTTCCAAAGTGTCCCACTTTTTATACTAAACAGTTAAAAATCAGGTGAGACAGTTGGGAATCCTGCTTATTATTATAAGAACAATAGTTTTCAGTAGTATAAATGATTTACAATTTATTTGTTATCAAAAATTTTGGTAACGTAACAAGCCATTTGGTTAAACATATATCAGCTTTCACTCTATGCCTCAAAGTTCAGTAATGCACTAGAAGGAACTTTTGGTAAGCTAAAACTTGTTTAAAAGGTGGATGTTTGTACATGTACTTAGTTGTTTTGCTATCCAATTCAATAGTGAGTGTGTGGGAGGAATAATAATACATGTAGAATAAAGACACAATTCATCCCCTCTCTCTCCCTCTCTCTCTCTTACCCATGATTCTTTGAGCGCTTTTACACAGGTCATTCAGACCAGTGTTGACACATTGCTCTCATAGTTACACATACACTGTACATTGACCTGTTGCAAGCCAGCTAGCAGAGCTGCATCAAATTATAGAACATAGGTAACTTCTGTCAAATTTTCTCTGTTTTTATTCTGGGTCATGTATTGAAATTCTCTATAAATTCATCAATTCTTGACAGATTTTCAAAATTCTTTTTTTGTTGACGAGGTAAGACATTCTTTTTTCCAATGATGACAAAATATATCACACATTTAAACTTTAAAATCAATTCAAAGTTTGACCAAACTTCATACTGCCACCAAACAACCAAATCAATCCCGATCTGAAAAAACTAAAATTCTTCAAAAAGTACTTTTTAGAGGCTTTTGATTTTACCCATATTCTTTCGATAAAATATTTTTAGATTTTGAGATATTTAAGGTCAAAGAAAAAACCAATAATCACAATATGACCTTGACCTTTGCATTTTTTGAAAATTTGAAACTGTGAAGTCCCTGGAAACAACAAACAATACAATCTGTGAAAATTTCATAAAGATTGCTTCAAAAATAATGACAGAATCCTCCAAAAACTAAAAAAAATGCCTATTCTCGAAAATTTGTTTCCTCCATATTTTAGTGCACTTTGACCGCTTATTGAAAGCCATTTTATGCATTTTCTGAAATCGCCACCCCATATATTTTGTGCGCAAAGATCTTCGGAATCAATTTCAAAAAACAGAATGAGCGTATCTAATCTCTAACAAATATGGGCATGTTTTTCGTGGACACACCCTAATTTGCCAGATTTTTTCAAAGATTCAAACATTCAACCTCTTCTAGCTCAAAAGTTTCAAAGATATGGATATTGCCACTCATCATATTTTAACGGGCAGTTGACAGAGAACAGAATGCAAAAAACTGCATACAAATAAAATGTCAAATGACAGAGTTATCGGCAATTATATGTTTTGATGCTAAACGCCACCTAGCGGCAAAACTTAGTACTAAAATGAAAAACAAACTTAGTGGTGCACAACTTCAGATACATGTGAGTATGCATGGAAATTTTCATATTTGTAGCACTTCTAATCATGTCGCAACAGCGGCCACAAAAAAAGTGCAAAGAATAATAATAATGGGGAAAAAAAGGGGAAAAAGAAACACAAGAAGAACAGTAGGTTTTCGCGGCTGCGTTGCAGTCCACGAAAACCTAATGACAGGATCTGCACATGCTGCAATAAAGGGGAAATAGGTTCAGAACAACATTATCTACTAAGTTGCAACTTATTCGACTATGAACGAAATACTTTCCTAAGTAATATATCTCATTCATTTAACACAAATGTCAACAATAGTGAAAATAATTTTGTATCTTTGCTGCGATCCGAATCTTACCAGGATCTTACAAATACATGCAAACTAGTTCGAATAATAATGAAGCGAATAAAATAATTGTTCTATAAAATATGCCTATGCTACCCTACGTACCTTAAATGCAACCATTAATAACTGTAATGAAAATGATCTGTGATGTAAATTCATAAATTGAACTGTCATTCCACATAGAAAAACATGCTTACCTTTCGTCTGATGTCTAGGATGACTACTCGGGTCACTGTGTCACAGACACATACATGATGTGGTGTGTATAGTCTGCACGGCGTGTAGATAAGTTCTATTTTTAGAGATAAGTCTATTTTTAGACTGGCTTGGGTAGAACATGCCCTCGCCCTCTCTCGCTATGTTGCTCTAACAGTTACTTGTTTACTTAATTTAAACTTGAATATTTTGTAAATGAAGAACTACAAATAATTATTTATATTTAGACTACATGTCTAAGTTTTGTGTAGATAATCTATTTACACGTACATAACAAAATAATTCACTACTTATCTGAAACGCGCCCACTACAATATCAACACACATCTAACCATCCACTCTTTCATATATACATACATTCACCTGTTTTATATATTTACACTGAGCTTATATTGTTAACATACACTTTTAAATATTTGTACATGAATCGTTAGCATAAATTGTTTATACATATTTGATAATGCCCCCCCCCCCCCCCCCCACACACTTTACTTTAATGACTCTCTCTCTCTCTCTCTCTCTCTCTGTTACAATTTGAAATTGAGTATAAAATGTAAAAAATGCAACGCATACATGTAAGTGCTATTAGCTGTAACATTATCAGAATAACACTTGTAAATATTGTTCTGCTAGAAATATATGTAGATCTGCTTTCTTTCTCTCAACTGTTTCCGAAAATACTTGTTTATTACTACTCACTCAAAACCTTGAACCGGTAAAATTAGTTTGAACTATGTATTTATTGTCATTTCTCCATGCTGTATACCTTGTATACCTGGATGTAATAAAGATATGTTCTGTTCTGTTCTGTTCAATTAAATTTGGTAAGGTTTAACTGTGGTTTTCTGCAGATCAGGCTTTATGTGATACCTATTGAGTGCGTCAACATGAGTCTATATGAGGGAAAGGGTTAAGTAAACTATTTTGAATTGGTGTGATTGAAATATATCGTTATCTACAGGACACGCATTATTTTGAAGATTATCCTTTCAATACACGTAACGGGACGACATATTCATCGATAAAATGAAGTATCACGACATCTAGATCATAAATATTTTTTTTTATATCGATTTGTTTTCTTGTTTTTATATCATTAAGTTTCGGAGCATAATAGGTCCTTATGGTAATCTATCCATCATTACATTGTGATCATGTTCCATCAAGTGAACGTGAGAACTTTAAAGTAAATGCAGGCCTTTATAGACATTGAGCAAAAAAGCCTATAACTTCGAGTCAATAGACGCTTGCATCTGTACTAAAGTCTTTTTGTCATTTGGGGGACCATGATTACAATTTAATGATGGATGGACTACCTCAGAGCGAATACTTTAGAATATGTTCTGTAGTACGGTAGTAAGTTTTAAGATTGGGTTAAAGCACGTGAACTTTCTGAGACAGGGACACAATATGATAACTTCTAACATCTTAAAACTACAGGAAATTATGTTTGATATGCAAGAAAAAATGTTAGACGTGTGCTGGGATATTTTATTCAGCCTTGGGGATGCGGATTGCCTCGCAGGCGTTCAAGGCAATATTCAGTAACTCGTGAACTTGTTTACTTTATCGTAGCAAATTACGTGGTAATTGGACATTCGCAAGTTCTCGCCCTTTCCTTCAAACTGCATGACTGCAAGTAAACTTTAAGAAATAGACGATAATTGTTGTTTCAGTGGAATATCATTTTTAATTCATCGAGCGAGGAAGAAAATCACGAGATGAATTAATAAAGATATTCCACTAAAACTATCAGTTTTTTTTTTCTTTTTATTTAATGCTTTTTCTGTGACGCTTTACTGTTACTGAGCTCATCATAAATTTTACCCTGTGGGTCACACGAATCGTTATTTTGTCTAAAATATCGTCCTATGAACACAAAGAAAGCGTGTTAAATGTAACAACATTTCTTTCAGGTATTTCTGGAAGAAGTTTTAATTCAATATAGGAATTAATATTGAAATGTCTAATAAATGCGATAGTGTCTTTTAGAAGTTCCGTTTCAAAACGGTAAAAAAATATTGAAATGGTATATTCATTGTTTCAGACAGCGAAATTACCATTTTTAATTCACTGATATTTCCCTTTAATTCAAAGGAAAGCATTATACAAAATTCAATTATTCACATCTTCTGTCAACTAGTTAATTTTTTCATATCCGACATTGTGAAGGGAGACAACATATATTGTACATGTAGATTTGTGCACGATTCTTTAATTCCCCTGGCGTGTTAAACTCTGTCAATATTTCCTATATTACAAGAAGTAGTGTATAATATGTGAGATCATTTTTTATCAATGAATTGAGATATGCCTCTCTGTAAAATTCTTTATGCACTTTAGAAATGATATTGTGTTACGTTGACAATGGCAGCAGTTTCTGACTGAGTAAATAAAACCTTAATGTTAATTTCTATGGAAGAGAAAAAAATCATATATTTATCATTCTCTCAATTATCTTGAGAGAGAAGGGTCTTCGCTTATATATCATTTTAAATCACGGTACTATGTGATTATATATTGAAACGGGGCCTCCGTGGCGGGGTAGCAATAGTTGCTGGCTAAGTATCACTTAGTCCCTCAACACTGCGGGTTCTACAGGATGTGAAGAAGGTTCCGGGCTGGCTTAAAAGTAGGTCGGGGGTTCTACATGGGTGAAAAAAATCATTCATTCAGCATTCCAACGTTTTCAGCTACAAATTCATTTGATGAGGTATTTATTATATTTGCCAATTAAATATCGTAAATGTGTGTGGGTTTTGTTTATCTTATTATTTGTCAGACTTAGCCAAATTATTTACATCTTATATTTCTATGCTAATCCATGGGTGTTTTTGTTCTTGGTCCGTATTCCCAATATATATATTTTTTCCGCCTTGGACGTGAGGGGTCGTTGGAATTATTCCCGATCGCGACATGCCGATATCGTTAAAGCCCCAGTATGCGTTAGGGTCTTCTTACTAAGAGATAATCAAAGCGCTGAAGGCACTGAAGTTGTGTGTGTCTCAAATGATTGAGGGTTTGAATCTGCAGCTTCATAAAATATTCAAATAACTTAAATTTATTCGTGTACTCATTACTGAGGATGAATTATCATTTCTACTGGGGTTTCTAAAAATAAATTCATAAAAGCTCTGAACAAGTCTCTCAAAATAAAACTATAACTATCACAAAAAATGATGGAGTACCCCAGCATATTGCATTGTCAGAGAAAAGGAAGCATATTGACCATATCATCTGAGTCATTGCATGCACAGATACTGAATAAAATAATGGGAGGTAATAAAAATATCATATGGAGTTATGGTTCTTGATACTAGAACAACTCGGTGCCTATCTATAATTCATGTCAATTCCTTTCCGGTAGAATACCTTTAATGGGCACCTTTCAAGGAAATCAATATATTTATGCCATTTGTGAACTTCTGTGGAAGTTTTAATAAAGTTAATAAATTCATTAATTAAGATGTTGTTAGCATTTTTGCATTTTTATTCCCCTAGGTCAAATACTTCCCTGTAAAACAAGGACAGTGGTACAATTAATACAGATATAATTATTTTTTTATTTTTATCATTAGTTAATTAATGTTTCTATAATTTACCATAGATTATCATTTATGAACAAGGAAACTGAAAGTTCCATATTTTAATTTCATTTCTTTACTAAACATAATAATACATTAACATTGAAAATATCGGTATGTTTGCCGTTCACAAAACATGGCAACAATTTGACCAGTAAATATAATGCAGACATATATTACTTTTTCTATTCTCAATGAACTGTATGATTTTCAAGGTATGTTTCCAAGAAGTGATCTTCTGAGAAAAATGGAAAAGAAGTTGTATTGAGTCCCTAAACTGCCACAGGAAAAAAAACTCCAAAATGTGTATTAAGTAAATTGAATTTTCTAAATGTTTTACATTTATAAGCTTTTCTATACTTACAACGTAGTGTGAAACAAACGCGAAAAAAATATCTGCTTGGGTTTGCACCT
>CM037783.1:45380924-45415219 GCA_021229015.1 Solen grandis | reverse complement strand
GCGGCCGGGGATTGAACCTCTTGATTCCGTAAAATTAAAACAAAGTTAGTATGTTTCCTACTTTGCCCTCTTCTTTAGAAGGTTATGAGCGTCGGGGTAATCCTTCATAGCAGCCTCGAAGTCCGCCTTCGACAGTATGAACAGGTTGGTAAACCCCTTACACCTGACGTCTGCAGTACGGCGATTGCCTCCCTCTGCCGCCATTGCCAACAAGCTATCAATAAAATGATCAAATGTCAAGTTCATTTAGTAATTGTATGAGGGTTATCTATTTATATTTGTGTAGGTTGTGCTACTTAAGGTAAAGTCCCTGTAATGGTTCCGCTACGTCTTGGATCACTTCTACCAAGATAACCAAGGTACCCTAATGAAACATCGGGAAACCTTGGTTATCTCTGTGAAAGGCCATGAGGTCCGAAACGTAGCGGAACCATTACAGGGAATTTACCATAAGTAATTTTCCAAGAATTGCCCACTGTAGAAGCAGGTCAAATGTAAGAACCATTGATAAAGTCAACATTAGCGACAGTGAGGTTAGAAAAAACAACAACACGGTTTTGTTGAAATGTTCGCCAGTTGGAATGGGATAAAAACAAAATAAAGCTCTAGGGTTGAAACTGTGTAGAAGTCAAATCTGGGAAATTCAAGATTTGGCAATGCGACAGTGTGTTCAGATTGTTCTATTGCTAAAGATTTTGTGTTTTGTTAATTTGGTGCATCATTTTTTACCACTGATAACTTCAAAATCAGTGCGAACTAAACTTGAAGTAATGTTGTTTTTTTCAATTAGCTCTCAGCTCCAGTTGGAACTTTAAAAACATATTTGTGTTCTTTTAGAAACATAAATCACATAAAAAATGATGAAGAGATTAATTTACATGTAAGTGCTGTCCCTTTACTTCCCTTTCCCTATACAATAGCAATGTTCCAACAATTTGAGACACGGGTCAGGATTCCTTATTTTGGAAAAATTTTTATAAAGAAACAATACAAACAAATATGGGGAAATACATAAATAAATTGTACATAAACAGAATACGGGGCATGTTCAACCTATCTGACATGTTGACATTGACTGTACGGTTACAATTCCTGGAAACATTTTTGGTTTCGTTTCAGGCTTTATGGAATAAAATACTTACAAATTGTATAATGAATTGTTATAACATATTTAGATTTTTTTTTGCATCAAATAACATAAAAGTACAACGGTAGTTTTTTTTCTCATTGGAAAATGTTATTTTTATGTTGATCTTAATAATGTGTGAAAATATTGCTTAAGGCAGATAAAATATAACGGATGATTAACACATAACAGTTGAACTCTTATAACATGTCAGCATTAGAAAGGGATTCGGTTCGATTTAATCTTAGACTGCCTGTGATTTTTTTACAATATAACATTCTGAACTCGCTGTTGCATACTTGTATTTCAAATCTACTAAAGCTACTGGTAAATCTCACCTTATCTCGCCGAATACGGAGCCTTCTCGCAGTGTTGCCAGGACCAGCGAGTTACTCGGACCTCCCACCACTTCTACAATACCCTGACTGACGATGTACATCTCCTTACCAATCTCACCCTTCAATATAATCGTTCCAGATAGGGTGACCGAACATCAAATTAACAGTGAAAATATGTTTTTGTAGAAAAAGTAATTATTGTTTTATTGAGATATGATTAAATTAATTTAAATCATATCTTGAGTATGTTGAAAATCAGAATGTTTATTAATACTCTTATATGCACATTAAAACATAGCGAAATACGACTAATACCATTGCAGAACTTAATCACTTTTTTGTAAAGAATAACTTAAAAGATCAATATTGTAAATCACTCAAGTAAAATTTGATGTATGGAAAATGTTTCATTCTGTGCCCAAGGGTCCTAAATTCGTCAATTTTTGAGAAGTATATTTAAGACTAGGACTTATAAAATGGAAATGTTTAATACATTTGTATATCAATTTTATTAAATAGCAACTTTGACAAATTTTAAGCTGTAATGTCTTAAGTCGAAAACAATGGCACTGGTATAGCTCAGCTCTCTTGCTTGGCGCTCAGCATATAAGGGTAGTTCCAGGATTGATTGGCCCATTGTTAGCATAATGTGACTGGGTGTGGTATCATGCCACCTGTCTAGGGCGTGAAATTGCAGTGTGATAACGCTACATCTTTCCAAAGTAGATATAGTCTCCAAATGACTGAACTGATGTCAGCAGGACGTTTAACCCAGGAAAAAAACAAAACAAAAAAACAACAACCCAAAAACACACAAACATTTGCTATTTCCAAGAAGGTTAGCATGTTTACCTTCTTGCACACGTAATCTCCCGGCAGATACAGGACCGGCTTCAGTTTCAGGACCAGATCGTACAACAACGTTTTGTCGCAGTCCTGGAACAGTTTCACCTTACTCAGGGTGTTGAAGTGCACGTGGATCGCCAGGTCCTTCCTTAGCTTCATCGGTAGAGATTCCATTACTCTAGTTTCATCTGAAAACCAGTGATAATTCTATTTAAAACGAAGAGTGTACTCTATCTTTATTTCTTCAGTTCGAGAGGCAATATTACAAAATTGCATATATGCAAGCAGAAAGAAAGACTACTGCGGAAAATATCTGTTGTACTCTTAGGAAACTCTTCGACACTGTTTTAGTTTTGGGCACAGGTGCTCAGTCAGGGAAGAACTATAAACAAACCGGAAGTCAACTTGGAGACGCTTCCTCACATGAAAAATCTGAGTGACTTAACAAAACATCGATGACACAGTAGTAGCGGGATAATTGAAAACAATGCCAACGACTTTAACCACTGTGTACAAAAGCCCAGAAAATGCTAGGCATTTAATTCGTAGACTCCCCTGTGATCGTGGCCTTGAAATATTAGAGTCGTGAATTAATGGCACTCCTCGTTTAGCTCTAAACAAACTTATGAAGCGTAGCTGTAAGACTTGTTAGCTCAGTGTCAGTGTAATATGTCTGGATCTGGCACCATAAATCATATCTCATTCAACGAAAGACAGCACGTATTAAAGCAGTCTCTAAATTACTTAAATACCGTCGGTGGGACGGTAGTATGCATTCACTGATTCCTTTTTTAAGTATATTAAGTCTATCTTTCAGATATGTATTGTGTCTAGACAAACAAAATCCTCCCTAAAATCTCAAATGAGTATTAAATGAAAATGGACAAAATACTGGTTAAGTTATTTTCAACCATATTTTATAAGTTATATTAAAAAAAACCCAAAAAAATTAACAAACATTAGTAAAAAAAAAAACAATGAATTTAATCCAATTCCCCCCCCCCCCCATCTTTCTCCATTCTAAGCTTTTGGGTGTGTGGGGGGGGGGGGGGGCCCTTTTGAAAGTGTCTTTTTTCTTTGCCCAAATTTGGCAGGCCCGGGCCTACGGGGCCTTTAATACTACGTCCTTATTTATAGGGGGTTTAAATTATTTCCTTATTTTTTGCTCACCAATAAATTTTGGGTCGGGTTTTCCAGTTGAAAATGAACCGGGGCCCGGGAAACCCTATCTGGGGGGTCGGTAGGATTTTTTCATTTTTTAAAAGGTAATTCAGGGGGGGAAATCCATCCGTTTGGGTGTAGATTGCCCTTCACCAGGTTAGCGGGCATCAACGAGGGTCTCGGACCCGGGCGGAAAAACATGGATATTGTATAAAAAACCTAATCAGCAGGGCCGGGAAATAAAAAAATGTAAAAAAGAAAATAAAAAAAAAATAAAAATAAAAAAAATCAAAGGACCAAAAGTCCTGCGAGCTTCAAAATTGAAAAATATTGCTAAAATGATTCAAAGCTTATAAGTTTGTGCAAGGCAAATCTTTGGGTTTTTTGGAAATCATGGGAAAAACCCTCGTAAGGGAAAGGGAAATTTAAAATTTTTTCAAAACCCAGATACTTTAACCCCTCTCTGCAAGATAATTCGGTTTTAAGTTTAAATTTTCGGTATTAAAGTTTAAAACCGGGGAAACTTTTTAAGGGGGGAAAAGGGCCCAACCTTTCCCGAACTATTTTCCAAATTTTTTTAATTTTAAAAAACAAACAATAACAATTTTGGGGTTCTTTTTCCGGAAACACAAAAAATTTGTAAAAAGTCTTTAAAAAACATGTAAAAATTTTTCCTTTAAACTACATTCCCTAACCAGAGCAAAATGTCGTACAATCTAAAAAATAATCAAACATCTCTGATTGAATCCCTATAGAAGTAGTATATATAAATTTGGGTTGGGGAGGAATCGGGGCAGGGGCACAAAAAACGAAAGAAAACCCCTTTTTGACGCCCATGAGTTAGGACAATGGTCCTTTTTAGTGATACGCATTGTCGAAATTTATATTTTTTTTCAGTTTTTCTCTTTTTTCTCTTTCTAAATAAATTCGTGGTTTTTCCCGGTCTTTAATCTCTCTTAAGACTTCAATTCTAGTAAAAAGGTGGAACTTCGGGTGTAAAAAATAAAAAAATACAGCATTCTGTGACGAAAAGTTAGCAATAATTTTAAAACAAACTTATCTTGTATTTTGATTTTATATGTAACCATGTTAGATTTTATAAAGTT
Organism: Solen grandis; assembly: GCA_021229015.1. NCBI lineage: Eukaryota > Metazoa > Mollusca > Bivalvia > Adapedonta > Solenidae > Solen > Solen grandis. The sequence goes on along the minus strand of CM037783.1, from coordinate 45,410,642 downwards.
TTTTTAAATAACACCTTTTTGCGGCACTGAACCCCGCGATTAATCCGGCTTAGTCTAGCGACGAAAAATGGGAGGGAGCGTTTTTTTAAAGGGCGCGGTAATCGTTTTTATTTATTTTTGTAAAAACATACGTGGCGAAGTAGTAGTATTGCTGTTGTTGATGATAGATGTTTTTTTTATGTTGTTTTAAATGCTTTTTGGAAAAAATCGAGACTCTTAGGTGTTATCACACGTTTTTTACGTTTTGTTTTTTTTGTAGTTGTTTTTTTAATAGAAGAGTTTTTAGTAGGGGGTAGTATTGTATTGTACGCAGTAAAATAGTCCCCCTCCTCGGCGTAAAACCTGCTTTTTACAAAACCGAACCTTTTAATCTCTCATGGTAGTTATGGTTTTGAAAATCGGTGTGAAACGTTTCTCACCTTTTTAGAATATGCTAATCTCTAAACAAAACAGCAGACATCCTTAGGGGTATTTGACCCGCGGGCGATTAAAATCCGGTTTAAATCGCGCGAAAAACGGGTATATGGGGTTTTTTTCATAAGGCGAGATAGTCGTTTTTTGGCTTGTACGTTTTTACTTTTCCGTGAAATAATCGAAAATTTTTATATTTTATTTATTTATTTTTTTTTGTTTATTATTTGTTTATTTTTTGTTTATTTATTTATTTAAACAAATACGCAACGAAAATTTTTACTTGGTTTTTTATTCGCTTTTTAAACAAAGTATTTATTTTTTTTTATTTTTTATTGTTTATTTATTTATTCATTTTTGTCAAACAACTGGTCAGTAGTAGTAAAAGTTTTTGTTTAATAAAAATTTCTTTTTTAGTTGTAATAAAATATTGGTTATATTTCGCTGTTTAACGGAGTATTTATAAAAAATGATGATATTATTAATACATTAAATGAAGGGGACCTTTACACTTGCTTTTAAACATGTTAGAGTAGTTGTTGTTGTTTTTCTGTAGTAATGTTGTATAAATGCTTGGAATAAATCGAGATTCTGAGGGGTGTCACAACCCCCTTTTTAAAACATTTTTTTTTTTTGAAGTTTTTTTTAGTAGAAGAGTATATGTTGTATGAGAAAGAAGTGGTGTAGTAGTAGTGTAGTATTAATTGTTACGTATAGAGGCAAAATTATCCAAGCAATCACGCACACTTCTCCGAAAAAGCAATCGAGACTTTATTTATTTATTTTTTTTTTTTATTTATTTATTATTCAAGAATTAATTTAAAATAAAAAAAACCGAAAGGGGAGAGAGGAGCAGCAGGACAAGAACCATAACTCCCCCCTGGTCCAAGTTTTAATTCCCTTCCTTTTTTTTTTTTGGTTTTTAGTTTTAAATTTTATCGGGGCAAAATTTAAAAAACATTTAAAGTATTAGACGGGAAACTTTAAATATAATAAATTGTGAGATTGGGAAGTGTAAAAAACCAAAAATCGTAACATTTACCTTGATTAATTTTCAAATTTTATCTCCCTTATTAAATGTTACAATGAATTTCTCTCCAGATAATAACTTTTTTACTATTACTTAATAATTTTTTTGTTGGGAGAAAAACTCATAATAAAACATTTTAAGGACTAGAAACTTAAACATAATATGAAGCAATTTGAAGCAGTGCAGCTATTTTTTAAAAAATTATCTCCCTTTTTTTTTCTATTTGCATTCTCAGAAAGGGGGTATAGTGTTTTCCGAACACATCTTGTTATTTTTATAATTTCATATCATATACTCACTCACTCATCACTCACTTTCACTCACCACTCATCACTCACTCACTCACTCCTAACTTACCACTCACTTACCTTTCCCATTATACTCACTTACTCACTTTTCTCGCTCCCTTTACTCACTCTTTCTCACTTACTCATTTCCCACTACTCACTCTTTACTACTTAATTACTCAAATACTCTTTTACTCCTCACTTAATCCCCAAAATTATCAGTTATCATTTACTCATCATTTTTCACTCAGTTACTCCTCATTACCTTTTACTCACTCAATTACTCTTTTACTCACTAGTTCTCACTTACTCACCTATTTTCACTTAACTCACTCTATTACTCATTTACCTCTCAATTACCATTTACCACTCTTTATCATTTACCACCCCTTACTTCTCACTTATCTTTTATCATTAAATTATTTTTACCAAATCTTTATTTTTTACTCACCAATTACTCATTTACTCACTCCAACTCATTTACTCACTATTTACTCATTTACTCACTAATTTCATTTACTCATCACTTATAAACCATTATCACTTACTAAATTCTAAATCATTTACTCAATTACCAATTACTCACTAAATTTACTCTTTACTATCATTATCATTTACTTCCCCTTCATCCCCCCATCCACCCCCACCTCCACCCCCACCACTCACCCCCCCCACCACCACCACTCCCCCCCACACCACCACCCCCCCTACACCCCCACCCACCTCCACCCCCAAAAACATCCCCTCCCCCACCACCCCACCACTCACCTACCCCCCCCTCACCTCCTCCTCCTCCTCATCACTCCTCCTCCTCACCACTCCTCCTCACTCCCCCTCCCATCACTCATCCTCCTCCTCTCCTCCTCATCCTCCCCTCACTCCTCCTCCTCACTCCCTCCCCTCACTCCTCCCCCTCCTCACTCACTCACCCTCACACCCACCATCATCACTCCTCATCAATCACTACTCCTCACCATCACTCACTCCTCACTCACTCATCCCCATCACTCACCCTTTTTCTCTTCCTCCTAAACTCACTCACTCTTTTTTTTTCACTCACGAGGAGGGGAATGAGGAGGAGTGGAAGGGGAATAAGGATGAGGATGAGGAGTGAGTGGGGGGAGTAGTGAGGGAAAGGATTAGTGATGATGAGGAGGAGTGATGAGTGGGTGATGAGGAGTGAGTGAGTGAGGAGGAGGGGATGAGGGGGAGGAGTGAGTGAGGAGGAGGAGGGGATGAGGAGGAGTGAGTGAGTGAGGAGGAGGTGAGGGGGATGAGTGGTGAGGAGGAGGATGAGGAGGATGGTGAGGGGAGGAGTGATGAGGATGAGGAGGAGGAGTGAGTGAGGGTGGGGTGAGGGGTGGAGGTGGGGGTGGAGGTAGTTTTGAGTGGTGGTGGAGGTGGATGGGGGTGTAGGGTGGAGTGGGGGTGTAGGGTATGGGGTGGGGGGGGGGAGTGGGGGGGGGAGGTGAGGGTGGGGGGGGGTGATGATAAGAAAGGAACTTTAGTAAAGAAATTAATGGAAATGGTAATTGGTCTGGGGATAAATTTGATAATTAAATAGGGAATTGATAAATAAATTATGAAAATGAAAAATATAGTTAATTTATAGAAAAGAAATTTAAAAATTACGAAAAAATTTAAAAATTAATTAAATATAATTAGAGTTTTAAAGTATAAATTAAATTTTAATTAAAAAATTTTAGGGAAAATGTAATAATAATATTAAGGGGAAAATATACTAAAAAAATTAATTAATAAATAATGATAGTATTTTAAATTTAAAAATTAAAATAATTATTATTAAAATATTAATTAAGTTTTAAAAATTAAATATAAATTAAAATAAAAATGGGGAAAATTAAAAAATTAATTATTAAAATTTAAAACGAATTCAGGAAAAAAATTATTAAAATTTAACAATTTATGATAATATAAAAAATGATATTAGAATTTAAATAATTAAATATAAAATAATATAATAATAAAATGACAAGAAAATTGATTAAGTTAAAAATTAAAAATAAGTAATTTTATTATAGGGATTGGGGGTTTATTATTATTAATTATTATCATATTATATGAAATTAAAACTAACAATTTTAAAAAAACCTATACCTTTTCAAACAATAAAAATAAAAAAATTTTTAAAAACCCCCACTGCTTCAATTTGTACTTTTAATGCAACTAGCCTTTAAAAGTTTTTTTAAGGCCCCAACAAAAAAAATTATTAAAAAAATTAATTTATTATCGGAGGAAAATTTTCAGTACTTTTAATAAGGGAAAATTTAAAAAAATTTAATAAAGGGGGTTTTACGATTTTTTTTTTAAAACCCCAACCCCCAATTTTTTTATTTTTAAAGTTTCCCTAATACTTTAAAATTTTTAAAGATGCCCCCGAAAAAAATTAAAAACAAAAAACCAAAAAAAAAAGGAAAAAAAACGGACCAGGGGGGAAATGGTTTAGTCATGCTGCCCTCTTCTCCGGTTTCATTTGTTTTTTTTTTTAAAATTAATTACTTGAATAAAAAAAAATAAAAAAAAAATAAATAAAAAATAAAAAAATAAAAAAAATAAAATAAAAATAAATGTCCGTTTGCTTTTACGGAAAAAAGGGTGGTGCTTTGTTGGAAATTTTGCCTCTATACGTAACATTAAAACACTATACTATACCAACTTCTACTCTAACTACACAATACTTTCTACATAAACAAAAACTTCAAAAAAAAATGTAAAGAGGCTTTGTCACCACCTCAAATTCGATTTATTAAACCCATTTATTCAACTTTACAAAAAACAACAACAACAATATACTACTACTATTAAAGCAAGTGTAAAATCCCGATTCTTAAATCGTATTAAAAATTCATCATTTCTTTTACACTTACCCCTGTTAAACACAAATTAAAACCCAATATTTTTATTACAAAAAAAACAAAAATTCATTTTACAACAACAACTATTACTACTACAAAACCACGTATGTTTGAAAAAAATGAAAAAATAAATAAAACAATAAATAAATAAAAAAAAAACTATTACTTCTGTTAAACAGCAAAAACAAAACCCAAATGTAAATTGCGTTGCGTTTTGTTAAAATAAATAAATAAACAAATAAATAAAAAACTAAAAAACAAAAAACAAAAAAATTAAAATGTTAAATTTCTCGATTACTTACAGGGAGAAAGTGAAAAACGTACAATGCCAAAAGCGACTATCTCCCCTTTTGAAAACCGCATATACCCTTTATCGTCGCAGATTAGCCGGTTTAACTCGCCGGGATAAAAATACCGCTACTGTATGTCTGCTGATTGTGTTAAAAGGATTAGACAATTCAAAAAGGTGAAAAATCGTTTCACACCGATTGTCAAAACCTAACAGCAAGAGAGTTTAAAAGGTTTTGGGTTTAGAAACGCGAGTTTATACCCGGGACGGGTGACATACTACGCGTACTACTACTATACTACCCGCACTAAAAACTCTACTACATAAACAAAAACTACAAAAAAACAAAAACTAAAGAACGTTTTTTAAAACCCCTAAGATCTCGTTTATTCAACGCTTTAATATAAACATAAAAAACTCATCATATCAACAACACAACTACTCTACTTCGACCACGTATTTTGACAAAATAAATAAAAAGGTTACCGCGCCTTATGAAAAAGCGCTCTCTCCCTTTTTTCTCGCTAGACTAAGCCGGTTTAACTGGGGCGGTTAGTGCCGCAACAGGTGTTATTAAAAAACTTTATGAAAGTCTATCATGTTCATAAAAAATCAAAATACAAGATAATTTTTTTTTTAAAATTTTTGCTAGATTTTTGTCACACGAATGCGTATTTATTTATTTTTACCCCCAAGTTCCACCTTATTTACTAAAATTTAAAGTCTTAATGAGAGATTAAAGCCGGAAAATCCTCGAATATATTGTAGAAAGAGAAAAAAAAAAAAGCAGAAAAGAAATATAATTAGCGACAATGCGTATACACAAAAAAAGGAAATATTACGCGAAATATGGAAAAAAAAAAAAAAACGCTAGAAAGAGAGAGCAAAGACAAACAACTTAATCAGGATGATGCGGGGATAAAAAATAAAAAAAAAATAAATAAATAAAAAATAAATAATTTCCCCCTCATTTACACGAGAAAGGAAAAACGAGCGTGGGTAAATGAAAAAAGGACTATCCCCGCCTTATGAAAAACCGTTTTAATCCCGTTTATCGTGCTAGCCCCCACCCGAACCCCACCTTATTACTGGATTTGAGTTTTAAATGAGAGAATAAAGCCCGGGAAAAATTTTAACGAATGAATGTAGAAAGAGAAATAAAATTAGGACATGGGGTAAAACCCAAAAAAGGGGAAAAATAATTTAAAGATGGAAAAAAATTAAAGAAAATTGCTATGAAAGAACTATAACAGGAAGCGTGGATAAAATAAAAAAATAAAAAAATAAATAAATAAAGAATAAAAAACTGCCCCGATCTTTTACCGGAGAAAGTAAAAAACTAGCGAGGTAAATGCAAAAAACGACTTTCCGCCTTATAAAAACCCGCAAAACCCGTTAGTCGTTTAACTAAGCCGGATTAACTCGCGGCAGATCGGGTGTGTCTTTGTTTAAAAGAATTTAGACATGAAAAGGGAAAATCTTTTTTCACACCGATTGAAAAATATCTATTGATATACGTTTTTTATTACAAGGAAATGGTAAGAAAAGACAAAAAAAGGAGAAAAAAAGCTTAAAACGAAAGAGAGGCGTTTTCAAATTTCGATTTATCCAAAAACAAAAAATACGTCCGGGACGGGTGAACAGTTGTTTACTTTTCCGTAGTCCGCGATTCGAAGGGCCTTAGGTAAATAATTTGAAACCGACGTTTCGGTGTTCGGGTGTGATTAGTTTCGGAAGTTTGAGTGGCAGTTACGTTAAATTTAAAGTGAAGAATCTTCTCCGACGCTGGGAAAATTTCCGTTTTACGGCGCGAGGGATTTCCGGGTAGCGTCGTTTAATGTTCAGAAAGTAAAAACGTTTTTTAAAAAAGGACAATACCTTATTAAAGTGCTATTCAATGCTTCTGCACAATAGCGAAATCGAGACGTATTGATTTAATTTTTCCGAATAACAAAACGAATATAAAAAAATAAATATTGCGGGCATAAGAATGTCGCGTGACCTCGTTTAAGGGGGCGGTAGGGGCTGCGCCGGTTTGATTGTTTTAATCGCGTTTTTGCGGGGGAATGACGATTGATTAATTTCCCGAATAACTTTCGAAAATTAAAAAGAAACAATATTGCGGTTTACTCATCCCGAAAAGATAGACGCGTACCCCGTTTTAAAGGGGGGGATAAGGGGTTATCATCCCGAAACAATTGGGCTTTTTCCAATGTTTAGGGGACAATTAAAAAAAATATTGCGGTTTTTTTGAGAATGCACGTGGGCCTCGTTTAAAGGGAGAGGTCGGGGGATTATTTATACCCAAACAAAGGGCCCTTTTCCTACTCAGGGGGCATAGCGTGCTTTGTTTTAGTGCCTCTCCTCGAAACCTCCCCAACCCCTGATATATACTCTTTATGGAATGAGAAATGAAAAAAATTTTCACGGCATTGGACGGTTTTCCCGGTCAAAAACTTTACAGACTAGGGGTACATTTTAAATCAATATTTTTAATTTGTAAGCAGATTTTAACACCAATGCATTGTCGACCATTAAAATTTTAACGATTTTTAAGTTGGGCAATATTTTTCATTGCAAAGTTTTTTTAAGATACTTTTCTGATAAATTTTTAATTATTCACGGGCCCCCGTACATAAAAAGCATAGACTTTAATGTGAATAAAAACCAGAATGAAATATTCATTTAAAGGTGTTATGAAATATGTAAAATAGGTTAAATACAAGCTTTCTTAAACAGTTCTCATACGAGAAAGATACGAAAAAATCAGATAGTTATTATTAAAACAATTTTGGTATTTCGTAGGGGCATTTAAATTTTTAAAAATGGTTTCAGGTTTTAGGAACCGACAGATATGCTTAACCAAATAGCAAAAGCTAAAAACCGTGTTCATACCCGGCCCAACAGCAAGGCGAACACAAACACGCCTGACACCCAGTACACCGCAAAACATGTATCCTTAGGGTTGGGCGGGTTTTAGGGTTGTTGCCATAAGGTCGCTTTTTTTTTTTTGTGGTCAAGTAAAAACATCGGGGGAATTTTTTTTAACTTTAAAAAGAATACATTTCACATAAGTAAATTTTTAGCAGTCATGGTACTGAAAATTTAAACAATTTTCTTATTTTTTCAAGGGTTTAAAAATTCCTACATTTTCAAAAATCTCATCTGTCAGATTTCTTATAAATATTTGATAAATTCTGTTACTTTTACGAGAAAAATTTTTTTTAAAAATTTTATTTTCTAAGTGTGGGTAATACTGAACAAATGTATTATTCATTAAGGTAAAGTCTAAGTGATTAAATAACAATAATTTCCTTTTTAATTTCTAGGAAATATGGTGGTTTATTTTGCAGTATGTACCTCGATTTATTTTGAGAAGCGTCTGCCACGAACGTTTTCAATACTTTACGATTTTCTTTAGAAGAGAGCACAACGATTTTCTTTTCTTAATTATTTGAAAACCGGCAATTTCTTTTTAAACGATTTAAAAACCCAAGGGTTAATGAAATTTTTTTTTTTTTATTCTTTTTTTTCATTTTAGATTTGGAAAACCTTCTATTTTGTTTTCGAAAAACAACAATTTTTTATGCAGTCGTTCGTGCATATTTTCTAATATATTTCAAATTTTCATAATATCAAAAATAGGAATGCCACCAGGCTCAATCCCACCAATCAAACGTACGCAACAATCCCCTTTTACATAGGGGCGAATTCCTCGTTTTTTTTTTCTTTTATAAGAAAACCCCAAAAAATTCATTTCTTGCAAATACGCGGACTCAAGTAATGACTTTGTCAGACATGTACCAGAAATTACTCGAAAACATGGGGAAGTGGAAGGTTTCTACTAAAACAAGATAGAATTTTTAAGTCTTTGTGGCGCTGAAATGTTTACTGGATGTACTCCCGTCTTCGATTGCCTTCTCCGTTGTAAACCCATTTGTTGGAGCCTATTCCTTCATAAGCGGACAGGGCGTAGTAGCCACATGTCTCCAGGTGGATCAGGAATAACATGTACGTCATAGTCTTGATGATCCTGTGTACGGAACAAATTAAGGGACTGAGAGTCCTAATCTTGGGTTAAGCATAAACTGGAACAGTAATGGAGAAAGTGTGACTGTTTTGAACCGTTTTATTGAACCCCCTCATCAAATGGATCTTGTAACTGTGAGTGTCGAACAAAATAAATTTTAATTGCCATATTCGTGTTAGATTAACCAAGGACACATTACATGTCAGAGGTGGGTGAACTGCTGCACTTCACTGGCTTACGTTACACAATGTCATTCATAGCATTTTCATTGATGATTTTTGCCGCCTACGCAAACATGTGCACGTATATCTTGCCCGCTAGAGGGCATTGAATTTGGATATCCGGTATTGGCAATTTTTTTTTTACAGTCGATTCCAATATGTTGCGTTGTAAACAACACAACATGAAAATAACAGTTGTTTATTCCTGATAATATCTAGATATTAAAGATGATGAATAAACCCAGACAGTGTTTTGACACGGTTACTGTAACATTTTCACAATTAGAGCTCTGATACACTAATACATGTATCGCAGACAATATATTCAAGAAGTATAACTAAAGGCCAAAAGGCAAAGAAAGAAATTTGTTTGTTTCCACTAACATCTCCGAAAAAAAAATAGGGTCAGTAGGTCGGCTAAACTTTTTTTATTTTTAACTCTTGTCCATCTTTACCTTATTTTTGAAAGGAATTGTCGAAAAACAGTGTTTTCCAAACGTAGTAGCCCGAAAACTACGAAAACAAAAGTCTAGGCTCGGTACAAAAAAATAGGGTCGGTGGCAATCTCATTAAAATCAGATTCAGTATGCTTACTGGATTTGATCACATCGTATAGAGGGTCGTCTCAGATTGACCTTTGTATAAGTCAATCAAATCGCCGGCTACAGAATCGTTCGGTATATCGGGCGGGGCGGGCGGGGCGGGGGGGGGGGGGACCGCATCAAGCTCACAATAGCGTGGAAAGATGTCTAAGTGGCCGGGTAGCTCATTCGGTAGAGCGGTAGCTCATTCGGTAGAGCATTCGGTCTGTAAGCAAAAGACCCCGGGTTCGAGTCCAGGTCAAGCTGCACATTTTTTTCTCACCCTGTGACAATTGTTTTACCGAAGTCAGTTTGAAACGTACTATTGAATTGGTTTAAAATCGAGCTCTTGTTTATGCATATAAATTATTTAAAAGATCAATCTGATGTGACCCCTTTAAGGCTTATGCGATGTTATCAGATCCTTATCGTGGATAGTAGAGGAGTGTAAATTAGTATATGATTTTCATTAGATTGGGTTAGTGGAAAAAAGTAACTTTTTTATGACGCCTAACTCATTCAAAATCAATGACGTGCCAGAAATAACAAGAGGTTATGGGACTAAGAACATTGAGAAACGCATCGATCTTAAAGCCAAACTTCCCCACCTCCACTCATATCATAGTTGCATCGAAGTCACTCAATATACAAAAGCGAAGTTAAAACCTATACATTTGCTTTATTTGCCAGGAAACTGGGGTGGGGGGGGGGGGGGGGGGGGTCACATGCCCCAGGATTCCAGTAATCCCGCCCCATGATGCTGACTTTGAGGCATAACGCTCGATTTCACTCGTACACGCTGAGTTAAACTTATCCGATCAAATTAGGTACATTCTGTCTTAAACGCATTCGTCCGTGTATTGGTATCGGTCCAAACATTTATTTAACAGTTTCAATATTTGCAGTCTGTCGGATAGAATCTACTGGAGACTGAAGGACAACCCTGCCATTAGAGTCAAGGGATATTGGAGACTGAAGTCAGTCAATATCCGCAGATAGAAGTGTCAGATCAAGAAAAACTGTGATACGCCTACATGTATGTTCCGACAGAGTTAAATACTTTACAATAATCGATATACTAACACTATGAAGAAATGCACTAAGGTTCGGTATTTATACAATCAAAACGTTGGTAGTTCCGAGGATGGATCCCCGACCTCAACTGCGTCTATTACGGGGACAATGAATGGGGTATCCCATGAAGGAACCTCAAAAAAAAAAAAAAAAAAAAAAAAAAAAAAAAAAAAAAAAAAAAAAAACTTTTTTCCGACGAAAAAATAAAGAACTCTCAACACTGTAAACGAATTTTTAGAAAGTTTACCTGACTGTATGAGCGGATCGAAGCAAGTGGTCACATCTGGAGTAGAATTCCCAGAAGGTCTGGATCTACAACATAGGGACATGACTGTAAATATGCCATTGTTTACCCTGGCAGTTGTATAAAATGGTTCGCATGAGGGATGAATAATATCTATCATTGGAAAATCAAACATCGGGTATACGATCAAATTGTTATTTTTTCCCACTGTAAATATCATAAGCTTATACTTAAGTTGTCATATATATTGAACATTTAAAAAATGTCTGCTGCATAGTGAAATTGAAAAGGTGTGAGACATGATTTTCAGCGCTATAAAAGTTCAGGATGGATGTTCTGGAAGTTTTGTGTAAGTGATTACAGAGAAAGTGTCATTCCTGTAGATTCTGTTGAAATATGTAATTGTTTAGATAGTATAATTGTATTTAATTACTGTCGACTGAGTCTGTTATTAACTATGACGTCAGCAGACATGCGTTTCACGATGTACACCAATTTTTGTCAACTCTAGAAGTCCAAATTCCGCATCATGACAATTAAAAAAATAAATAAAGCCAATTTCTATAGCAAGAAACCGCTAATAATAAATCGTCTGAAAACGTCATCATGTTTTCCAATAAATGAGGAAGTTCTAAAGCTTCAAACATTTGAGCTGTGGAAAATTCAACCTGCGACATCTAGAATGTGAAAGGATATGTGATGGAAGTAGCAAGTGAAGAGGGGCGCGTCTCACCTTGAGAACTCGAGGTAGCCGTAACCAAGGATTAACTTCCATGTTGACCAGGTAGAACAAGTCCAGTGGGAGCAATGACAGACAATCGAACTGAAAAAGAAAGCAACACTGACAAAGTTTTCAAAGACTATCATAAGTTATTTAAATTTTGTGATTTCCATTTGAATAATGGTGTATGTGCATTAAGAGTTGTCTTTGTCCGTCCGTCCGTAAAACAAAGGCTGTTCGTTATTGGTCAGTAATATTTGAGGGACTCTATAGTGGTCTATAAATATATGATATCAAAATACAGTTCAAGTTCCATTTTGTTACCATTCACATATCTTTTTAAGCGTATTGAAATATCGTTGACATATTCGTATGTCATCTTTCGTTTCCAATTAATAACGTTTGAAAGACACGATGGATGAAATTCATATTTGGCGAGAAAGTATATAATACTTATCTATCATTATGGACATATCTTTATTTAACATGGAAACAACAGGAAAGATAATTCCCTATTTTTGAGCTAAAATATTTGACACTTGAACAAAAATGCTGCTTTATGAGTGATGCCATGATGATCAGTATAAATAATCTTAATAATCTTCCTCGTTAATGTTGGTAAGGTCTTTGTTTCCAAACAAATAATTATTTATCCGTGTTCGTCCGTAACAGGGAAATTCTTAATATAGGTTTTATGGTTCTAAATATATAGATCCAATACCGTTCGTAACGCTATTGCATTTGGTGACTTTGTGTCTGTATATTTATAGAGGTTATACACATGGATAGTTAAAAAATCAAATTCTTAGTCAATGAGCATCTCTATGAACTGCTTTAAAAGGTATTCGTATTTTATAGTATCTCTATAAATGAAACAGTAAGAAGTACAGACATGTATGTCCGCGATCTTAGCTGTTAAATATTGAACTTAATTTTCATTTTGGTAATTTACCGAGGCTAAAAACCTAACATCTTTTTTTTTACAAATAAAAATTATTCTCTGAGGATCCTGAGCCTGTGTCAGAAAGCCATTCCCTGATATTACAAGTCCTGGTTTATCCCGGGAATTTCGGTCAAACGTACAGAGCAACCGATTTATCATTAACCAGAGTAATATGATAAAAGCACCATAACCGCCAACATCAGGGCACTTGTTGCTAGACAATTAATGGCAAAATAAATCCACCGTCTAGGGGGTTTCTTCAAGAGGCATCTTAACATATGTCTTAACTTCGAACACTATTATTAATCTTGTATTACTCTGAAACCAAAAAGCTTATTTTCCAGATGAAAAGAAGAAATATTTATATCTACCATTACGAATGTTTCTTTTATCACACTTTAGGGATGATAAAGCAGAAATAATGGAAAATTGATTTTTGACTTAAGTAAGAAAAATGACTCAAGTCACTTTGTGAATATGATCTCCAGTAAGCCACAATCTTTTTCACTTTTAGTGAAATATAATGGTATACTGTGGATTAATACATAAAGGTTTGTCTCAGAACAAAAAAAAAAGAGAAAAAAAAAAGATAAATAACTAGGGAACCACGATAGAGTAATCTTTAAATAATAAAGCTAAGTTAAAGTTGTAACATTGACTACAATATCAACCTTTAAAATGCTGAAGGCACAAGTGATCGTATTTGCCCAGCATAGACCAAGATCAGCCTGTACATACGTGCATCTGAACTGTTCGCTATTCAGTTAATAAAATGTCAGCAAGCAGCCCCATAAACAACTTATGTTTAATGGGTTGAACCACCGACCAACTGCAAGTCAGCGGAAAGGCCTCTTCACATGAAAAATCCGAGTGACCTTGCCAGGTCTCGAACCCACAATAGTGAGGGGCCAAGTGATTACCAAGATGTTAAAATATGTTCGAATCCTGTGTTCGACTATATAGAATGTAATAACTTCGTCACTAAGAATCGTTTAGAAATATTGACGACCTATAAATATCTCTTAATGACTTTTGACCTGTTTACTGACGATGGCGCATGTTAATACCAAATGAATATTTCAACGATTTTCAATGGTAGAATATGCCTATACTTAGGGAAATATATTACGCTCAATTGTTGAGATGACACTTTGATGAAATATATTCTTCGTATTCACGAAATATTAATGATTAAAGGTATTCAGACTAAATTACAGAAAAATACATAATTGTTTTATCAAAACTTTTCTTTTAGATGGATATTGAGACCTGTTTCGAGGCAAACTTTATAAACATCTACAGTATATTATATCCTGTTCACCGCCTCCGTAAAAATACAGTGAAACCTCTTTACAACGGCATTCATTATAACAGCATCCTCTTTATAACAGCAGTAGTCTTAAAACTAAAGTGCATAATCCTTCTATGTCTCTATTTTTTACAACGGCAATTTCTTTATAACAGCAAAAATCACTGAAACGAACAATGCCGTTGTAAGGAGAGTCAACTGTAGAACTTATTCCGCCGATTATTATGTAGGGGAGGCTTTACATCACATGACCGTTCTACATTCTCCATTACGTTAATCCCCCAAAAAACCGAATACATGAATATCTTTTTTACAGATATTTCTTGTTTCATATATTTCCATAAAGGTAAGCCATCCATCATTAAATCGTGACTATGATCCACTAGGAAATCATGTGAATTTTACAGAAAATACAAGTTTTTGTAGACTTACAGCAAAAGGGCCTATAACTCCAAGTCAATGGATGCTTGCATAAACACTGAAGTCTTTTTTCCAGCATTTGAAGGACCATGATTATAATTTAATGATGGGTGGATTACTTATAAAGGATAAATAAGCAAGGCCTGTGTCACTTACCTTGAATATTCGTTTCTTCATGTAATTCCTCTTTGTGCTAGCTCGATGTGTCTGTAAACAAAATAAAAAGCATACGTTAAACACTCCCCACCAACTCTTGAAGCCCCCCCCCCCCTTTTTTTTGTTGTTGCTGTTTTACATTCCTCAACCGATACTCATTCTTTATCTCTAAAAATTCACATATAATACTCATATATTTTAGTTTTCAAATTGAAAATTGGTGTAATTTATATAAAATCAATAAAAGATTGACTAATATCAGCATCATTCATAAAATAACTGTGTTAATTTAAAAAAAAATACTAGACCACAAACAATCAAACCTCTTTCAGGCCATTGTTTAAAAACGTGATCCTCATCTTGAAAAGGAAGATATCGACGATGTAGATGAAGTCGCAGAGATAGTCGCAGATGAGCCAGTAACGAACATTTTCCGGGGTTTGGTAGGGGAAGACCCCTCGGAGAGGGATCACTCCCGTGTTATACATGAAAGCCACCGTCACAATAAACAGCCATATCAGGTACAACTTGCCTGAAATAAATGGATTTATTTTCAAGTTTATTTTTTACAACTTGTACTAATCTCTCTTCGCGGTTCTATGGTTGGACCAGTACTATGCGTAAGGGTTTTTTTTTGTCCCCAGAGGATTCCCCAACAATTGTATTCTAACCCAATACCTTTCCTGTTTAGCAGACCTTATCAGTCACAAGTGATAAGATCGTCCGTCCTCCTGGATCGGGAGGTGGTGGGTTTGATCCCCAGACGCGACACATCATATTCGTAAAGCGTAGTTCTAGCATTGCTCCCTTGCTTGGCGCTCTGCATATTAGGACAGTTCCAGGACTGATTGGCCCGGCTTCGGGATAATGTGACTGGGTGTGGTATCGTGCCATTTGTCCACGGCGTGATACTGCAGTGTGATAGAGCTTCATCTATTCCATGAAATCAAAGCCCCTTAATGGCTCAGATTCTGTTGATGGGACATTAAAACTCGAACGAACAGAAGATTATTAGTTATATTACGAAAAAAAAAAAAAAAAAAAAAAAAGGAAACAGCATCATACCGGACTTCGCACTTCGCATGATAAGCTCACTTTTGTAAATTCATCAATACTCTTTTGTATTAGACTTTACAAATGACATGACGCACGCCTATGATGCAGAAAGATAGTCGAATTTTACAACTGTAAGCTCCTCGTTGCTAAAATAAGAAGCAGTTAAGTACTACAGACAGACCAATCACAACATCACGGACTACGAAGCAGTTAAGTGCTACAGACCAATCACAACATCGCGGACTACGAAGCAGTTAAGTGCTACAGACCAATCACAACATCACGGACTACGAAGCAGGTAAGTGCTACAGACAGACCAGTCACAACATCACGGACTACGAAGCAGTTAAGTGCTACAGACCAATCGCAACATCACGGACAACTCATATACGTACTCTGTGGCTCGATGACGTGTGGAAACTTCATGCGCCGAAGCCAGCGAGGAAGTTTATACTTTTTGTTGCGTTCATTCTGCTGTTCCTCCTGTATTCGGACTATCTCGGATATGGTATCACCCTCCGGGGGATCGGGAAAGAAGGAGTCGAGGCGGTGACGCACCTGGGGCTCCGCCGAAATGGCTGAAATAAACACAGTACATCACATGTCTGTAGGAGATGGCTTCTTTAAAGCGCCCAAAACTACTGTAAGCAAATCTTACTTTCTAAATTGTCCATTACTCATGCATATAATTTTCTTCTAGACCAGAGGCCTCCGTGGCCGAGAGGGTAAAGTCGCTGACTTTAACACTCACTCATCCCCTCACCGCGTGGGTTCGAATCCCGGCAGGGTCATTCGGATTTTTATGTGAAAAGCCTTCCAGCTGGCTTGCAGTAGGTCGGTGGTTCTACCAGGATGTATCCGTGCATGGAACGGACCATGGAAATAACCTCATGATCAAAAATGATTGCATGCATGTAAATTTAATATACTAATAATACTTAAAAGATTAAAAAAATACTTTATTATGATTGAAGACACACCTTGCCTACAGTAATATTTCCAATTTGAAACATTTCTCTTTAAACTTTTTGAACGGCTGAAGCAGTAGCTCCCCGGTGTTTGTTTTCCCCCATCAACCTCCACAAACACCGCACTCATTTCTAAGAATTCCAAATTAGATGTCATCGTTTTGAAATTGAAGTTAGATGAAATATGACTTCAATAATTTATAATGTTTGTAGTATTTCTCTTGGGACTTTTTGCCTTTCCTTATTTTATATGAATTCAAAACAAAATCGTGCATGATTTCTTTCAGACCCAGGTCTCAGAAGTTGGGAAATATATCAGTATTTTTAAAGAATATGAATTTTTTTACTGCCAAAAATGAAATACTAAAATATTTGGAACTGTAGGCTTTGTCGAAATTCTAAATAAAACAATAAATAAATTCTAAGCTTGACAAACTGAAGCAATAATTATATACACTAAAGTTTGTCATGTGTATCCAGGACATTGTGCTGATGTTTTGATTGGGGATTTAAATAGTTAAATTTAAGTTTAATTAATAGGTAATTAGGAACAAAACAGGCTAGATAGCCCTGGAAATAGGGTGGAATTTTATCCCATACAACGAGACTTCAAAACCTATTGCATGCTTTGTTCATCTTGATTTAAAATTTGCTGTTACCTGAAAGCACATCTGAGCCATTGTATTCGGAGACGGAGGAAGGACTGGGGGGTTGAAGGGTGGACTCCTTGACTTTCTCGGTGCGGCTGGAGAAGGCTCGAACCAGGTACCTCAGGTGCTCACTCAGGCTGCTGCTCACGTTCGATATGCTGTGAGAATTAGTTCTATGTAAACGAAGAAAGTGTTAATCCTAGCATATAAAAAGCAACTTAGTCGAAATAAAGTCAAGCAAATAAAATGGGAAAATCATTTTTCTGAATCTTTTAATCAAAACTTATTAAATGGATAAATAAAATGTAATGAAACAGAAATATCTCAAATAAAAGGATATAAACTTAAGAACTACAAAATATTTATAATGAAAGAGAATATGGAGAGGAAAACCGTGCAAAAAATATACACCATAGAATTAATGGTTTCGGATAACACAACTGTGTCCAATGATACCTGGAGCATAAATACGTACGCTGTCATTTTACAGCAGTTTATGTTGATATTGATGTAATAGTTTTCTTTTTGTTTTTCTTTTAAAGAAAAATATCCATTGCATGCTGAACAAATATAAAAAAAACAACTGTTTTGTACTCAGTTTGGAGGACAAAATAATAAATAGAAAATATACTAAAATGAAGCAACGAACTGAATTCAGAACGGAAAGACTGTTTTTAAACAGCAATGTATATATGCATATAGATTTTATGGAATTATCACATATATTGATAAGAATTATTAGACAGAATTTTTAGACTTATTATTTTAGAAAAAAGGCGTGTGTTAACCCTTTCCCTCATATAGACTCATTTTGACGCACTCAATAGGTACCACATAAAGCCTGATCTGCAGAAAACCACAGTTAAACCTTACCAAATTTAATTACAAAATCCTCATTTCCAAACCACGGAGGAGCAGCGAACAGCATAAAACCTGATCAGCCTGCGAGTTACTCGCAGGCTGATCTGGTTTTATGCTGTTCGCATAGGTCTTTTCATGGTATCCTCTATGAGGGAAAGGGTTAACATATGTTATGCTGTTATTCATCAACCATTATAACTCATAATAAAAACCCTTACCGAGAGAAGTCACTGAGCCCTGCATCTGAAGAGCGCCGAGATCCAATCTTATCTAATTCACTCCATCCGGAGTGCGTGCTCAACAAGCCGGGGCTCAAAGGTGGAACTGTGCTGTCACTAAGAGTGTCAGCAAAACTTGGGCGAAGCCCATTTACGTCGTACCCTTGGTCTCCAGCTCGAAGCTCTGCAATCATTCACGGGCAATATTTATATATACATAGTATATATATATATATATATATATATATATATATATATCACGTTTGAATTGTTTCCATAGCACATAGCATAGCACAGTTGGAATACATGATTAGCTATAACGTCTGTGTAATAGAAAAAAATATCAAGGTCATGACTTTGGTAACTATATATGCACAAAAAGCAAATTGAACCGTAGTTTTGCTGAGCGTGGCCGAATTTTATTGAAGAAAAAGTTTAAGTCGCAAAGTTATTTGAAATGTAATTCACAAGACAAATGGGCGGGTATGTAAAAATGATTTTAATTTTTTGATATTTTAAGCGTATTAAGATATATTTCAAAGGAAAAAAAAAAACAAAAAAAAAAAACGATTGGGTATATTTCTAATTTCTATTATTGTAAATCTTCAACAATTTATTAAATTATTGTGATAGTGCGGGGTATCATGGCCTCAGACGATATAGAGGGAACTTCAATTCAAAAATTCACCACCGTGTACCCTAATGACAGAGGCTATACAGACCTTGCTTTATTTTAAATACTGGTTACATACGATAATAAAAAATGTCATTGAGTTATACCAATAAAATAAACAATCTTGATCCCTTACCACCATCTATTTTTAATTTTCTCATACAATGCTCTGGTCCGGTGTTCTCGAAAATTCTTAAGCATGATCTCAGGCTCAAATTTGAGTACCACACTCAAATCCCTATTGAATCCAATAGGCATAGTTTTAGTATAAGAATGAAAATCATACTTAACCCTTTCCCTCATATAGACTCATTTTGACGCACTCAATAGGTATCACATAAAGCCTGATCTGCAGAAAACCACAGTTAAACCTTACCAAATTTAATTACAAAATCCTCATTTCCAGACCACTAAGGAGCAGCGAACAGCATAAAACCTGATCAGCCTGCGAGTTACTCGCAGGCTGATCTGGTTTTATGCTGTTCGCATAGGTCTTTTCATGGTGTCCTCTATGAGGGAAAGGGTTAAGTTCCATTTTTATTTTCGAGAAAAATGAGCCTTGAGATTACCCAGTTACAAAGAGTTCTTGGAGTTGTTTTTTTTTTCTCTCTGTCTTGCACTAGAACAGTTCTTTAGTGTGTGACTGGCAAACACTTACATGTCTTTAATTATCCTATCTATGCTACTTGAAGGATTGTAATTAATCATACAACTACCGCCGCCACTACTACTATAATAACTGGGAAAACTCGTGGGAATAGTTTGGTAAGGATTGGTTCATCAAACCACTAAAATATCATTTATTATTGTTGATTTTGAGTAAATCTGACACAGATCGACCCAATCTGCCTCTGCCATCCATGTTTGTGCAACTCAAATAGACTAAAAGCGTGTACATTCGAGTTTAATTCCTTTAGCTAGTCATTTACATACAAATGGCCCTTAGGGTTTATTTTCCGATTACATTTCATTTACAAATGTAAACCAATCCTATCTTTTCCACAAACTGAAGAATTGTCATCCCGCTGATTGCTTGTTTTTATGATACGTCTGGGGAGGGGACGTGATGGAAATGGCAGGTTTTTGTTACTATGGTTACGGCAAATAATTATATTTATATAGGACTCAGATTTAGTAATCTTGCCTACCACGAGTGTTTCTGATTTCACAACAAAATAAGTTAGTATTGATTATGAGAACAATTAATAGCAGATTTGATGAACGGTGTCTGTCTAGAGTTTGGTGATGCGCAATTAATAAGTTTGATTTACTTTTTGTAGTCTATGCACTTTGACAGGCTTAATGGACAGACCGTGTTACATTAATGATATGGATTCAAGTTTGTGAAAAAGCTGGGTTTTTTGTTCTGATGAATCAATACTAAAAGTGTAAAGGGAAATTCTCAAAGCACAGCCGGACTATGATGCAAACAAATATTTGTTTACTTATGTTACATTCTACGCTGAAATCATTATCAAAAATAGATGTGTCTTTACGACAAGAAAGCTCCGCTCGCTGAGAAGCAGATATATTCCGTATTGAATCCGTATTCGTTTAGCTGTCAAAGATCCTCGGAAATGGCGAATCTTCGATCTGTAATTAATCATGATACACCACCACCACCACCACCAACAACAACAAGAAAAACAATAATGTTGGAGAAACTCCAGTATAAAACCTCAATCATCATTTTTTTTTCTTTTTTTTTTCTGAGACTTATGGCCATTATTCGGTAAAGCGTACCTATATCATTAACCTGAAATAATGTCGGAAAAAGTGTCAAAACACCCTATGCTTAAAAAGGACCGTAATCCTGTAAAATAAATGCATGAAGGGGAGAGAAAAGTAAATGTTTCCATAAACCCTCCTTGGAAGACATAAAACATATTCCAAGTAGGTAACAACAATATGTTCTTTGTAGTAAATATCATGGAAACTAAATGTACGCGTGTAGGGATACTTTATAACAGGCGAGTTCTGCAAGTATACGAGTTAGTTAGGTTTTTATGGTCATTGACTAAGAATTGTATTACCTATACTCGTATGTGTGTATTACGTCTATCAATAGCCATACAGCCGTACAGACGCATGGTCATCCAATATAACAATCCGTGATTCTAAAAAATGGGTTTCCCCATCACAGGCAATACCGTCACAGAAGTATAAAACCTATACATAGAATTTCTTCTCTTTTTTTTTCATTTGCCGTCACTTGGCTGATCACACTCACTATTTGCGCATGCGCAAACTTCATATATTGAACTTATGAAATCGCTACCCTGAACAGGTTTGCGAAAATAGCGCTTTCCCGTGTAATCTGACCTACACTTGCCGAGTTTATTTATCAGGAAACAAAGACTTCACCAACATTAACGAGGGAATACAGAACATTTTTTTTTTTATTTCTACTGATCATCTGTGAACGTGCTGCTTTAATGAAAACTTTGAAATTTCTGCTCAAGTAGTTCTTATAGATACATATATGAAACGTGCTGTAAATATCTGTAATAAATAAATTTCATTTGGTTCCGTTGATTACCATCACGGAAACTTATCTCAAGAGACCGCGAGCAACTTGTCTTAAGAATAAGGTGGTTAGTTTATAGAATTAAAGAAGAGGTTTACTATCAATATAGTGAAGAGCTCCTAAAACGAAACTTGCCTCTGTATGGACGTTACAGTAACGATCGGAGTTATTGTGAGTTGTCTCTGGTAAAACCACACAAAAGATGCACGAAATATAAATGCACAAAATGTGTATGCATGATAACTGAACACAGCCTACATTTTGTGAATGTATGATACGTGAACACTGCATATTACTGAGTATGTATAATAATTCAATATGTTTGATAAGATAAATCAACCTACATTTTCTATGATAAATGAACACAGTCTACATTTTGTGTACTGGTATGTATGATAAATGTACACAGTCTACATTTTGTGTTCTGGTATGTATGATAAATGTACACAGTCTACATTTTTTGTACTGGTATGTATGATAAATGTACACAGCCTACATTTTGTGTACTGGTATGTCTGATAAATGTACACAGCCTACATTTTGTGTACTGGTATGAATGATAAATGTACACAGTCTACATTTTGTGTACTGGTATGTATGATAAATGTACACAGTCTACATTTTGTGTACTGGTATGTATGATAAATGTACACAGCCTACATTTTGTGTACTGGTATGTATGATAAATGTTCACAGTCTACATTTTGTGTACTGGTATGTATGATAAATGTACACAGTCTACATTTTGTGTACTGGTATGTATGATAAATGTACACAGTCTACATTTTGTGTACTGGTATGTATGATAAATGTTCACAGTCTACATTTTGTGTACTGGTATGTATGATAAATGTACACAGTCTACATTTTGTGTACTGGTATGTATGATAAATGTTCACAGTCTACATTTTGTGTACTGGTATGTATGATAAATGAACACAGTCTACATTTTGTGTACTGGTATGTATGATAAATGAACACAGTCTACATTTTGTGTACTGGTATGTATGATAAATGTACACAGCCTATATTTTGTGTTCTAGTATGTATGATAAATGTACACAGTCTACATTTTGTGTACTGGTATGTATGATAAATGAACACAGTCTACATTTTGTGTACTGGTATGTATGATAAATGTACACAGTCTACATTTTGTGTTCTAGTATGTATGATAAATGTACACAGTCTACATTTTGTGTACTGGTATGTATGATAAATGAACACAGTCTACATTTTGTGTACTGGTATGTATGATAAATGTACACAGTCTATATTTTGTGTACTGGTATGTATGATAAATGAACACAGTCTACATTTTGTGTACTGGTATGTATGATAAATGTACACAGTCTACATTTTGTGTACTGGTATGTATGATAAATGAACACAGTCTACATTTTGTGTACTGGTATGTATGATAAATGTACACAGTCTACATTTTGTGTACTGGTATGAATGATAAATGAACACAGTCTACATTTTGTGTACTGGTATGTATGATAAATGTACACAGTCTACATTTTGTGTACTGGTATGTATGATAAATGTACACAGTCTACATTTTGTGTACTGGTATGTATGATAAATGAACACAGTCTACATTTTGTGTACTGGTATGTATGATAAATGACACAGTCTACATTTTGTGTACTGGTATGTATGATAAATGTACACAGTCTACATTTTGTGTACTGGTATGTATGATAAATGAACACAGTCTATATTTTGTGTTCTAGTATGTATGATAAATGTACACAGTCTACATTTTGTGTACTGGTATGTATGATAAATGAACACAGTCTACATTTTTTGCACTGGTATGTATGATAAATGTACACAGCCTATATTTTGTGTTCTAGTATGTATGATAAATGACACAGTCTACATTTTGTGTACTTTTTTGCACTGGTATGTATGATAAATGTACACAGCCTACATTTTGTGTATTGGTATGTATATAAATGTACACAGTCTACATTTTGTGTACTGGTATGTATGATAAATGAACACAGTCTACATTTTGTGTTCTAGTATGTATGATAAATGCACACACTCTATATTTTGTGTTCTAGTATGTATGATAAATGTACACAGTCTACATTTTTTGCACTGGTATGTATGATAAATGTACACAGCCTATATTTTGTGTTCTAGTATGTATGATAAATGAACACAGTCTACATTTTGTGTACTGGTATGTATGATAAATGAACACATTGTGTTCTAGTATGTATGATAAATGAACACAGTCTACATTTTGTGTACTGGTATGTATGATAAATGAACACAGCCTATATTTTGTGTTCTAGTATGTATGATAAATGTACACAGTCTACATTTTTTGCACTGGTATGTATGATAAATGTACACAGCCTATATTTTGTGTTCTAGTATGTATGATAAATGTACACAGTCTATATTTTGTGTTCTAGTATGTATGATAAATGTACACAGTCTATATTTTGTGTTCTAGTATGTATGATAAATGTACACAGTCTACATTTTTTGCACTGGTATGTATGATAAATGTACACAGCCTATATTTTGTGTTCTAGTATGTATGATAAATGAACACAGTCTACATTTTGTGTACTGGTATGTATGATAAATGAACACAGCATATATTTTGTGTTCTAGTATGTATGATAAATGTACACAGTCTACATTTTGTGTACTGGTATGTATGATAAATGAACACAGTCTACATTTTTTGCACTGGTATGTATGATAAATGTACACAGCCTACATTTTGTGTATTGGTATGTATAATAAATGTACACAGTCTACATTTTGTGTATTGGTATGTATAATAAATGTACACAGTCTACATTTTGTGTACTGGTATGTATGATAAATGAACACAGTCTACATTTTGTGTACTGGTATGTATGATAAATGTACACAGTCTACATTTTGTGTAGTGGTATGTATGATAAATGAACACAGTCTACATTTTGTGTAGTGGTATGTATGATAAATGAACACAGCCTACATTTTGTGTTCTAGTATGTATGATAAATGTACACAGTCTACATTTTGTGTACTGGTATGTATGATAAATGTACACAGTCTACATTTTGTGTACTGGTATGTATGATAACTGAACACAGTCTACATTTTGTGTTCTAGTATGTCTGATAAATGTACACAGCCTACATTTTGTGTCCTGGTATATATGATAAATGTACACAGCCTATATTTTGTGTACTGGTATGTATGATAAATGAACACAGTCTACATTTTGTGTACTGGTTTGTATGATAAATGTACACAGCCTACATTTTGTGTCCTGGTATATATGATAATTGTACACAGCCTATATTTTGTGTTCTGGTATGTATGACAAATGAACACAGTCTACATTTTGTGTTCTGGTATGTATGATAAATGAACACAGTCTATATTTTGTGTACTGGTATGTATGATAAATGTACACAGCCTATATTTTGTGTTCTGGTATGTATGATAAATGTACACAGCCTATATTTTATGTACTGGTTTGTATGATAAATGTACACAGCCTATATATATATATATTTTTTTTTTGTTGAGGCCCCATCAGGGAAAACCCCATTTATTATCCCCGTAATAGGTTCAATAGGGGTCGGAGAGCCATCCCCAATTGTCCTTACAATAATGAGAAGAAACAAGAATAGAGTACTAAAGTAACGTACTATAGGCACATTATTGATTACATTTAGAATATGCATGGTATTAAATAATCCTATTTAAACCTATATCATTAAGGATAACAATACATAGAAGTACATTCATTAATATTAATATGGACTGTAGAACAATTGGAAAGGACTGCTAACAAAATAATTTACTATGATAAGAGAGTCTTGATATATCCAGTTAAACTCCTGCAATATTACATACACATGATGTATATGTATTTATATAATCTGAATTTCCTATTCTTAAAAATATAAAAATGATATTCAAGACTTTAATGTATTCAATTTTGTCATTTTCTTTATACTTTAAATATCGTTGGAGATTGAATATATCATTTAAAAGTAAGATTTATTTCTCATTACAGTAAATTGTAACAAAAGGGAGCCTTTTTTATGTGTTGAGTAATAATATATAACGTAAATGCATTATGCTTAAATAGAGAGAAGGAGAGAGAGAGAGAGAGAGAGAGAGAGAATGTTAAATCTAAAAATCACATTCATTAATATATTTTTTTTAAAGTTAGGAGGAGAAACAAATAGAATAATAATAATTGGTCAAAGTTGCAAGTGTTTTTTGGTGATGATGGTTAGTATTTATCCCATTTAAAATACTTTTTTATGAATAATTTGTAATGTTGGAGAAAGGAGTCCATTTTTTGTTAAACTCTATTATATTATCATTCATTAATGCAATGAATTGTTCAGTTTTGTAAAATTTAAACACACGTTTTTGGAAGCTATTTATGTTGGGACATTGGCAATGTTCTTTAACCTTAAAAATGTACAATTTTAGAATAATGATGCTATTCAAGACTGTAGGAAACATTTTATTACCAAATATTATGTTCTTTACATTTAATGAAAAATCAACTCTATGACAGCTATTTCTTATTAGTATTTCTAAATCATTCCAGAATTGTCTGACTCTTATGCAATCATAAAAGAGGTGTATAATTGTTTCATCTTCTGTATCACAGAAAGAGCAGTGACTATTATCTTTTATATTCATATTCTTAAGTAAAACATTAGTTCCAATTATCCTATGGTTAATTCTTGTTTGAAACCACTGTAGAGTTGAGTCTTTGTTGCAAATGAATGGTAACTTAAATATTTTTTCATCTTTCATATTTAAATTTAGACTTAACTCATCTGACCACTTTTTAACTGAAGTAGGAATTGCCTTATGAATAATTTTATCATAAATTTTTCTGCATCCTTTTGCATTCTCTAATATGATGATTAGTGGGAGAGGAATATTTGGGTCTTGCAGTTTTTTATCTAAACAACACAATTTACTTTTTTTCATGTAACATTTTACTGCTGAAATCAAACTAGCATATTCTAAAAAGTTAGAGAAAGCACCATATTTGTTTTTAAATTCTTCAAATTTTAAGAACGTGCCATTATCATTCAGGTTATCATTTACTAGATATATACCTTTTTCTAAATATTTCTTTTTCATTATATAGTTACCTCCGACCTTTATATTATTATTATACCATAAATAAACTCTCTTGAAATCTAAAGATCCAATGGAAATTAATGTATTACTAAAATGATAATAGGACATAAAAACATCTTTCCAAAATGGATTATCAATATCTCCAATAATTTTAAGAATATATTGTGGTCCCAGCTTTAAAAGGTATGATGTTGTATGATATGCTGAAATTGGAAAATTCATATATTTCCTGTTTTCTATGAACATTCTCCTGATCCAGGTATTTTTCAAAGCACAGATAAAATATCTAATATTAACCATTGTAACGCCGTTATACGTCGCAACGCCGTTAAACGTCGCAATTGCCGCTAAACGTCGCAGCACTAACGCTAAACGTCGCAACCACCGCTAAACGTCGCAACTGCCCTGCCGCCAAACGTCGCAACGTTAACGCTAAACGTCGCAAAAAAATCGACTGCCCCTAAACGTCGCACAACTTTAACGCTAAACGTCGCACTTAGTAGGGAGGTTCAGTATCGAACCTAAACATCACACATAAGTTCAGAGTAACTACTCATGGTTCTATAGCAACCACCAACATGTCCCTAGCAACCATCATTAAGTCCTTAGCAATCAATCTCGTGCCCTTAGCATAAAAGTCCGAAGCAACCCCCCAGCAACCACTCTTGGAGCTTACGCAGCCTACTCATGGTCCCTTACAACCAGTATCTTGCCCTTACCAACCGCCTAACCATGGCCACCATTCACACGAATCCCTTGCAACATACTAACGCACTGAGTATAGGATATAGTCTAGATACCCAGGGTATTATCTAGGATTTTTCCCTTGGGGTGGGGGTATCCAAGATCAGCTCGAAATTCCAATACTGGGGGTCCAATTCTTTAGTGCGGAGGGGGGTGATCGAAATAAAAATAATTCTCTATGAAAATTCTAGGTGTGGGGTCCGGACCCTCCTGAATCCTCCTCTTAGAGACAGGAGGCATCCGGGTAGAACCATCGACCTACCGCAAGCCAGCTGGAAGGCTTCCTCACTTGAAAAACGGACTTACCGGGTTTCGATCCCACAGCGGTGAAGGTCTACGTATATGTTATTATAATTTATTATAATATATATATGGGGCCTCCGTGGCCGAGAGGGTGAAGTCGCTAAATTACAAAACATATATTATATATATATATATATATATATATGTGTAGACCTTCACCGCTGTGGGATCGAATCCCGGTATGGTCGTTCGGATTTTTCAAGTGAGGAATATATATAAAGATCTTTATATATTGAAAAAAGAAGTAATTCAAGAAGGTCAATGACCCGCTTGAGGTACATTTTTTGCAAGATACAATCAGAAGTTAATTGTAAACAAAAAACATTCAAACTAGGAATTAAATATCTAATAACATCATTTAATTTTTATGGTGTTTATGTTTATATATCGATTTAATTTAATTCCAAGGGGGCCTCCGTGGTCGAGAGGGTAAAATCTTTGACTTTCACACTCACTTTTGCTCTTGTTAACATATTTTGCCTGCCCAAAAAAGGAACTTAAAAGGGCGTATATTGCCACGCCCAGCGTTGCTCTTGTTAAATCTACAAATTCCCTGTTTAAAAGAAAATGTCCGAAGACAGCATTATCTTAGATGATGTATATATATTGTTTTCGATCTGGGACGATGATCACAGCAAATTTTGGCGAAAATTTGTAAACGAGATAATATAGTCTTGTATTTGAATTATTGTGTAATTGAATTTGTTTTGAATGCATTTCTTGTGCAAGTTCAAACTGGAAAGGCAATTTAAAAGTGTTTCGCAGACATTGGCTTTAATTAAAGTCTTTAATTATTTTTATCAATTAAAAATGGTTTTATACATGTATCACAATGAAACGAGTTCTCTTTTCATATTGAGATAACATGCTTAGCACATAATACTTGTACATAATCATCTTTCAACAGGAATATGTACTTGACAACTTTTTCATTATTTATCTTACTTGGAAATGTAAAAAAAACGAATATCTACAATTGGTGTACGGTGAGCATCCACCTATTTTGTAATTAAATAATATATACGTGCTTTACCGTGAGATATTGTGTAAACATGTTTTTAGTTTTGAAAGTTACTCATTTATTTTGCTGTTCATTCTGAATGAATGTCAGAAGTACTTGTATATAAATATCATTTTTTAATTCTTGATAAAAGACATATATCGGCTTGCTAATTAGCAGCGTGCATTTAAAAGTTTAAATTTAAAGGAGATAGACAATTATACAAGAAAAACATACTTTATTAGGTTATTTTTTTCATATATGAAAGAATCGTATGATGCTTTGATTACTGTTTTTTTGTTCATGTTAGGAAATGGATATTTTTCTTTTTTCATAGATTAGTTTTCATTAAAAAAACAAAGAGGAAATTTGTGTCATGTAAAAATAATATGTTGTTTTCTACTCAATTATTCAACAGTTTAATCAAAGTATACAAACTTTGTAATTTTACATACTATGATTCCTCTTTCAATATTGTATGATTTCCTGTTATAACAAAATAGGTTTAATTTAAATTTTTTAAAAAATTTTTAAGAAATTAAATACTCTGTTCTGGTTTTGTATGTTTTTACTATTTCTTTACAATAGATAAATACAGTAAATTTTCTTCCATACTGGGCTGTCAAAATTTGAAGGTTGTTTTCTTCGAAAGACTAGCTTCATATGATAAAAGTTAGCCACATGATCAGGTTCAAATTTTTTTTTTTTAAGTGGTTGAATTTTGAAATTAAACTTCAAAATAAATCGTTCACTTTATTTTGTCTTACATGGCCTAGTTTCAAGCATGGTTTGCTGTTCAGCTTAATAAATGTGAAGTATGGTACAAGAATGATAACAACGTGCATTATTGTTTTACCTAATAGTCAAGTTTTTACCCACAATGAAACAGTTTGTAACTTTGCCTGAAGATGATCAAAATAAATTTGAAATTACATCAACAGTGTACCAAACAGTTTTGTTTATATCGACCTGTATTCGGTA
>CM037783.1:45330824-45380824 GCA_021229015.1 Solen grandis | reverse complement strand
TATTTTTGTAAACAATCAAATGATCTTAAGTAAAGAAATATTTCTCATTTATGCATTGGTGAAACGTTGACACCAACGAGTATGTACAGATTGTATCTCGAAACAAATCCGTAGCACACATTTACTTTTTTGTCCAAAAATATACACTGCTTTTGGAAGCATAATGGACCATTAATTAGCCTAAAAAGTATCTAGAGGTTATATTTAATAAAGTGAAGACGGAGAGATGCATTGTAGTTAATCTCTATGCTCAGATTATTTTGAGATATCAAAGCCGTGAAAGCTTTTAAGATTTTGTCTAAAGTCCTTTTTCGCTACGGAAGCAGTTAAGAACAGTTGACTCGGCGTGTTTCCTTCTTTTTTGGTTTTAGTTTTTTATTAACATTTCGCGTATCATTTTTTCTCTGGAAATGTAGGATTATCAGTACTTGAGGCGAAGCAAGCAACTGCATGACCGCCTTCTCACTTAAATCCGAGTTGAAAAACAAATGTAAAATATTAGCCATTATGCTAAGCTTTCTTTGAATTCGCTGCGTACAGAGTATCGGTTACCGTATGTCTCCGACTCACCTCTCCTATGCATCTTTGGAATTTTAACACAAAAACTGAACTACATTATTGTATGGGCAAACAGAGGAGACCTTGATCAGACAGCTCCTATATGAGCTGTCTGATCTGGGTCTGGTCTGTTTGCCAATGTCAAAATGAGACTAAATGAAGTAAAGGGTTAACGCAAAATAGTATGCACTTTGATTTGTCTCAATGTCGATATATAAATTTTACCACTATCATTATATTAACCAAACCCTAACTGACACTCGCAAGGTAGGATCTTATAACATCACAATTAAGGTCGACTCAAATAGAACTTTGATTAGCCAGTGATTTCTCGGTTTCAAAATGCTTGGATATAACTTCGTGAAAATTTTTAAGTCATTGACAGGAAACGGGAATTTTAATTTTGCAGATATCAAAAAGGTAGACGATTGTCAAATTTATATTGTGTTGAAACACGCATTCTGATTGGACAATTTCGATTATCATTTTCATATGAATATTCATGACGTAAAGGTCGATACGAGACGATCTTTCACAAGATGTTCTCAGATCTTTGTTGCGTAGAGTATCGGAGCGGAAACGAAGAGCTGATTTTAGTGAGATTGTAGTTTTACTCCTTTGGAATGTATAATGTAGAATTCAGTTATCTTCTATCACATCCAATATGTAACTGCTATTGATATAATGATTATATAAACGTTTTGATTTTAAATATGTTTCTTTGTTGGATTCCTTTACTTTTGTTGTCAGCATTTTAAATCTGTTTGGTATTTTTAAATTATTATTATATATCATTTCGGTCTCTATGTTTTCATGAAAAAAGACACAGATATTAATAGTTTTACTCATTTATTACGAGAAAGATATTCCCAAAGCCAACAAAGTAATGTCCTTTTAAATTAAAGCGCTGTTCTGTAGTGATTAAATGGATTCAATACGCCCTCTGGCGGAAGGTAATTGTACATATAGACAGTATTATCAAATTATTTTTCTGAAATATAATGTACTTTAACTCGAAAATACTTTGTGATTTTACAAAATAATAAATTACATGGCACCTACTCCTTAAAACGCAATCAATTTACAGATAAACAGTAGATAACAAAGCATAATTGTCTTACTATCGAAGGATTGGTAAATATTCTATAATCGCAGAAATATTTTTAGATGCGTACTTTTGAGCATTCCTTTTCAGTAGTATAACGTTAAAAAAGATGTTTTCTGTACAAATGGCGTAATTGTTGACAAGACATGGGTCAATTTTTTGTATCCCAATCGAAAGATTCAGAACAAAATATGGGCAACAAAGTCTGGCAAAAGACCATGCATTGCAAAGCAGACCATAAGTGTCAAGAAGGAAATGTATGCCGTATTCTTCACAACTCGGGGTCCCGCCATTCAGGTTGCTGTGCCTAAAGACTAATCAGTAAATGTTAAGTTTTACAAGACTGAAGTTCTCAAGAAGTATTTAAAAACCAATGACCCGCAAAAGGTGTGGCCAATGTCAGATTGCTGCATGACGATGCGTCATCGCACAAGTCGTCCATTGTACATGACTTTCTGAAGCAGGAAAAGGTTGTTGTTCTCCCTCATCCTACGTATTCACCTGACCTTGTCCCGTGTGACTTCTTCCTGCTCCCAAGGCTCAGAAAATACCTTTTTCAGGTCGAAATTTTGTTCAGAGCAAACACTTCGGTTCTTCCAGTGTTCCTTAGTAACGTTATACCTAGAAAAAACTATGAAAATGCTTTCAAGGATTGGATCAGAAGATTGAAACTTTGCGTATCTATTGGAGGAAAATACTTCGAAGTAACCAAGTAAAATGTTCATTGAAATCTATCAAGAATACAACGTTATGCCTTTAGATGCATTTATATTTGAACATTCCTCGTACATATTCAAACTGTCAATAAAACGGTTATTTCTAACACTGCGTGGCTTCAACATTGTCCTCATACTTTGAAGATACATTTTGAAAGAGACAAAAGAGACCAGACGTTTCGTATGTCTCGTATATTGAAAAGAAACACCAACAACATCAAGTTGCAATCTAGTGAGACAAATTTATATAGAGATTTATTAAAAATGTTGAATGATATATACAAACATTAAACCACATATTCAGTTTAATCGGTGATAAAAAAGAGCTTAGTTGGGAAAGAATATTAAAATTAAAATTCAAAACTTAAAAGAAAACCCTAAAGGGTCGTCCAAATCGATGTACCCATGTATCATTTATTCAATGCCAATATATCTCCACTGGCGTTCTTTTCGAAATAAGTTGAAAATAAGCATGTACAAGCATAAGCTATAATTGCCATTTTTCTCACCGGAAACATCCTTGAATGCATTTCGCTATGTGTGAATTTTCTTTGAATTTATTTGAGTGAAATAAATTCTGCTTATATTGGTAATAGGAGATAAAGATACCCATTTAACCAATATATATATTAACGGTTGAAATGTAAAAAAGTATTCTGCAGGTGGCATTCCGCCGTCTGCTTATTGGCGCTAAATCCAATAACATTGTGATATCCTTGATTAAGGAATTCAGCTCCAGGTGTTATTTTGTTTACGCACCAGATAATACGTTGTCATTTAAGCCTGTATCTACAGATGAATTCTATTTCAGGAGTGTTGATAATTAAAAAGATAAATATGGTGTTTCTGAAATCAGGGACAAACATTATACCTTTGTTTTTTAACATTGAACAATTTCAAATTGCAAATATCTCACAGCAACTTTATCTGATAAAGTAGCAATTATTCATCTAAATAAACAGTCATAAAATATAAAAACACATTTCATTTATTTACTGAGGCAAAGTTTTGATATGCTTTATGTAATTGTAAATGTCCTTGAATTTATAGGGGTAATCGAAACTGATTTCAAGAGACAAATTTATATTTATGCTTATATACAACATTATTTGAATCAAATCTTGGATAGAAGTGGGCATGTAAAGATATGAAGCAATTACTGTTCAACTCCTTGATGGCAGATGTCAAAAAAAAAAATGAGATATTGGCGTAAGATCCGAGAAATAACCATACATTGTTGGGTCACATGGTATTCTTTGAGAACGGGTTGTTTTTCGTTATTTAATTAATATTTGAAAATCTAATATCATATTCTGTCACTCTGTTTTGATATGAAGAATGCAGCTGGAGTTTTCACTCATTTATCACGGAAACTGAAGCAGAACAAATACATCCCATAAAACTCTGACCATTCAACCCAAGGTAGTATTCTGCATTGCTTTTAGGAAATCAAGAAATCCCCTGGCGCAAAATACAGCCTTTCTGGTATAAACAGTAATATCAATGTATTATTTGTTTTTCAAAGTAATCAAAATGGGTTTAATTCAAAATGTATTTTAATGACCAAATGTTTTATGTTATTATACGAAGTATCAAAGTTCATTCAAATAAATTCCATTTTAATCACACAATCAATATACTCATTAATAATTGGTTATAAAAGGTATTTGTCTTACTATCGAACGCTTCCTGTAGATGGATATTGCACGCACCTTTTAAATGTTAAAGACATTTTAGCACGTCATACATATTGTTAAAGTTATTAAATGTATAAAACGGTTTATTGATTAAGTTTACAATACTGTCTCTATTTAAGGAATACTTGATTAACAGGTAGTTTTAATTTACTGTCCAGTATCATTCTTATCATGTTTCTTTTCTGATTTATGAATGCCAGTTACGTTATTCACTGTCATACCTTTGAAAACCAATCCATTTCTCATCGATTATCGAATGTTACAATCTAATTCAAAACTAATTGATTGAGTAAATCAACAATCCCACACTTGTATTGTGTATGTTGTATTATAGTTCCCGGAATTGTCAAGGTGTTGATTTCTATAATTAAATTTGGCGAAACCAGTTGGTTTCAGATTAAGATTAATGCATTTGGACCTTATTCCACGCGTTATCAGAGATATTAAATGAGTATTATGCTTGTAGGTCATTTGTTAACTGCTATTCTAAGGTTATGTATTTTGTCTTTTTGTATGACCCCTACCCTAATGTTTAGAAGAAAGCAAAGTTTTAATTTAAATGACGTAATCGTAGCGGTAGAGTAATTATGACTGGATTATATACAAGAATTTTAATATCTACAAACTGAACCAAGTTACCAAATGACTAAATGGCAAATTCAATAAAAGACATACACACGGACATTGGGCTTTCGGTTACTCAGAAGTTGGTTAATTACGCTAATTTTAATACATTTCTTTTTCATTTATCAATGCGTTTCCTTTACATGTTTTAATTGTGATCTTATTTCAAATTCCCGCTGCGCAAAGAGGATTTGGGTGACATAGGAATCAAGTCACGTCTAGCCTTACAAAAAGTTACATTTCAACATCGAGACACTGTAAAACGGAGGTTACTGTTTTTACATGTTTCAAAAGACTTGCAAAAAAAAAGTGCAAAATTTAAGGGTAATTCTGACTCATATATATAAATAATTCAAGGGCATTGTGGCCCAGTGGTATTGTATATAGCAATGAGATTGTTGCTTTGAAACCAATTTTGATGCTATACTATTTCATGATCATTGCTTGTGTAACAAACTTGTGCAAGAAGAAGTGTCTGGTTCTCCGATCTATGTACACGAAAAGGAATAAGTACACCCGTCAAGCAAAAACATCATCATAATCTTAATTAATTAGCAGTTAGTGTTTAAATGATCCTCAATGTCTGCAATGGAAAGGAATGTAGCGACAAACATAGATTAATATACACAACGTAAGTGTATTGTATGTGACTTAAAATAAAATTCAATAAGGAAGGCCCAGGAGATGCCTTATAATCATATCTTTTATATTTACTTGGAATGAAAATTTAAATCTAAGACAAAATTAGATTAGCACATTTTCGAATTTATTCTCATAATATAATGAAACTGTTCTTTCTTTTGCTTCAAAATTGAAATTTTGTTCTACAAAGTAAACAGCAATATCACTTTAGAACACATAGCATATAACATGATACTTTTACCATTAATTGCTGTAAAACCACCGACCTACCGCAAGCCAGCTGGAAGGCTTCCTCACATGAAAATCCGAATGACCCTGCCGGGATTCGAACCCACGCGGTGAGGAGCTGAGTGAATGTTAAAGTCAGCGACTTTACCCTCTCGGCCATGGAGGCCCCAGTATGCAATTGAGATATATAATAAAATATATTAAATGATTACTCTCTAGATATTTATTCCTTTGAACAGTAATAGATATGAATAAATATACATATAATTGATTGATTTTTTTTTTATTTTACCGTCGCTGCGACAGTATTTTAGTCATACAGCGATGTCCAACTAATTACAGGTAGAGGAAGACCCCAAATACACTGAAGCATCCAGGTATAACCACCGACCTACCGCAAATCAGCTGGAAGGCTTCCGCACATGAAAATCCGATTGACCCTACCGGGATTCAAACCCACTTGGTGACGGACTGAGTGAGTGTTAAAGTCAGCGACTTTAACCGGCCACGAATGCCACCATGCATATATTTAATAATAAGGAACGGTTTAGCTTTGCAGATTGTGCAAAATGTTTTGTACGGATTTGTTGCTACAAATGATGATTCACCGGCTTTGTGAATAAATATAAATAAATGGACTGCACAACAATTCTAGATTACATATCTAATACTAAGCAAATTTAATACGACTCTTGTCTTTTGTAATATAATAATCAATATCCGGTCATGAGGACGCGTCATTCAAAAGCTCATATAACTGTCTCACATACAACATTAAATATCAAATAGCCACCGTTAAATACATAGGATAAGAAATGAATACTGACATTTCCATTTGAATAAAGGGATAATTGATTGACGTATGATACGGTTGCCAAAATACGTATATTTTATCAGTTTTGAATGTATCCAGTACTTAAACTTAAGGAATCACTGATATATTATTTTCCTGCTTGTCTTGAGATTTTATCAGGTTTAAAATACATTTATTTGGGCAATATATGATATTCCTTCCTTTTGTTACCCTGCCTTTTAAAGCATTCCTCCTTTTTGTGAACAAGAAATATCTTTAAAAAAGATATTCGACGTCGCTAAATAATTGTCAATTGTAACATATGAAACAGAATTAAAACTATTATAGAGCTGGAATGTTTAGCAAAATTGTTTATAAATTCCAAGATTATGGGAGTCATTGTGAAGACTATATGACAAAACGGATTTAATTTACAAATTAAAAAAAAGCTATCCACCAACTTCCGTTAAAAATTATGTACTTGCTGAGTAAAGACAATCATAAATCGCGTATATCCGATTATTGTTTCCAGATGCGCACTATAAACTGCACAACTTCTCCGTAGTAGTTACCTCCCCTGAAGGCCGAGTCCACTTTCACAAATTAGGGGAAATTGTAGTCTAAAAATACATACGCCTGCTTCTTATTTAGTTGTTTTAAATCATTTTGCCAAAAAACCCGTATATGCGATACAATCAATTCGTATTAGTAAATGGCATCAAAATACATCTGCTTAGTGAAATAAATTCAAATTTAATACGTACAAGTGAAAACCCAACAGAAACTCGTCTTTCCTGATTCAAGATAACGTTTTAATCGGCAGTTTCGCTTAATGTTGATAAAAATGATTACTGTTTTACATATATGTGAAATTGTGTCCAAGATACACCCCCAAATTATTTCCGATCGAAAGTTTATAATCTTTTATCTGAAAGATTTATACTTAAAGGTGTTTTGAACAGCGGCTTTTCTTCTAACGGACAGATTGTTCTAAAACTTTGCACACAAGGACTTCAAACTATATCTTAAAGATATATGACTTAAAAATAGGGGATCATCGTGCTAGTTTTAGAGATTAAACTAATGGTTAAAACATCACTGTTTGCTAAAATACGTGGAAAAAACCATCGGATTATAATATTGGAAATATTGTATTTCTAAATACTTTGAAAAAATATCAAAATATTATTTTCAGAATATGTTATCGTAAATTGATACTTATAAATGTGTTTTGTAAGTAACAGGTGAAAATACTGTCAAACATGCATGGAGAATGCACTGCGAGCAAAAATGGTCATTCTGTCTGGACCAAATTACATACAAAAACTACCCAAAAGCTATGGAATTATATATATATATATATTTCTTGATAAAAAAGTTAACGGACAGATTTCCTTTACTTTTTCAGATTCAATCCTGACTTAAAGTCTTCATGAAAATGTAAAAAAGGATATACCTCATCACGTTTGATTTTTAACTTTAACGTTTTTTATATTTAAATTTTAGCCAAAAAAAAACAACACTAAAATGTGATTTTTGGGATCATCATCTTTTGGCAAATATAGTTTTAAACAATGTTTTTAATACAAGAATCTTATTTGTGGTTTCCTTTAACACTCTACTGAAAAATAAACAAGAAATTAAAAAAATAAATAAATAAAATCTGTGGTATCCCGCTGAAAGGTCCTTAACAACTTTTTGTAACTCCAAACTTGGAGTTTGTTGATTTTTCGACCAAATGTATGTATGTCAATATAATGATTTCACATAATGTTAAACAATCATCTAAATCTACGTTGATATGACAACAACAACACTCGAATGCAAACTCAATGTACCACAGCTCAATTTATAAGGGACATCAAAACTCATATATTACAAAATGTGTTTGTCAATAACGGTTGTGACCCCACTTTGGCTCTGTTGACAGTTTGACACCGAGAAGGCATTGAACCAATCTTCTTACTTATGTTAGCCCGTGGAATGATACTCCATGTCTGAACCAACGCATGCTCGAACTACCGCAGAGAACGCTACGACCAAGTTCGTCTCAGAGGTGCTGGATTGGATTAAAATCGGGACTCTTAGGGTACCAACGCATCACTTGCAAGAAAATTCACCTTGATATGGACGAGGCTCCATAAAAAATGAAAAAAGAAAACACCTGAATTAAGAACTATTGAAATAAAGGAATTAGAAATGCTACTCTGTACCATACCAACAGCTGGTCTGCGTTTAGCTACTATCATGCGGAACATTTTGTCTTAAATAGCATAACAGACTCATTTTAATGATTTTACTATATGTATGTTATTTACCAATTCATACGTACCGGTTTAGAAGCATTGCCAACACTTTAAAACTCTAGGGCGGAAAGCATCACGAAATGCACGTACATCTCGAATCTCATAGCTGGATTGGCATGTGGGCGATATGGAAATGGGTGGGCCAAATTTTTTAATGTAAACATGCAAAATTTCAAAATTGATTAACATAAAAAAATATTTGCAAATAAAATTTGATTAGAAAAATTATAGTTAACCCTTATGATATATAATTATAATATATTGTCCGGTGTTACTGCAGATATTGACGAGTGTGTTTGAGTATATTAATTTACATGAGATATTTCTTTTCCTTTGACAATTTGTATTGCATAAAAATCTTATAAGTGTTTCACACTTTTCTAGATATATATAGATCTAATAAGATATCCCCATATAATTATAATGAGTAACATGAGATAATTTCATTGTATGGAAATACTAAAGAATGCTTCAAGCTTTTCTAAATACATATTAATTCGATATCCCCTTGTCAGTCAACATTATATAAAATCTTTGCGACGATCGTCAATGTTGTAAGTGGGATTCTTGCGGTTGGCCGAAATATTCCGCCTAACTGTGTGATGCGAAACGTGCATTCATTAAAACAGCTTATTTGTAATAATATAGATAAAAAATACCCACATACTGTTGTCGTTCGTTACTCATAATCCTACAGTATCATAACAATGACTATTATTTTCTCAAAGAACCCATGTAATTTTCATGATAGCCGCATGTGCGGCGTAATAATATATGGCAGGATGTATAAACATCAGATTGAAATTTCAAACCTTAATATACCTATTTGATATCAGATTTTGTGACAGATGCTGTTATTGGTGTTGTATTGCGGTTTGGTGCCATATCCTCATGTTTGTAGTCATGTTTGTAGTCATTTCATCACACCATATGTTCCTAAATTAACATGGCGTAGTATCTGATAACAACTGACAGCCATCAAAGATTTCTCTGTTACATTAATGTCAGGGTTAAGATACTCGTAGTTCAAGGTGGTGACCGGGTCATCTAGACTGATTGCCAGCTGTGTAGTTGAAGTTGACGTCATTACAGAGCATGTACAATGTTTTTATAGTGTATATGCTTATTTTTACGATTTATAATAACAGAGTAAGATTATCCATTAATTGTCTTTCAGCTACAGATTTGTTCATAAATGATACTTTTAAGAAAAGTTTGTTTCTTATGTTTTAACCTAAAGAGTGCATTTAGTTTTATTATAATATATACACATTTCTTTACTTTTAATTCATTTTTTTTTTCAATAAAAGTGAGTTTATACATTAATGAATTTTGTAATAAATATATAACTGAATAATTTAACTGAATACGAAATAAATGAAAATGTATCCATTTGAAAATGTGACGTGTATATAAAGAATAAAAACTATACAAGCATAATTCCAAATAGTCATTCTTAGAAAAAAATGCAATAAAATGATAAATTTTACGTATATATTTTCTTTGCTGTTTGTTAGCATCAAAATTAGAAACATTCAGTCTTAAAAAGTAATGCAGTTGCTATTTCTACATTCAAGCAGGTGGTAATTTTAGATAAGTTAAATAAACACAGCAACTATATCTATATTATAATGATGTGTGATCTACAGTTAAACCTGCATAAGAGACCACCTGTCTTAAGCGGCCAACCTGTAATTAGCGGACCGTTTTGGTTTGACCGAACAAGCGTTTTGTTATATGTTTAAACTTCATATAGAGACCACCTCTGTTAAGCGGTCATTTTCTCTTGTCATTTTTTCATTTTACTGACCGCTTAAGACAGGCTTGACTGTATATTGATTGCTCTTACAATTTGCATATCATGAATTTTACAGATGATTAAAATCAAATCGCGGTTTTGTAAGAAAATTAAAAATTTAATAAATTGTTCTAAAAACCTTTTGTTTGTTGATGATGATTTTTTACATACACTCAGTTGAAACTTTTCGATTAATCTAAGAAAGAAGTTGCAAAATGATAAGAAAATATATTTTATTAAAAAAAAACCCCACAAAAAACAACAAACAAAACAAAACAAAAACAACATTTTTATGGTTATTGATAACACATTCTTGGTCCGTATGTCATACATAGAAAGCGATCAAAGGTGTGCATAATCTAATCAGAGAATTAATTCATCAAATTATTTCGTGATCATCTCCGTACCTTGAAATAGCGTAACATGCATTCAAATTTAATTAAGTGTCAGTTTATTAACGATTAATTTGAACTTCTTGAGATTTGAGAATTAAATGATTAAATTAACAAAATGTTACAAAAATCACGGGCTCACTCATTCTATTATCATTTAGAATCTTTACAATGAATTATCAATTTGTGATCCTGAATCAAAGAAACCTTTTAACTACAGATAAAAGAAGCAAAATCAATGTACAGTTGAACCTGTATTAGCGGTCATCTGTGTTAAGCGGCCAACCTGCATTCAGCGGTCAGTTTAAATTTTCAAACTGTGGCATTTTATATATTTAATCTTCATTCAGCGGTCACCTCTGTTAAGCGGCCATTTTCCTTTGTTCCCTTGACTGACCGCATAAGATAGGTTTGAGTGTATTACTTTAAAGAGTTTTAAAGCGATAACACATACATCTTCGAAATTTCTGTTCTCATGTTATTTAACAGGACACGAAATCAACTTCTTGACCAACATCCGTATCACTGTAATGTGATTATCATGTCACATGTCTACGGCGTGCACTGGCGCCAGATCCGCAGAATTACCACACGTTCACGGTTGTACGATTTCAAAAAAAAGTTTCTTTCTCCTTCACTGTATACTGGAACATGGTAAGGAACGGAACCTGACATTACTTGATTAGGAAGGTCGTAACTTTGTATAAATTTATGCTAGCATCATATTCCATGCACGGTTCGATCAGTCTGGTATTCAAATTAACACATGATATAGCGAATCATTGTAAAATGGCAACCTTAACGAAGTAATAACCGAAATGTCAACAGTTTGTTCATCTTTATAAGTCTGCTCCATTATTAACTTTATGTTTGGTCGATTGTGAATCGAGCGATATGATTGAACGATGTGAAAATGACATCGTCAGATTGTGGGAAATTGCTTGCGTAGATGTATTACGTCACCCAGTGTGAATTACCGAAAAAAAAAACGGAGGTTGAGAGTGGAGTAGATTTAAAAATATGTGCAAATTGTGATATTTCGCGTTATTACTTCGTTATGGTTGCCATTTGACAATGATTTGTTACATCATGTGTTAAATGAATGTCAGACTGATCGAACCGCGCATAGAATATATGGAATTATGCATAAGTACAATGTTACGGCCTCCATAACCAAGTGATGTCAGATTCTGTTTTTTACCTTGTTATAATACAGCATAGAGAAACACGTAATTCTGCTGTTCAAGTGCCAGTGACGGAGTGATTCTGCAGTGTGGAAGCACCATATCTGTCTCAAATATATCAGTCTCCAAATGTCGGTTGGACGTTGAACCCAACAAACAAACAAACACCAGACAATGTAAACTGTCTAAACTCAATATAATGCGGTGCTGTGTTTGAACGATAGACACTGTATCAGAAACAATGTCACTAATTACACGTTGATTCAAATTGTAGACATAATGGCATCTGACGTCAGGAATGTGGCTAAATTTGTCTTTTTCACAAAATGACATGGCAGTTTTATGTCATTGTAGCCAGCAATACCGGAAGTGGGCGATAGAGGACAGGCAGACTATTGTCGGACATTAGTGAACCAAATCTGATCAAATGTCGCCATTTACACAAACCCATACAATATAATACAAGGTGACACTCAATTTATCTTAGTCTCATTACATTGCTTTTGTAAAAGGGATGCATTTGTGTTATGGACAGGTTTGCTAAAGCTTGTCGTGAGAAAAAAAAATCTCAAAGAAATGAGGTGCCTTAAGGTCTGTGGAATCGTATGCACGTTGTTGAACTGCACAAAAGATTTGAACGGGTTTAATGGCATGTTTTATACTTTAAACTGATCTACTGGAGAGTTTCGAATTTCATTTGTCAAATTAGAATTTTATGTCAAATTATTCATATTTTTCCCCAAATACCTAAATTAAAATCGGTCGACAACACTTACTCGTATAGGAAAATGCGTGTTTACATATAACAAGGAACATAGTAATTACGCTTATAAATATTGACGTGTAATACCTTCCTATATTCAAACATGTTTCTATGACATGTTTTAATTATTTTTTTTCTTTTGTGCTTTGTGAAATACTTTTAACTAAAAAAGGCAACTTCTATTTTCCATATATATCTGTTTGGGAAATATGCTATTGATTTGATATGAAGTTTCAATTGGTATGCTATGATCAGAAGCAATTAGATGAATGCAGAATGTGTTTATTCCGATCATGTAATGATATATGATGTGTCGTAGTAGAGAACATTCAGTGGCTTGGTTAAAATTCACAGAAATAAACTAGTCATGTTCTAATGAAAACACGCAGTATGGTTTGCCCGGAGAAATACTGCAGCAGCTCTCTTTTGGCTTCAGATAAGTAACTTTTCTACATCAATTTTGTTTGTTTTCATAGTTTGGCTTCAAGACATTTTGACATTCTTATTGACGTAGTTTACCAAATACTCCATCAAACTAGATAATAGGATATTCATTTCGCATTTCATTTTATAGACTTATTAAGATAAAACCTTTTATAAACTTAATACGTAAACGTGAAAGAGTGTGTACCTTTGAATTGAGAGTTACAAAAGGTTTAACAGAATACTTCTATATTCTTAAATTTATGAAGAAAAAAACAAAAAAACAACTAGATCTTATCGATATGATAATTAAATATTCTATTGTTTTTATTTTGTTTTTATTTGGATTCAAGATTCAAATATTTTATTCAGCATTAGTTGACTAAACTCTTGAGCCTTATTTGACTAAATTTTTAGCTTAATTTGACTAAACTCTTGAGCCTTAGTTGACTAAACTCTTGAGCATTACTTGCCTAAACACTTGAGCCTTAGTTGACTAAACTATTGAGCCTTAGTTGACTAAACACTTGAGTCTTAGTTGACTAAACCCTTAAGCCTAAGTTGACTAAACTCTTGAGCCTTAGTTGACTTAACTCTTGAGCCTTAGTTGACTAAACTATTGGGCCTTAGTTAACTAAACTCTTGAGCCTCAGTTGACTAAACTCTTGAGCCTTAGTTGCCTAAACTCTTGAGCCTTAGTTGACTAAACTATTGGGCCTTAGTTAACTAAACTCTTGAGCCTCAGTTGACTAAACTCTTGAGCCTTAGTTGACAAAACTATTGAGCCTTAGTTGACTTAACTCTTGAGCCTTAGTTGACTAAACTCTTGAGCCTTACTTGACTAAACTTTGAGCCTTAGTTGCCTAAACTCTTGAGCCTTAGTTGACTAAACTCTTGAGCCTTAGTTGACTAAACACTTGAGCCTTAGTTGACTAAACTCTTGAGCCTTAGTTGACTAAACACTTGAATCTTAGTTGCCACAACACTTGGGCCTTAGTTAACTAAACTCTTGAGCCTAAGTTGACTAAACTCTTGAGCCTTAGTTGACTTAACTCTTAAGCTTTAGTTGACTTAACTATTGGGCCTTAGTTGACTTAACTCTTGAGCCTTAGATGACTAAACACTTGAGCCTTAGTTGACTTAACTCTTGAGCCTTAG
Organism: Solen grandis; assembly: GCA_021229015.1. Lineage (NCBI taxonomy): Eukaryota > Metazoa > Mollusca > Bivalvia > Adapedonta > Solenidae > Solen > Solen grandis. Next base: position 45,366,437 of record CM037783.1, on the reverse strand, counting down.
ATGACTAAACTCTTGAGCCTTAGTTGACTTAACTCTTGAGCCTTACATGCCTAAACTATTGAGCCTTAGTTGCCTAACTCTAACGAACTATTCACAGACGTCTGCAGGTAATGTGATCTGTCCTTAAACTAACAATAACACTTCAAAGTTGAAACGGGTGAAATAAAAACCAATGTGAAATAGTTTGAATGTGTTCCATAATACATACAATCAGTTACAATACAAAAATGATTTTATAGCAAAGTTTGTATGAGTTTCCAGTGCCCAACCAAACCTCTAAAAGTCTGTGGAATCGTGTGTGTGTTGTTGAACTACATCGAAAATTTGCAGAGGTTAAATTATTTTAAGTGTTAAATTGATTTACTTGAGAGTGTCGAATTTCCTATATTAAGTTTATTTATATGTCAAATAATTCACAAAACAAAGTTTTCAAAATAATTAAATAACGTTTGGGCGACTCACTTCATAGTAATGAGAAATGTTTGCTAACACAAAGCAATTTGACGTTTTCATATACACTCAGTTCCCAATAAAAGTGTGCACTTTTTTAATTTTAAATATTTCAATATTTAGTGAACATATCAATTTCAATTTGCACACTGTATCTCGTGTGTATTTATTATAGATCTAGGTAAACTATTTTGATGCCACGTGGTAAAATTTGGGCTAGATCAATGACAAATACACACGAAATATAGTGTACGAAAATTGAACTTATATATTAGCTAATTATTAAAAAAAGTGAACCCTTTCTTTTGGAACTTAGGGTATATCTAGGCGCTTCTTTAAAGATGAGCTGTGTGTCATTCAGATTTTACACTACTCTTTTATTTAATGTTTCTATTGCGTCCATTCGGAAACAATTTTCACCAATTAATTTGATTGGTTCTTAAGATGGAAAAGAAATTTGCGCCAAATGAACTATTTTTAACACAGTAACTATCTAAAGAAATCAACTGGGGAATATTCTATTGGTGTTATATTAAGTTAGGTTCTATCGAGCAAACCTGATGTATTTATTTGCAATTGGATGAGTGCACATTGTGTGAATTCCGTACATATAATGGTATCTGATGTGTTGTAGCATAGGAAACTAAATCATTAGCTTCAGTGAAATCGTAAAATACACTAGTTCAGTTTTACTGCTAATTCGCAAAAGTTATACAAAGCAGAAATAATCCCCTATACGATAAAGTAAAGAACAAAAGTTATTAAGTATACTTCTGTATTTCTAAAAAAAAACTTGTTCATATAATGCGTGAATGAATACCATTACATACCATTTCATTGTGCATGCAGAAACCATTCTATAAAGATTAAAATTGAGAATTAAAAATACTTCTCAAATCAAAAATAGACTGTACTTAAGTTATAAGAAGTTTTATCTACAACCAAAATAGTTTTCTCTTGGCATTACACTGACAGTGTTTCATATATTTCAAATTTCTTTGAAAATAATATGTGAAGAAATTTTCAATATTTGACAGAATGCATGTCTAATCTGATAAGTGGTTTGTTTATAGATATTTCAGTGCAAACGTTTAACTGAAAGATAGTTTTAGAAGAGTCGCAAAACAACTACATGTTTAAATAGTGTGCGAAAATGAATTTCTCTTTGTTCCTAGACTCATAGCAACAGGGTATCTTTTTACATGATTCCCGACGAAATTGTAAATGATATCAAATTACTCAAATTAGAACAGACTAAAGCGCAGTGACATAGTTGGGACCACGGCCATAGGAAGACAAGGTTTAGGATCCCAAGAGATGCAGCCATGGGCAACAGCTGACAAGAAGACAAGACGAACGCTTGTACAGAGGGAGATACGAAGGGAGGAAGAGGAGACAAGGGCAGCGACATTAGTCCAGTTAGGATGTCAGGGGGCTTCATCAAGGTGGCCAGTTCCCGAAAGAAAGCTCTCCTGGGAAGATTTCTGGAAGTCAGAACCGCTGCGCTTGAGTTTCCTGCTAAGAAGCGTATACGATGTCCTGCCAACCCCATGTCAACCTCAAGCGATGGAGAACTGGCAAAGAACTCGTCTTGTTCTCTCTGTGGGGAGCGGGGAACCCTTTACCATATCCTATCATCGTGCCAAGTTGGTCTGGCACAAGGCCGCTACAGATTACGACATGATAGGGTATTACGTCAGCTTGCTGAGGTTTTGGAGCAGGAGAGAAAGAAAACAAGGCAAAACACTAAAGACAACAAGTACATTGCCTTTGTGAGAGAAGGACAGACAGGAAGAACAAGCCATCAGAGGAGAGGAATCCTACTTTAGGTTCAGTCATGGGATATGAGGGTGGACTTAGACAAAAAGCTAATGTTCCCTGAAGTCGTCCACACTTAACCTGAGACCAAATGTAGTGATATGGGCTGAGCAAGCCAAGAAACTACTTGCCATCGAGCTTACAGTTCCCTCAGAGGATAGGTGCGAGGAAGCACATGAAAGGAAATCAGCTAAATATGCTGACCTTATGGATAGTTGCAGAGAGAAAGGCTGGGGTAGCTATCTGTTTCCAATTGAGGTTGCATGCAGAGGTTTTCCTGCCCAGTCAATGTGGAGGACACTCAATGTCTTGGGTATTGCTGGTCAGACAAGGAAAAAGACAATCCAGCCAAGTGAGCTTGGCCGCAGAAAAGGCGTCAAGATGGCTCTGACTCCGCAAAGATGCCAAGAGCTGGTGTTAGTCATCAACCTGCAGCGCAATAACAACCCTGTAGCCCCACCGTTCTAGAGTGTCTTGGGTTACCCAGGGGCGAGACACTCCAAGATGTATGGATACCCAACTGATGAGGTTGATGATTTGCAGTTAAATTCTATATACACAGGTACTTGTATATTACAACACGAATAATTAATAAGCAATTTTCAAAATCTCACGCCGTCTGCTAATTGAAAGCAACTTACAATCTATGGAATATGCTAATACCTATTTATCTAAAAACGATATATTTATGTTAATTAAAATAGTTATAGTATATACGATGCATTGGCATCATGCATCATTAATACCCTCCTTCAGTTCCTACACACACGCACTCTGTCTTCCTCTATTGTCTTTCCAAAACAAACGTTTTGTATTTGAATCTTATAAAAGTAGATGTTTTAAGAGAAATATTAATGAAATTTATAAATATTCTTATCATATAAGTTTTTAAAAATAAAAGGCTAATTTCTTTAATTTTTAAGCGTCAAAAGTTCACCGAGTGTAAACAATAAAACATTTTGTTGTTGTAGTTGTTGTTGTTGTTTAAGTGTCACTCAGCTATAAGCCATCAAACAAGTTTAAAATAATTATAGTACAAGACAGAAATACTCGTACAATCATGAGTATTAACCAAAATATACTTTCCTATAAACAAATAAATAATGTTCTAGAAAATTGCATTCTTTTTTTTTTTGTTGTTGTAAATTTTTACCTTAATGATATGATCATCGGTAATAACAATCGTATATCAAGATACCATTTGACACAAAATAGCTCAATATCGTGATCATCAGCAACAGAAGCATTTTTGACATATTTATTAACACCTTTATCAATATTAGTATCATTAAAAGATAATATGCGTGTTGAGGATAGCGCTGACAAATATAAAATGAAATAAAAAAGATGAACCGGAATCACAAAAGTGTCTATTACCATAATTTACATGTATCATGTGACTGGTTTATGGTGCGGATTGGCTGACTTGGCTATTTGAGTTTACCGTCGCTTCGACAGTATTTCAGTCATATAGCGACGTTCAGCTTATTACACGTAGAGGAAGACCCCGAATGCACGAAGGCATCCGGGTAGAACCACCGACCTACCGCAAGCCAGCTTGGAAGGCTTCCTTACATGAAAATCCGAATGACCCTGCCGGAATCCGAACCCACGCGGTGAGGGCAGAGTGAATGTTAAAGTCAGCGACTTTACCCTCTCGGCCAGGGAGGCCCCGTTGCGGGTTGGCATAACGGATATTTCATAATCTTATAGGACTAATAACTAGCTTTGTCAAATTTAAACGACTTCAGAAGTTAAAATTGACAGAACAAATTATAAATGAATTGGTTTCAATGGTACATTGGTAAAATACATGCTTGCGAATCCTATGGTCGTGAAAAGTGTATGCGTACCTAAAAAAACAATCGCAGAGAACTGGTCCAAACCCAGGAACCGTCAAGAGGGATAGGTAAAAGCTGTAAAATATTGTCCAAATCGATTGAAAAATAAACAAAATATGTTGGCTACACCAATTCAAAGAAGTCGCTAATCTGTATTTCTGTTTATTTCCGAATTTCCAAACAGATTTATGTTAACGGAACCAAATATTCCTTCGAAAAACATGATGTTTATATATATTGATATATATTTTTCAATCAGCTGTTCTGGTGAACATGTATATAATTACATTGAATAATCCTTTTTCTTTAAAGTTTAAACTTTATTCATTTTACATCGATTACGAAACAAGTTCTTACAATCACTCTCGATGGCACTGATTGCCATTATTGTGGTCATTATTATGGGAGGAAACCGGAGAGCCCGGACAAAACCCACGTGTCTGGACGGGCGATCACTGTACCCTCTCACGCACGTGACCAGGAATCGAACCCGGGGCGCATTGGTGAGTAACGAAGCGCGTTACCACTACGCTATCCAGGTACCCCATGTTTTCTTTCTTTGAAAACCGAAGTACTATTTATTTGTAAAATATCTTCCGTAGAATGTTCATCATTTTTGAAAGTAGGATTTATTACGTCATAGCCCTAATCCGATATTTTGAAGAAATACACAACAACATCCATACATTTATATGTTTGTTTTGAAACCTGGGTATTTTCCATCTTAGAGATCATAAAGGGAACACCTTCAGACACAACCGGCAGATATCAACGGTTTTTGTCTCATAAATAGGATGCATGTCTTACAGACGCGTCATAAAACAGTATAAACCTGCAGCTGTACAAATCTTCTTTGATTTACACAATATCAGATGAGATCAAGGCTTAGCTTATTACAGTCCGTATCGTATAATGAGAATATCATTAGCATATCCGAAAATTGAGATGCTCAAAATCTATTAATTCTGTGTATTTGGTGAGTCATTGTATTGGGCCATGTCACTGCGAATCTGGGTAGTGTTTGGCAACTTGAAGCGAGTAAAAAGGGGGAGAGGTCATCGCGTTATATCGAGACTCGGCGTTTACAATCACTCGATCCTTCGTAGAGTCACTCGTTTCCCCATCGTCGAATACCCCCGGCTGACATATTCCGTTTCACTACATGACATCATACAAATGATCTATCAATCAGCTGTAGGTATTCGACGATGTCATTTTCCTAAGTACAGTAACCACTGCTACATGTATTTGTATATTAATTTTCAACTGTCATGCCTATGCCTATTCGCTTTCGGTAGGTGTGTGGATGCTGGAATGTTTTCATCTGTTGCCTTGCTAATACTTTCGATCAGTGTTTATATAAAAAAAACTTACATAATAGTAAATAATGCACATACATTTGTGTCTGCTGATTATATCAAAAAGACTTACATATAATCGATAATGATGCACATTTTAATATATAGTCATAATTCATCAGAACATTACATATAGAGTTTTACACGAAGTTTTAATATTACTAGGGGATGGATTTCGAAGATTTTCATTCAAATCGCCATCAATGATAATAGTTTTAGATACTTCATCAGCTTTTAACATATGTAATTCAGTTTATTAAAGATAATCAGTACCAGATGTTCTTGGACTGTAAAACACTCATAGAAGATATAGTTTTGCTGAATAATCAATCAACACCCATCTACATTCGTAACAAAATATTTCAAGATCATGCATAATTCTTGAGTGAATGAGGGGCTTCCGTGGTCGAGAGGGTAAAGTCGCTGACTTTAACACTTACTCAGTCCCTCAACGCGTGGATACGAATCCCGGTAGGGTCATTCGGATTTTCATGTGAGGAAGCCTTCAAGCTGGCTTGCGGTTGGTCGGTGGTTCTACCCGGATGCCTCCGTGCATTCGGGGTATTCATCCACATGTAATTAGCTGGACGTCGCTATATGACTGAAATACTGTCGAAGCGGCGGTAATCTCAAATAGTCAAGTAAAGCCTAGAGTGAATGATGTCTTTATTAAGGTAAACAAGAATACAAACACAATGATCTGCCCTGCCTTTCCTATATGGTGAATGAAATAAAGATGAAAACAGTAACTTTATTGAAATAAAATAAGCCTAAATAAGTCTCGGTGAAACATAAAACATTAAAACTTATATACATGTATTCCACTTTCTTTCTTATACTTCTAATGTTACAATGAAAAACATATAAAGCAAAATATGGATTATTATCCGGTCCTGGGTCCCATTCCAGGTCCCCTCCTGCTTCAAGTAAGATTAAAAGATTTTTTTAATTTAAAAACGAAAAGAAAAAGCCATATCACCATCATAGGTATGAATACTATATAAACAATGTTTGGAAATATTAATAAATTGGTCAATATACTGATAATGGAGAAGATCTGTCTTATGATGCGGCCATTTCACAAAATAAAAGCCTCTACTATGATGTAATCCGATGGCTTTCCACGGAGTTAAATCATTGCCTGTTAGGATAAAGGAGTAAACAACAGTGACAGCAAACCGTCTGGGTCACAAACTGGTGGCATTCCAGTCATTTGATATCTAATAAATAAACATATGACAAAAAAAAAAAAATAACTGAGACAGAGAGAGAGAGGGAGAGAAGAAGAAGAAGAAGAAGAAGAAGAAATAATGAAATGAAAATGGAAAAATAGAGAAATGGGAGTCATTGAGAGATGTTTTGAATTATATGGAGAAAAAAAGAAACTCAAACAGAATGAAAAAATATTTATATAGTGACTGCTTATATATATACATGTGTGTGTGTGTGTGTTTCCAAAGTGTTTTTTTTTTTAATATATAATAGAATATGCATTCTACATTAATACATACACAGTTTGGTGTACAACGTAACACTTGTACAACGTGACGTCAGCACGTTTTAAATACACCTCATTCTATACACACCAGGCGCGGAAATTGCGTGTTGGCTGGTGTGGGGTGGGGAGGCGGATAAATATGAAAATTTCCAACATTTGTCATATATGAAGGGGATGGGGTGCCCAACTGCCATGCGTGTATGTTTGAGAGTAGGGTGTATATATCTTTTTAGCATTTATATACGCACAGACACGACAACCTTTACAATTCAAATTCAGTATCAAACTGCCGCAGGCATTTTATGGTAATTACGAATGCATATTTTACTGCAACATTTGAGCTGTTTAATAACCAAAGGGAAACTTTCATAATTAAAATTACATTCTAATGATTACTTGATAATATCATGATTTAGTGTTCTTGATTCTTTGTAATTAAAAGATACTGTTTTTTTCCCTCACTGTTTCGCCCTGGACCTTGAAAGTGGTATATATTCAAATGAAGTCCGTATAAGATTAGAAATGTGCGAATTTTATCCAAATAAGAAAGTGGAAATTGTTTGATAAAAAATGTCTTTTCCATCCTTAAATTATTATTGCCACACCCACAGCGTTCTGTTTTTTCTGATAAACTGTATAAGTTTATTTCCTAATTTCTTCTTAGAAGTCATCCTAAATTTGTGGCAAATCAGAAGCTCTGAAAATTCAAATTCATCAGCGATTTTCTTGTAGCTTCATTTGATAGGTAAATCCAATGTGAATAGAATACTCATTTGACACTGCCATTAAATTTACTATCTTTTAATTTAGTTCATGGAAAAAGCCGATCATTCCCGATCTAAGTACAATGTATGATGACGGCGACAGAATGCCGTCGAAACTGTCGGTTTTAAGTTAATTTCATGATAAACATGTAGCGTCAAATGAATATTCTAATATTAACATTATCAGCGACCTATTTCAATAGAACATTTTTATTTTAACTTTCCATGTACAGAATAAACATTGTGTTTTTTCTCCCTTTTTCAAACATTTATGTAACTCCTAAGATCTATTAAGACATTTCTCCAAACAATAGAAGCCCACGCTATACTCGCGTCTGTAGAAATGTCTTAATAGACTCTGCTTATACGTATATTACAAGTTTCATAGTATATGACAGGACATCAAACATATAGCTTGAATTAATATTTATTGTAACAAGTCACGTTGTTAGCTTTCCAAAGCAGGTAATCGGAGGCAGACACGTCGATGTGCCGCATGCGCCACATGCCACCGGCAAATTCCGGCTGGCTGCAATGATCCATTGGTTGACCCTATCCGACGTTGGTTAATTTAAAAATGTTGAGTAGAAAGTAACCACACACACACATACACACACAACGCTTAACTGCGAAGCAGTCAAACTTAAACTGTATAGGTTTCTAGTTCTAGACCATGAAGCAACAGATATTCAGCCACATGTTGGTCCATAAGATGATATACGTTTGCTTCTTTGTCCATTACATTCAAGTGCATTATTTTGTTGCTTCTAAGAATGAAATAAAGGTCTTCATTCTGTGGTTAACTGTTACAAATCGAATCTTGTGAATGAATGTGATCAAGATCTTGGTCAATGAAATCACGCCATCGAAGGAAAGCTCCAAATATATCATTGTCATTGCCACGGACTGACCAATTAGTAAACTTAAATTCACCTGCTCCTGTCATTGTTTCAAGGCTGTATTACAATTCAGTTCGTTACAAAAGACATATTATCTCAACAGATTAAGAGTCAGTCTAATTCCAAAAACGGAAAGATGCACCGCATCAACATAAGACAAAATATACCACATTAATGGGCCTTAAACTCACAATGAAATGAGGCCAAAGTTAGGTCAGGGAAAGTATCAACAATACATTAAAATCGTGGACAAAACGTTGCAGACTGATTTACAGATTCCATGGAACACATACTAAGGTAAAGTAATGGTTCTCTACATTTCTGACCTCATGGACTTTCGCGGAGACAATCGAGGTTTCCTAATGTTTCATTAGGGTGCCTTGATTGTCTTGGTAGAGGTTAAGTGGTACAAGACGTAGCGGAACCATTACAGGAAGTTTACCTTTAAACATTTACTGCCATAAACGTAAGTTCCGCATGTTCCTTTTCATGTTTTCTCACTGATTAAATGTAAGTGGGGCACCTCTCGCATTGATCTGTTTTTATTGTTCTGTAAAGTCGCTGTATTTTCAGCCATTTCATATAAAAACGTCTCTCTTTTTGCCGGAAGTCGTACCACACACCAGCTCCAATTTCAATTCACCACTGACAGCATAAAAATAACACTGTTCTGTTAATTGCTACGTTGCTTTTATAGGAGAAGAACAATACATAGAATTTGCCCGATGAGATTTCCAAGGATGTACATTAATTAAATGAATTTTGCAACGTCGTTCTTTCAACATCATTATGTTTTGCTGACTGGGCTTGTTCTCATGCACACAAGCAAATGATGAAATGTTTTAGTTCTCTGTTTTAAAACGGACTGATTTGAGAATGCTTTTTTTAGCATAAAAGTTTTATCTTGAATACAAATGATCGTTATTCTACACCATAAGAGTGATACAAGATCCTATTATCCGATTATGCTTGATGAATATTGTGTATGTTAAATTAACAAATTCTACGATGAAAGAGATGGCTGAAGCATTAAATTAATGCGATACTGATACAGAAACTGATAATAATTTTGTACTTTAATTCTGTCGACTAGCACTTCACGCGTTCAGATTATACGCAGTCACTTTCAATTACAGTCTTACTTGTCCTAAGCGGTCGTCATGGGAACAAGAGAATGTGACTGCATAACAGAGGTGGTCTCTAAATGACGGTTAAACACATCACAAAATGCTAGTTGGGTAATATTAAAACTGACCGCTACATGCAGGTTGGTCGCTTAAAACAGGTGATCGCTATTACAGGTACAACTGTATTGTAATTGAGTGTGTCAGATTACAATCACTGCACTGGTCAAGCGGAAGTGTAATTAATTGTAAAATTCAAAATTATAGAGATTACATAACATAAAAAGTAGTTCCACGAATTACTTGCTCTCTAACAAAACTCTTCATATAGTACTGTATATATGTTTTCCTTCTTCGGACACCCATTGTCTCTTAGTTCCGTTACTCTCCGTTCATTAATCTTTGGATTTTCAAATAGCAAGTCAACGTTTTAACGCGTGAAATTAGGGGTCACATATTTGCTATTTGTTTTTTCGTTTTGTGTTTATAATCTTTGTATAACGATTTTACGAAGTTTTATTCATGGGAGATATAATTGTTCACGTATCTATTTAAGTCAATATCATTATTGGCTTTCTTTGCCGGTGTGACTGTGGAAAGAGGGACGGGGTTGCGACGATGGTTCTTCGGGCTGTGTAACAGGGGTAAGTCTCATTAAAATAAAAATGCCCATAGAACTTATCAATGTTTACAAAACTCTGATGACAATTACTCATACAATACATTTGTAAGTAGATTATGTTTATATTATTACCAATTATATTAAACAGAAAAAAAAGATAATTTACAAAAGTACTTCTTTGTGTTACCATTATGTGAGGCGATTAAAACCTCTCCAAATATTTGGAGGGGATGTTATTTCATGCCAGCCCAATATTGCGAAAGTCAGTGGTTTGCTTAATATTTTTCCAGTATGGTTTTGGCCAATTTCTTCCAGGACAAGATACTGTTTTAACAATCCCTAACTTGTCATTAAGCACGCCCTCTTATTATCAAGGTATATAATTTAAACAGAGCCAGATGAAAATTAAAGGTCTGCCACCGTCAGTAATGCAATATTGTTTTATGTACATTGGGAAATGGAAAATACACCTGAAAAGTAAAAACGTTGATGCACGATACGTGTACGATGACGACGTTAAAACCGATAGAACTAGAATCACAAGTTGTACGGTTCGATGCTAAAATATACATATGTCACATGTCCTAGTACATAGTATATGATAGTGACTAAAGAAATAAAAAAAACAAAAAAACAACAAAAAAACAAACATATGCCAAATGCTTAAATAGAGGAACAGATTTTTTCCCCAATTAGATACTTTTTGTGGATATATACAATCGCGTGAATCCAAGTATACTAATATATCAAATTGAAACGTAGAAAAGATCTTGGCTAAAGTTATCTGAAGGAAATAAATTAAAAAAAACTTACTTTACTTCATATAACCTAGTAAAAGCTTTAAGTGAATTTAAAAAGAAACATTCACCAAGCAGACTTTCAACGGATAGAAAGGAGAATAACCTTCAAAAGTCCTTTAATTTTAGAGCGCAGAAGGTACTTGATAACTCTTCAGTGAGCACTTACGCTTTCTGTACGGAAAGTCTTGATGTGTTTAAATTTCAATAGTTTATCTTTAGATGACAAATGCAGAATAATTTGGCCATGGGGTGTATGGAATTATGTTCCGTACTTTTGATAAACGTAGTTATCTTTTTACAATGATTGACATATACAGTCTTCCGTTAAAATATATTTAGTTATTTATCACTGTTTACATCGCAGGATATTAGAATAACTCACAAGTTTCTGAGTAAGTAGGAGACAATTGTATTTATTTAGATGAATAATTTTGTAAAATTGATGGGTTTACACGAATGAAATTCAGCTTAATCTGTATACAATTTGAAATAAACACGTTTTGATTTACATGTGCTAAAAGTAATTGCGGTGAAAGAAATAGTTTACTGTCAAACACAGAGATGTGAACACGTTTCAAATAAACATATGAGATCATTTGTTTTTATTGTAACTTGAGAAAAATAATAAATTAGGGATTTTTAAATTAAAATAGACCAGTGCTTTGTGCCCAGGAGGATCAGGAAAAATCCTTGCCCACTATGAGGTTAAAACCCACAACCTTCAGATCCGCAGTCTTGGTATGTTACCGGCGCCCAATTTCAATTTTATTTTGGACAGTTTGGCCATTCTACGTGGTATATGACGTCATTTTATGCTATCACAAAATGATAATTTGCTTCGATTCCAAAAAGAAAATTGCTGTATTTTATTTCTTCGCCAATTTTAGTGGGATATAGTGTATGCGAAGCGAAAAGTTGTGTACTACATTAAAGCCCTAATGATTCTTTTGTCAGATGTACTGTCAATATTTTCTAAAATTTGGGAAAACATGAGCGATGTGTTTTACGTGTTAGCAAACAAAATTTGAACTCGGAAGGTTTTCCCGAATGTTAGGAACCACTGTACATCTGACAAAAGAATTATTGGGACCTATGTGTAGGGCACAATTTTCCGCTTCGCATGCGCTATATACTATTAAAATTAAAAAAGAAATAAAATACTTACATCAGTTTTCCACTCTGAATCGATACAAAATATGCTTTTCGCGTAAGCTTAAAATGACGTTATATACCTCGTGGTATGGCCATGTCACAGGGTGAGAAACATATGCGGCCTGACCGGGACTCGAACCCGGGGCCTTTCGCTTACAGGGCGAATGCTCTACCGACTGAGCTACCCGGCCGCTTACATATTATTCTCCCCTATTGTGAGTTATCGGTACTGTGACAGCCACACTGATGGAGCCTTCCATTCTATATTTTGATAAATATATCTGCATTTCGAAAAACCTATCTCAATTTGATGAAGACAAACAGATCATGAATAAGAATACAATGCCACAATAAAAAAGTAATGCTATAATGTTATTCCAGATGTCATTTGAAACAAAACTCCCCTTCAATTACCTAGTTACCCCAATTATATACACATATAGTCTAAAATGATAGTGTTCTGGTCAAAACTTATTCAAGCAAATCCCTCACAAATTTCTCATCAATGTTATAAGAGCATGCTAAATAAATTATAAAAGTTATAAATGGATGCTATGCATCGAGAATATATTGAACACAACCGGTACTCTATTTACTGGCTTAACAAATCTGGATCACAACTTGCTAACCTGCATAAATCAATAAAACTCTATCTATTTGATCAATTTAATCAGGAATGGTTTTCTTATTTCAATTTATTTGGACCTCCCCATATCTATACTTATTTTTTGTTTTGCTATATCCTAAGATTCAACCAGCAATGTATGTTTAAAGAAAAATCTTCTCACTTTTATTATTATAAATTACTAATTTAACATTTAACTTGCCCTATCCCCCCCTCCATCATCTTCCTCTTGCTATTAATGTAAAGAAAATACATGAACTAACGATTTTTTTTGTGCTAAATCCAATAACTGCCATGAAATTCTGTATGTATATGTATGTTTGTATGTTAACTGTTTTGTACCCCCTCTTCAATGATATTATCATTTTATATCTCATGTTGTACAACTATGTACCTGAGAATCGAAATAAAGTGTCTGTCTGTCCTAAAACTTTCAGAATCTAATAAAAATATTTCTTATAGTTATCTTAAGACACATCTAGGATTTGAACCTTATTTAAACATCTTGCCGACAGCTTTAAGAATCCCTTTACTCCATTTTAGAACTGACTAATCATAGGTTTCCTATCGAAATTGGACGCTGGAAACAACAATTCATACCACACTCAGACGAAAATGCATACTATGTAGTTCGAAAGAACTAGGGGACGAACTACACCAGTTGCTGTCATGCCAATATTTCAGTTATAAACGACAACATTTTATACCAGCAAAATCTACTATCTACTGATCAAAAACAAATTTTACAAAATATAAGTTTATTTGTTAAACATTTAATGAAGTACTTTAAATAAGTGAACAATAGAAACCTGGAGGCACAAGCATGCAGAGGACAGAGAGGGGGGTGGGGGGGGGGGGGGGGGGGGGGGGGGGGGGGGGGGGGGGGGGGTTTTGACTTTTAACGTCTACATTGTAAACTATCTCGACTCGTTTTGCACGTGAACAAACAAGTTTGTCCTGTGCCGCAAATTTTTCCAAGAGCACGTGAATGGAATGTTGTGTCTAGTTGTTAAGACTATTTTTAACTGAACTAAAATATATGACGAAATTATGTACATTTTTCTTTCTTTGTCTTTTGTGAATGTGACATTTATTATTCTTCATTCATTTATCTATATAGATCTACATGTGTTTTTTTCTTTCTCAAACGTTTAAATTGTTTATTATTGAAATGTTAACTATCGTATTTTTTTTAAATGTACAGAACACATGTACTAATGGAATCATGTCATTGTTGTTGATTGTTTTTAGAGAGAGGATGAGAGAGAGAGAGAGAGAGAGAGAGATTAAAAAACTGACATAAGCAATCGATAAATCGAGTAAATATGATATCTTTTAGGACTTTTTTTTATTCTATTCTAAATAATATTAATTTAACCTTTAATCCACTATCCCAACTAATCATCACTCACCGTTGATAATTGTATAACCGTATTTATTATTTTATGTTCAGTCCACATGTTGTTGCATCTTGTAATCTGTGGTTGCAAATAAAAGATATGTTCTGTTCTGTTCTATATCACACACACACACACACACACACACACACACACACACGTTTATACTAGGTATGCATGTGTTATTTAAGAATAGTTTGTTATGTCATTAAAGAAAATCACGTAAATAACGAAATTTATTTTATCAGCAAATAAAAATATCTTTAAATCGAATAAATGCTTATAAAAGCTTTCCTTAAACGTCTTTATGAGATTGTGATCCCTCAAAAAGTAAGCAAGTATATTACAATCATAAATTTCAAAACCTTATTACGGTAAAGTCCCTGTAATGGTTCCGCCATGTCTTGGCCACTTAGTCAAGATAACCAAGGTACCCTAATGAAACATTAGGAAACCTTGGTTATTTCCGTGAAAGGCCATGAGGTCCAACATGTAGCGGAACCATTACAGGGACCTTATCTAAACATCGTGTTTGACAATCCTATACAGAAATGTAGTTTCCCGATATTACTTGTATTTATAATCATTTTTATAGTTCGCATATATCTGTTTTGTCTCACCTTTTCCCGTTCTTATCATTTCTGTATTTTGCTGATTTTGTTTGTGAATAATCTTTATATGAAAGCAAGCTCTATTAAGCATCTCGTCTCCCATGGCAATTTGCGTTAAAATGGTCGAAGTATTTATGTGTATCTAAAAATATCTCTGTGAATGGAAAGTCATTTTCTAAAATTTATATGAAATGTAAAATAAGATGTAAACACAAGATGAAAATTTAGTTTATGTATGAAATATCTCAATTAATAGTTTGTGATAAAAATTTGTTAGTTTAAACTTATTCATTTTATGTCCATTGGGAAACATGATTTAATACTTATAACGTGTACTGATTCCTCTCGACGGTTCCTGTGTTGGGCAAGTACTTTGCACCTTGAAGAAAAATGAAAATGACATGCCCCTAAAGAGATCCGAAAACGCATCCTCGGATCCAAAGTCGGGAACGTAAACAATGGACCACGGCGCTGATTTAGTGTTTGTGTATGACGCCGTAGTCATTCAAAAGCAGTCAGGTCTAGTACCATCTATCTCTACATCAACCAGTAACTGAGATTAAGTTAGAATATGCTAATACAGATTTTTAAATTAAATCATAGGCGAGACAAAATGATAGGAGTCGTCTGATGATCATACGCCTTCATCAACAGTAACTCTAAGGACAATGTCGTTGACAATGTGTGTTCGTTTGCTTGTTCTTTATTATAAAACATGATATTGTAGTGTTCAGCTAAAATGTTAATTCGTTAAATATAAGATTCCCAAAAACCAAACAGAATGTTTCCATAAGTTATATATTCTGAGTACAGTGACCGTGAAATGTATGCATTGGTGACAGTTAGAAAATAATCAGAAAATAGAATTAGAGTGTCTTAAGCTACAAGAATGCAGACTACATGTATTTAACCTCGTCAATAACAACAAACGATTGGACACGCGTCTTATGTCATTGAATATTTTGCAGTATAATACTTTAAGTGCCTAAATTGACTGGTTCTGGATATTGTTCCAAATCTAAATTGACTGGTTCTAGATCATGTGTCAAATTATACAATTACACATGGATATTGTGTGTGGATGTTGTATTCTGTTTAGCAACGTTTCATGCATGCCTATCTACTGAAATATATTAGTATGGAGAATGGGCGTAAGCATTTTGATATCGTGAATAATTTCTGAAAAGGAATCATGTGTACTCAGAAATTGTAATTGATTATCTATTTTGTTGTTCGGTTTAAGAACAATAACCTGATCGACTTTTAAACGATCAACAATTTCAAAATAGATCCGTCACGGTGCGTCTTACATAATTAGGCTTTTTTTTCTTGTCTTTCGGAGTTAAGTCATTTCCATACAGTAATTAGAATAATAATTGCAGAATTAAAACAGCTTTTTATTTTTCAAATCCAATACCAATTCAAGTAAAAATATATATAACGATGCATTTCGTTTGAAAAGTAAAATATAGTTATCTATACGAGATAGTTTGATGGAGAAATAATAGTGCATTTAAAGTACACGTAGTCTTTACAGGTCTGGAACAGTGACTGCATTTGACATCATTTTAAATGACATAGTACGCATGCTTGTTAATACTAGCCATCAATACCAGACGGTAGCTTTGAGGGGCATGCTGAATGATATCATCCAATAGCGAAATAAACCATATGAAGTATTGCAATGGAATGAATGAAATGTCATAAAAACGGGTGCAAATGACATGTTGCTAATGGACCCAAGTTGGTCAAGTATTGCTTTTATAGTATACTCTATTTATAAGCGTACTATTGGTTTGACTATCTTGATAAAACGCTAAGAAAATAATTGCATATCTAGGTGGAGTTAGTACCTCCTCTCCTAACTCTAATGTAGCAAAATGTTTACTTATCCAGAATTCCCAATTCATAATTAAATATTTAATCAACAAATTGTTTGACCTAATGTTTATTTACGCTTACGGAAAAAAACATATCTGCTTAATGATTTTTTATCCACACTTTTGTCACCCGAGCCTTTTTTTACATAATCGCAATAATTATTGCTACATTTCAATCGAATGTATTTAGAGACAAGTTACTCCATATTACAAAAGACACAACCTTTATTGCAGCATCTATCTATTTCTATGGACACCTTTCTATTGATCACATCATAGGGAGTCAAACCAATGGTATCATATGAAAAGAAAGTCTACAGATTTGTCTACAGACTATTAACAATAAAACCCTTTCTATAAAACAGTAATTATAGTATCATATAACTGTTATTATTACCGTTCATATTAAATGATATTTGATATACCGTTCTTCCCGTACCGCACTAGATAAACATCTAAAAGTACGTCCCACCTACTCGCTGAAGGTTATTTACTTAAAGAAAATATGTCGTCACATCAAATTTTTCTTTAGATACTTGTTTTTATCTTCATATGATATCTATTTTTGTTACATGCTTTGTTTCCCAATATACGTTTTATATTAGAATTGTATCATGTTATGAACTAATACAGATATTTCCGTCACAAGTATTTCTTATATGTACTGTAAATCCTTTAAGACAAAATTCATATGGAAACATATCTTTTTTTATAATTACAAATGTCAATTGCTTGTGTGAGTGAACAAAAAAACTGACAAAATGTGTAAATGGGCACGGCTTTTTGTTGTTTAATTACGTAACTTTGACGTAATTAAACTATGATTTCTAATTAAATTTTAGATTTAGAAATAAACATAGACTTAAAATGTTATTGTTTGATCGAACAAAAAGGGAAATTTTTTTTTTGTTCTATTCAATCCAGCCCACAAATGCCATAGTACTGTAGAATATAGATGAATATGAAAAGATGGTGCAAGAAGAGTTACGTCCCATTTCGTCTACACCCATTGCTTCTACTATATAAATTTTGGTTTGTAGATGAATAAATCCCATTTCGTCTACAGGTTATTTCACACGTGTCCAGACAGATTCCCAGTTCGTCTACCACATGAAATGCCATAGGATATGACTCTAATTGAAACTAATTAAGTAGGGTCAGATATGTATTGTTTTTTTACCTTGTAATGGTATGCATGTTATTGGCCATATATCTTATTAATTTTATTTTAATATACAATATTGCATAATCAAATTAATATATATATGATATATCAGATATACTATAGTTATGTATGTATGTATGTATCATTCCTGCACTCATTCATTGTAACTTACACATTAAATCTAAAGGAAGACGTCAATGAAAATGTATCCATGTATGTTAATTAACTCTCTCTCTATCTCAAAAAGGAAAGAATATCATATACCAATATTTTGATTTGTAGACGAAATGGGACGTACCCCAAGAAGGCAAGGCAATCAAATAATTATTACAAAAATATTTGTTAAACTTAAGCTTTTTGAACCAGTATTGTATTATCAACATAGATTTCAAACGTTTTTCTTTTACATTCACAATGCAAAATAATAAACATCTAAGATATTGACAATTCAATAGAATATCAGTGTATTAAAATAATAATGTAATAAAATTACATTTCAATTATGCCTGTGGCTCACAAATTGATGTAAGTACATGGTTTAACGACCAACATCATGTGACCATCTGAAAAAAATAACTGGCAGTTAACAATTCACCAACTTGGTTAAGTATCCCTGCTTAAGCATTAGACTATCTGTTTTTCACGTCCCGTCGAATTCCTTAAGCATCAGCTAATTGTATCTCCCGAAGAAGATTCCAGTAAATACATGAAATTCCCATTAACTGGCATTATTGAAACCCATGAGCATGACTTCCTGGTTGTTCAATAAATAAGACAGCAAGAAAAAAAGAGTGACATATACAATTCTCATTTGGTTATATATTGCTCAGGGCATTTAAAACAAAACACGTATCTGGCAAATATACGTCAATATTTGATTGGTTGCGTTATCAAGGGCCAAATATGCGTCAATATTTGGTTGGTTGCGTAGTAAAAGGAACGCATCTGTGAGTAGAAGTACATGCTCTAATGATATGTTGATACTCAAGTTCGTTAATAATGTAAATGGGTGACCTTTATCATATATTATTATTATTATTATTATTATTAAGTATAACTCCATGTTTAAAAGAGACCGTCACCGGTGGCTGAGTGGTTAGAGCGGGAGGTCGTGGGTTCGATATCCGGCCGTGACACACCAAAGTCGTTAAAAATAGAATTGTTATATCAGGCATAGCTCCCTTGCATAGACCTGGCATAGCTCCCTGGCTTGGCGCTCAGCATATAAGGGTAGTTGCAGGACTAGCTGGCCCGGTGTCAGGATAATGTGACTGGGTGTGGTATCATGCTACATGTCTACGGCGTAATACTGCAGTGTGGCAGCACTATATCTGTCTCAAGTAGACATCGTCTCCAAATGACTGAATTACTGTCGGTGAGACGTTAAACCCAACAAACAAACATGTTTAAAAGATATGTCAAATTGCGAAGGCAGTGGCAATAAGTTATTACTTTTTTCCTGCAACTGATATCTTTAATAAACAAGAGCTGTCCATAAGACAGCGTGCTCGACTTTTCTCAGTTGCTAAGACACAGTTTTATGGATTTTAATAGTATGGTACATATCAATGATGATATGTTCTAGTTATAGTAGAAATTATTCTATCACCTCCAATAAACAAATATGACATTTTTAATTGGTGAAATTAGCATGCAGAATCAATTTGAGAATGTGGTTATCCCCAACTCAGTGCTAAAATCTGAAATTTAATTGGTGAAATTAGCGGAAAATTTGAAGGTTTGAAGGAACTCCAGTGCTAAAACCTGAAATTAGCATGCAGAATTTATTTGAAGAAATACTTGACATTACCACATATAAATTCTTAAACCTTTTTTTACCAATCATAGCTTGGATATGGTCTGTAGGAGGTTAAAGCTGCTATAGCATATTGCATGAGATCTAGCCTGGACATCATCTGGTGTAGTCTTGGCAATGTAATGTCCCTTGTGGTCTGGATATAACTGCATCTTAGCTGGACTGGATAGTATCTGTTACAGGTTGCTGTATCTAATTTTGTGTGGATATCATTTGTAGTACATAATAGTTGGCCATCTTTCAGAAGTTAGTCATATTGAAGTAAAACATCTCTGACAAAATATACATAAATCCTAAAACTCAGCAGTAATTTATGTCTATTGTAAAACTCTATTTCAAGCACAAAATGATTGCCTTGTGGTCTGAGAAATAACATTCTACTGTGCAACATTTCACCCTGTACTTGGGAATATCATGACTGATATATACATGGTCAATGGTTGTTCTACGATCTGTAGTAACTTCATGAATCAACTGAGTTGCATCCAGTGCTTCTTCTAGTCTTCTGTTGCTGCTTTTGGAGATGTCAACATTGAAGTCACCAAGTACAGCATATGGTTGCTGTCTAGAAGACAAGAGATTTCTGACATGTTCTACAAACTTGTACATTGTCACATTTGTGGTGTGAGGGGAAATATATATTCCTACCACACTGAGTATCGGCAAGTCCTCTAACTTTGTTCTAACTTCAAATCCACATGCTTCCATATATTCTATATTATTCTTTTGTGTGCGATGAAAGAAACGTGTGTATGTAACATCAGTTTTAATATAGGAACAAAGACCATACATCCTGGTTTTACTATCAAATCTTTCCGTGTTGAATTTGGACAGATTTTGTTTGATAACTTTGTTTCTGAGAAAATGTTGACAGTAAGTTCTACATAAAGTTTTGAAGTTCGTATGTCCTCAATGTGTTTTGTTAGAGACCTGACATTCTGGTATAAAATCCCAAATTCTTTATCTGTACATACTGTTGGAGGAAATCGTAATGATGATGATGTCCTGAGTCTTTCCATCTCTTCTGAAACTCTCTTGTCCACTGAAATTTTGGTTTCGTTCAAATTTCTGATTTTTAGATTTTCAAACTTTGTCACTCTACTAAGTGCAACATAATGTGCATGGGGGAAACATCTGCCATCAAAATCCACTACAGCACTCTCCATGGTGTCTCCCTGACATCTGTGACAAGACTTTGCAGCAGAGCATCTCACTGGGAACTGAGACCGGAGTATCAGAACAGACTTATATCTTCCAACAGGAAACTGTCGTTGTATTCTGTGTATAGGTGTCCATGCTCTGTCTATTTCTTTTGTGTAAAAGTGTCTGTGTTTTGCTCTACAGGATTTTCCTGTATTACTGTCATCAAATTTTCCCCACAAATACTTGATATTTCCATTCTTGTCAAGTGGACTTACTCCTTTGAGAACAAATGATGCACCATTTGATAATCCATCCTGAATATCAACATTACACGACAGTTCATGACGTAACTCTATGGCAGATTTCATCTCTGTTGCTAGTCCCATGGTTTTTGTGGTGTCTGCAGGAATTCTAGACAGAACCTCTGTTTCACATCATCTTGCACATCTCCAAGCACAACATCTCTAGACTTGGAGGAAATTGTTCTACCTGTCTGAAGGTTAGACACAACTTCATTGAAGAAGTTTATGTCTTGGTTTCTCATATAGATGTGCTGATGTTCAATGGGGTAACCTGGCTTCATTATATTAGTGTCTATTTGCTGTGATTTTAGAAGCTGGATATCTTGTTGCGTATGGTTGTTTTGTCTTAGTCGATTCAATAGCTCAGCAAATGATTTTGATTCTTTTTGTCTCATTATTTGTGTTAGCTCATACAGTATGAAGTTCTCAGACCATATGTTGATTGCTAGTGGTCCATATTCATTGTTTAGATTCTGGAAGATCCAACCATCAAAAACTGGTTTAAGTTGAAACAAGTCACCAACTGCCAATATGGAAAGTCCACCAAAGAGATTGCTGGATCCCATGATCTGCTGAAGTCTGTTATTGATGAATGATAACATTCTGTTGCCAACCATTGAAATTTCATCAATTATTATCAGTTTTGTGTCTATGAATTGGGCTCTTAATGTATTTAAGACATCACTTTTAAGTGGAATGTATTCAAAACCTTGGTTGGCAGGAATATGCAAGAGTGAATGTAGGGTGCTGCCTCTGATCAAGTATGTTGCCTTTCCTGTTGGAGCTGCCAAAAAAGCAGTAGCGTTGTCCGGGTTTGATCCTGGTATGTTGTTAAAATATCTTACCAACGCTTGATAAAGTACCTTGACAACAACAGTCTTGCCAACATCTGCTCCTCCACTGAGAAAAGTGAATATCGGTTTATCAGATGTTTTAAAGTGGTGAAGAATGTAATGAAAAAAATTCCTCTGTTCATTGTTCAGTGACCTTGCCAAGGACAAATATTCTTCTTCCTTCATCATGTTCTTCAGTTGTTCAGTACAATTTGTTTCCAATCCAGAAAACTCTGAGAAATTAGTAATTTCCTCAGATTGTGGAGCCAAGGATTTATACTGTTCACTGTCCAAATTCCCAATTTCACAATCCATCTCTTCTTTTTCACGTTGTCCTGTAGATATTTTATTAAAGCCCTGCTCAATTTGTTCAGGTTTCAAACTTTCAACATCTTCGATAGCTTGGTCAACTTCAGGGAATATATGATTATATTCTCTCATTTTTCTCTCTATGTCAGTGGCAGTTTTCACAGTGAAAAACCTTGCTGTATATGAGTCATCTTTACCTATGATGGCGGACTCATCTCTCCAAGGATCAAACAACATCAGAATTTCTCTGTAATAATTCTCCTGGTCAACTGCTTGTTGATACTTGACATACCTTAATACAGCTTGTTGGTCTCTTCGTTTAAGTCCATTCCCATCTGTGAGTGTGTATTGAATCTGTACTTCTGCATCTTCTACAAGGTCATTTGCTATTGGAACATCTTCAATGTCCATTGATTGTTTGTCAGATTTGCAAATAATCTTGAAGTTAGAAACAAAATCTGCCAAACACAAGTCTTGAAGTTGTTGCGGTCGCTCTGAATACCTCTCGAGAATACTTCTTGTTGTAATCTCATCAGAATCTTCAGGTAGATTTTTCAATGCACTGATGCTTTTCAGCATAACTACTCTGTCTTCAGGAGATGAAGTGTTTACGAATATTACTTGTGTTGATGAAAACTTTAATGGCAGTTGAAGGATATAGTAAACTGCCTCTTGTGCTGACACTTCATCGTGGTTGAGAAACTTGTGGCCGATATGATTGACCTGTTTTCTTACATCTTTGTTGCTTTCTTTGGACTCCTTCGCAGCATCATGTAGGAGGTTGCTAATCCCACGCTGACTCTTTGCGATATAACTTATGATGTAAACGACACAAGCGAAGGGGTCCAAGATGTATTGGATATCGATGTTTGCTCGCCAACACTGAAGTAGCACTTTGTTGAATCCATTTATTGTTGTTTCATTTACTTCTCGTTTTAAAAATACTTGCTTCCTTGCTATTGATGATCTTACAGCATTGAAGTATTCTTCCTGTGTTAGATGAAGATGTTGTAAAATTTGCTGAAATGTCATAGTCAAAGTTTTTTCTTTCTTCAGTTTCTCAACCTTTTGGTTATCTTTTTCCAATTTTCTCCATTTTGTTTTTTGTCTTCAGATTCAAGTGTACCAGGAAGTGGTTCAAGTATACATGTACTGGGCATTGGTGGAATTGGGTAGCCAAAGCGGCATATGTTTTTCCCCTTCTTCCTGCATTTTCTGCTATGACTGTGCTGTTGTAGCTGTACCAAGTCGTCAATAGAAGAATCCCTGCTGCATGTGACATGTTGGTCAACAAACTGGATAACTTTGTGTTGACTTTCCTCTGTTTCATCCAGTTTTGGTGCATCCTTGACCCAAACGACCATGTGAATATGTGGGGAGCCCCGCATCTGGAATTCTGTCTTGTAGAAGTAGTCTACTACTTGTCCTGTAGGTGACGAAGATGTTTTCAAAATCATTGATATCAATTTTCTTACCTGGTACTCAAAGTGGCGAGAACATGTTACTGGGTCACTTTTTATAAGCTCTGATTTTTGATAAAAATTCAACTCCTTCACTTGTTCTGTGGATAATTTTACACCATTCACATTTTCAGACAGCATTTTCAAAAGATGAATCCATCTAGTTTCTGCCGACGAAAATGACAAGAACCAAGTAGGGATTCCTAGAACCCTTAGCATAGCAAATATATCTTTTTTAACTTTCTGCCAATATGGCGGTGATCCACGCAAATCTGTTAAAATCTTATAACCTTCATTGTGACGAAGTAATTCATTCAGTTGGTCTGTTGATTTCAAATCACCTGTCTTTTTTACTGTTCCCTTTGTTTTACGAAGAACAACATTTGTGCGGTCTTGTATATATTTTGCTTGTAATTTCTTTAGCTTAAAGAAAATGTTAGGTATATGTGCTGCTTCCCTTCTGTCAACTCTTCTAAGTTCTGATTTACAAATTTCACTGTATGGTAGTTTTATATCAGCTGGTAATTGTCTTTTTTCACCACAAAAAATTGTCGGGAAGGAAAGCTCTTCAGAAAATTTGTCAGTGAAAATGCTTACTGGTTTATTTCCTTCTGCTGGAGCAAAGTTCAAAGATAAAGAGTTGTCTGTTACTTCATCAATTAAATTCTGAGGCTGTAACAAGGTGTCTAAATTTCCTGCAGGCATAATCTCCAGATCTCTTTCATCCCAATTATCTCCTTTAATGTTTTTAACCTGCAGTGCACTATCCAGATGTCCCAAATTTGGCTCCCAGTTGTCATCTATTGTGATCCCTTCTTCTTTGTACAGAGAACTGTTGTTGACTAGGTAGTGAAGGGCATTTCTAACATAATTTGGTCTAATGTTTTGGAATGTGACAGGGTGTTTATAACACAACTTTCGTTTGAGTTTAAGTGGAACTGTAAAATGTTTATCCGTGGTAAATTTGTTACTATAGAGTTAATATCTGAGGGGACATTCACTACATTTCCATTTATACTTATCTGTCCACCTCTTGGCAACTCCTGTAACATCATGAATGGTATCCTAGGATACATAAGGCGTTATTCCAACGTAGTCAAATGGAGGCAATTTGGTTTTTCCGGAAATTTAGTATTGTGAGAAGATAATGGTGGCACTTTATCTTTTTTAATGTATTTTAAGCATGTGGAACAAAGACGAAATTTATCATCATTGACAACATGGCTTTTTTCATCTTCACCAAGTTTATCATTTGGGTTTTTCAAATTCGTTTTATTAAGAGTTTTCAGTTCATTTTCATTAATGAGGTTGGCTTTATCAGTCTTTGGGGCCCTGTATAAAGATTCAGAATACCACAGTTGATCACATGATGCACAGACAAATGTTGGACCATTCTGAACTGCTTCATGGAATTTCGTTATCATTGTTTCACTGTCATTTTCATGATTCCTCTTATTTTCACTTTCACTTTTCCTAACACTAGAACTAGTTCTTTTTAACTGCTGTCACTCTTTCTCATAATATCTGTTTTCAATATTTCCCCCGTTTTTTCCGTTTTCAGCTTCTCGAAATTCTGAACATTTTCGACTTTGTCGTTTTGCTTCTTTTTCCTTATTTCTATTATCACTACTGTTCCTTTTTCTTTTGTTTTCAGTTTCTCTATATTCATCAGAGAGTCTACTTTCCTGGTTTGCTTCTTTTTCCTTATTTCTATTATCACTACTGTCCCTTTTTCTTTTGTTTTTTCCAGTTTCTCTATATTCATCAGAGAGTCTACTTTCCTGTTTTGCTTTTTTTCCCTTATTTCTATTATCACTACTGTCCCTTTTTCTTTTGTTTTCATTTTTTCTATATTCATCAGAGAGTCTACTTTCCTGTTTTGCTTCTTTTTCCTTATTTCTATTTTCACTACTGTCCCTTTTTCTTTTGTTTTCAGTTTCTCTATATCCATCAGAGAGTCTACTTTCCTGTTTTGCTTCTTTTTTCTTATTTCTATTATCACTACTGTCCCTATTTCTTTTGTTTTCCTCTTTTTTGTAATTTATATCACTTCTTTTCATCTGTTGTCTTAGTTTTTCCTTTTCTCTTCTTTGTTGCAACTTCTTTATTTCTGTTGCTATCATATAATTTTGCTGTTCTTCATTGGAGAAGTGTTCAGTAACTGAGTTTTCTGTTAACACATCTAGGACAATTTCAAAATGGTTATTGTTTTGATGATTCAGATAAATACTTTCATTGTGAATTATCAATGCTGGTTCAAGAAATTTTCCACTATAACAGAGCCGCTGGAATGTTTGTCGTTGCTCATTATAGGTGTATACATAGATATCAGTTTTTAGTTGATGGGCCATTGCATAAATTTCATCTTCTGTTGCCCAGGATCTGTTTTGGGTCATTTTATGCTGCTGTATATGTTGTTTCACTAAAATCACATTTGAATTTACTGTGTACACTAAATGTTCATTTTGTTCCATATGTCTCATGAGGGTTTTCCTAATTTGGAAGTGATTACCTCTGTTCCTGTCAACAGGTAAGATATGCATCGAAAAAAGCAGTTACCATCTTTCTGGATCGGAGTATTTTGAGTTGGTGCAGCAAGTCTTTTATTTTGTGGTGGCCTTTCATATAATGTGATGTTTGACAATTTTGTTGGTATAGCCACTGTCTAGTCACTGGTTTGAAAAAGAATTGTGAAGTTTCAACATTAATAACCTGAGCACTATCTGTTGTAGTAGCATGAGCATGGAAGCATTTATGCATTTTTTTTCTTTTGAAAAGTTGAGTATAATTTTTTGCAGTTCTCACAAAAAGCACATTTATGATTTTTCAGGGTGACTGCTGACTTATATATCTTATTGCACATTACACAGGGGAATAGCTGTGCATTCCCGAGTTAGTGAGTAGGTAATGTTTAAATGATGAATGTTCCATCCAAGTATCTTTATTAAGCAGCTGATCTGGAAAAAAGACCTTTTGAAGTAAATACTAACTTTGAAATATGACGGGAATGAAAACATTTGAAAAAAGTAATTGTATGATTATAAATAAAAGTAATTAAATAATTATGATTCTAAAAAAATGAAGAAAGTAAATAAGCAATTATAAGTGCCATCATCTATTGAAAATTATTATAAAACGGTACTGAAACAGCTATACTATTAAACTGTCCAGTCTTTAATGAAGATAATGAGGAGTTATCAGGACCTTGACCTTTGACCTAAATCTTTGTCTATGTACAAGTAAAGTATGCTGTCCATTGAAACTGCATTGATCAGTTTTAAAACCTTCTCTAAAGAACAAGTCAGGTTATTCCATGTTATCTGAAATAAACAGAGAAAAATGAAACTAGTTA
Source organism: Solen grandis (assembly GCA_021229015.1). Classification (NCBI taxonomy): domain Eukaryota; kingdom Metazoa; phylum Mollusca; class Bivalvia; order Adapedonta; family Solenidae; genus Solen; species Solen grandis. The sequence goes on along the minus strand of CM037783.1, from coordinate 45,339,218 downwards.
GTTTGCATTTTATATTAAAAGGGAAACTGCAACAGTGAGGCCAGAGGGTTAGTCCAAAAATACAAATGGAGTCTGAAATAAATGAAGAAATTGAGGTTCTATGTCTTAAGTGTTTGTCATATGAGTGTTAGGGCATTTTCAAGTAGGACTATCATGTACAGCAATATTTCGTGTAGCATTATTTCTTTGAAACAAGTATATAATGTTACTAGTAAATTAACCATGCGTTTAAGGTAATGTTAAGAGTAACTATTGAAACACAATTGAGAAAATATTCATGCTGTTTAAACGATAATTTGTTAAAATTGTATTTTGGTGTTTTCCTTTTTCCTTAACCTGAAATAAACCATACTTACCAACCTTGTATGACAAAAATTTTGTGCCTGCATATGCCTGAAATTTTTTTTTAATGAATTTGTTAATTACATCATATCAATACAATTAAATGAAGTAATATGCTAAGTATTGAAGCACAAAAACACAATGTGGAAGTATCATATTGGTTTTATTGAGAAGTTTATGCAGTGTCTACATCCTCACTGTTAGATTGCATAGAAGTTGTGCTGCACTTTATGTTATTACTATGGTCAATTATTTTAGAGTCCTTCTCTTCATCAAATTCGTCATCAAAAAGAGGTTGAGACGGTAGAAACTGGTTTTGAACTTGGATCTTTTCCTTCAAATCTGTCACACTCTTCTGTGAAAGATCAAAATTCTGAAAAAGAAAACAAAATATTACAACAATGAAATTAGAAGTTTTTTTTAGTTCAGTTGGGTTTTATATCACACCAGAACAAGAGCTGTCACTATAAGATGACAATGCCCCCTACTGCGCTTTCAGAACAATGAACGTATAGGAGTTTATGTCACATCAGTACAATTAAGAGCGTTGAAGAGGAAGGCTCATTTCTGGTAACCCTAGATGTTACAAAATAAAACACAGGGTCAAAAGTATGTGAGATTGTGAAACATAATACATTTTAAGTTTCATAATTATTTATCACCTCCTTGGCTACTTTCAGCTCATCTGTAGCTTCCTTTAATTGCTGTTTCAACTCAGCATTTTCCTTCCTGAATGTGGCTGCTGATGAGTAAAGCGAGGTGTTCTGGCTTTCCAGCCTCGACCTCTTTCTTGAGGCATCAGATCTTTCACTTTGCAATTTACGTTTAAAATTAGAAATTTCAGAGTTCATTGATTCATTTTTAAATCTTAAACTCGATGAGCAACATTTTATTTGTCTGGCCACTTTCTTTAGTCCAGGAATTACATCCGCTAACACCTTTTGTTGCTGGTCATTGAGGGTTTTCATTTCTGTTAATTTGAATGCTATCCCCAGCATCTCATTTTCCAATGAACTACGTTGTGTTATATTTTTGTCCATATTGTTCTGAAAATAGAATAAGAAAAATATGAAGAACATAAAAGTATCATTTTACACATTGCATTAAAAGCTAATGCAAAGTGTAATACTCTAAAGTGCCACTCAGGAGGCAAGAGATGTGACCATCCTCTTTCAACATTTGAAAAACAGTCATTCGTATTATTAAATTCAAACTGAGGCAAATAGTGATGAGTATTTTGAAGTAAAATGAATAAAGGTCTTCAAATGTTGCCCTAGCCATATTTAAATCACACAGGAAGTTGCGTAAAGTGTATGTTAATTATAGTTAAAATATTTTGGGATAAACCACAGTCCAAGTGCCTGATAAAGTTTAATAGACAGGACACACACAAAACCTAGACAGAACACACAAAACCTACATAAAATCTGATAACAGTGACATCATCAGTTAAAAATATTATAAGCAGTTGATATTGTGCTAGCTAAATGATTACGACATGGCATGGTGGTATAGCTATGAGAAGATTACAATACCTACAATTTTACAGAATTATAAATGAAATAAAAACTTTTATACTAACCATCATCTGACATTCTTCAAGCGATGATACAGCATCCATGGCAATAATTTAAATGAGCAGGTTAAAAAAACACCGAAAGTCTGTGCTTACGTAATTTAAACAAAACATACTAACGCCATTAAAGAAAGGGCCAATCTTTGATGTTATTAGAGGTTGTTGCCCAACCTATTTGCTATTTGTAAATACAGCCAAAAAATATCTAAGTATAAAAGGGTAAAATTGAAAATACACTGCATATAGGATTATGGGCCCTACCAGTAAAGTTGAGGTAGTGTGGGTAAACAATAAATAAGTATTCCAAGTTATGGTGGAATACCTGTGATAGTATTGAAAATATACAACTTTGTAAAAAAAATTAACCATGATTTCGGCTGTTTTCTAAGTATGAAAGGGGCATAATTCAAGAAGTAGTACAGCCAGGGTTATGGGCCTTGCTAGTAAGGCAGAGGTAGTGATGGTGAATAAGTACTTGAAGTTTTAGTCAAATACATGTGATAGTACAACTATGTAAAAAAAATTACCATGATTTTTACTGTTTTCTAAGTATGAAAGTGGCATAACTTAAGAAGTAGTACAGCAACAGTTATGGGCCTTGTTAGTAAGGTAGAGGTAATGATGGTGAATATGTACTTGAAGTTTCAGTTGAATACCTTAGATAGTATTGAAGATATACAACTTTGTAAAAACTTTAACCTTGATTTTGGCTGTTTTGTAAGTATGAAAGGGGCATAACTCCAAAAATAGGGTAGCCAGGGTTGTGGGCCTTAGAAGTAAGGTAGAAGTGATGATGGTGAATAAGTATTTTAAGTTTGGGTGGAATACCTTTGATAGTATTTAAGTTATTGATGTTTGAAAAAATCTTTAACCTTATGTTGCAACGCCGACGCCAACGCCGACGCCCGAGTGACAGTATAAGCTCTCATTTTCTTCGAAAAGTCGAGCTAAAAATGAAATAAAGAAAATCGATAGAACAAGAATTATGATTAACTCTCACTTATGTTTTGTGAATAAATAACACATATAATATTAAGTAAAACATGTGCAAAATCACTTTGCTTGAGTTATGAGAGGCAAATAAGATCTGGCTTTAATTTCACCATCATATAAAACGCATAGTAATTCTGGGAGAACTTCGTTTTCTTTTCTCTATAAAACATTCTTAATACATCATTTCTGATCAAAAATTGCTAGCGGTAAGTTATAAATGTAATACTCCATTTCAATTATCAAATATTTCGTAAAATATCAGTGATGGAGTGGGTTTATATCTAAATTAATGTTAATTACAGCAAATATTGCATATGTATGTATTGAATAGGATCCTATGTATTAAACCTAAAATTATATGTAAACAAGTGACAGGAATTGTCACAAAACCAGGTTTTCTTTTCGCAATGTTTCGTCACAGTACAGATTATTTGTATCAGTCAAATAATTTTGTGCCCAATGTCTATTAAATCTAATGCAATTCTGTATAAAACAAATATACAAACATGCACATATTAATGTGCAACAAGGATTTTTAACTTACATTTATCCACATTAACTTTTTACAAAACATGAATATGATGCAACAATCTGCTTCTGAAGAGGCCTGAAAAACCGTTGAGGTCAATTATTCCTCCAAAAATTGTCAAATCACGAAATACTGACAATATTTGCTGCCAGGGCACTTAATGGTGACCCTGCAAATGTTTGGACAATTTATTGAGCAATGTAGGGGGAGTTGCACATAGAAGAATAACTTACACAAGTGTTATTGAAAAAATAACTAAGGGACATAGCTCCATCAAAAATGGTCAAACTGCAAAACCAATCATTACTATATATTTTAAAATTCAGGAGTTATGCTCCATATCAGGAATTTTTACGAAGGGGCAAACATGCAACCCCAAAATTATGAACCACCTATAAAGTTTCAAGTCAATAACTCTTATAATGTAGGAGTTATGCTCCGGACAAGGAATTTTATCAAAGGGGCATAACTCATCAAAAATGGTCAAACTGCAAAAACAGGGAATATTCTCCAGGGTGACTTAGTGAAGGTACTTCTGTTATAGTATGTACAATTTATTAAGAAATGTAGAAGTTGTGCACGAAAGAATATTTCCCTTTATATTACATCCGTTGAGGGGCAAAAGGCCATAACTGCATCAAAAATAGTCGAACCACAAAACCCTGACAATATTCGCTAGGTCACTATGTAATAATGCTTCTGTAAAAGTTTGTGCCAAATCCGTTGAAAAAATGTAGGAGGAGTTGCGCACAGAAGAATATTTCCCTATATATTACATATGTGAAAAAATAACAAAGGGCCATAACTGCATCAAAAATAGTCGAACCACAAAACCCTGACAATATGCGCTAGGCCACTATGTAATAATCCTTCAGTCTGTAAAAGTTTGGGCCAAATCCGTTGAAAAATGTAGGAGGAGTTGCGCACAGAAGAAATTGTTTAAGCGCGCCCGCCGACATACCCCAATCTAATAACCAGTTTTCCTTCGGAAAACCTGGTTAAAAACATTTTTGTGTTGATTAGAAAAATGACAGGCTTTGTAAATTTTCAATTTAGGCATTAGATAATAATATATATAATAATTGTCAAATAGCATGCTTTCAAACTCTGGATCGAGTGATCATATATAAGTACATCTATGACAAGTGTTATTTGTCTTTGACCTGCATAAAATATGAAGTGATGCTTAGGGCCAATAGTATTGTACTCTTATAGAATAAATTAAAAAAGATACAGAATGAATAGGTTGTACAGGATATAAGGAAACCGTTGTGTAATGGTTTCGGATTAATGAGTTTCTTGATTTTTCGTACTTCATATAATAGCCTTGGGAGGTCTTGAGTTTTAGAAATGATTAGTTTGTAATGGAATGTACCGAAAGATTAATTCAATCTTAGTAATAAGGTTTCCATCGCCATGGCGCCATATGTATGTATGTCATGTACTAAATCTTTGATTTGACCTAAATACAATAGAACACATTGAAAATGTACTTCAATACGGACATCTCTACACTGTTGCAGAAATAAGTAAAGATAAGCAAAAAAAAAGTTAACAGGAAGGAAATGTAACTATTTGTATACATTTATCAACTATTAGAATAAGGCGATACCAGAGCAGTTTATTTATATAATAGATAGTTTTCTCCTTACTATTATTGATTTACGAATCCTGTTAGGCTTCTCTAAGATAAATATATAATATGACACATATATAACATGATTATATATACTATATACAGATATATAGAAAAAACACGTTTTCACTTTGAATTATTATAAATTTTATCGACATTGTCATTTTTTATTGTTTATATTCAATTTGATAAAAGGGTTTCATACATTTATGTTCAATTTCTTAACTCAAGACATAAGACTGGTATTTCCCTTTCTAATATTGCAGTTTGCCTTAAATGAGTCTAAATCAAAGTTCATTTTAACCCACTAATATCGTATGTTTTGCTGATTAGAATATACCATTATATAACTGAATATATTTCCTTAGAAATACACAAAAAATATATTTAGGCAAATTGCATCATTCCATCTTACCCAACATTTAATTGAATGAAACTGAACATTGAGATATACGAGAACATGATATGTGGTATCTGATAGGCATAAAACGCCACAGAGTGTCGTAATTGTTAAACCTTGAATAAAATAAGATCTGATTTAATTGTTAAGTGCAAAAATTGTTTATAAGAAGTAATATTATTACTGAAATGTAGGTTTAAATGGAATGTTAACCAGCTAATGGCATGCATATAATTTCTTCCTAATTTACTGCTACGTAATTCATATATACTAAATGCAATCAAACGACGTCGAACAAAAAATGAAGACAGATGAATGTGATTGGAACTGGTTTATACTGCATTTGTAATGTTTTTTAGTGTAATGTTGTTATAAGCAATTCCTCGTGTATTCATCACAGAAATATTATATTTTTTGTTTATATTTGATTTAGAACTATAAGGTAGAAATCGATTTTGAACTTTATGTTTATTAAAATTTTATATGTGGGTTTAATATTATCATATAATTTATTATGAATCGTATATTTACAGAACTATCTCAAAATATACACCTACAATATACATGTACAATGTTTATGTAATTATCAATCTTTTTTTCGACTTCTTTGTACTTGAAATGATAAAATATTTTGGTTTTTGATGCCCCGTAATAATGATTATATTTTATATCTTCTTGCCTATATACATGTATATGAAATTTGATATGTTTAGTTGTGCCTTTTCTGACTTAAGGGACATTAGAGTTTCAAATTTCTTTAAAACTGACCAATGACAAAAATAAGGTGTCAGGTATTTCCGACGTAAATCGATATAGGCTGGACAAGCAAGAAGATATAAAATATAATCATTATTACCATAAAAAAAAAAACAAAATGCTGAACTATTAATAGAAATCTTAATTCCAGTGAACGTGTCTACATGCTTGAAGCGTACGAACATATTACTAACAGAAATGTCTGTAGATTTTTCAATCACCATAAATATACATGTATGTACAGACTGACAATAACTTCCCCATCCATTCGTTTCTTGAGATCACACGAATGAAAGATATTATCAATACATTGCATATTCACACGACCATTTCAAATTCATGAGACATTTTTAAATTACCGGATGCCTTTTACATTGATGATATTTCTGGTTATCCTAGATAGTGTATATGGGACTATTCACCAATATCTGGATACTTACATACAAATATTAGAAAACAGAGAGAATTTTGTTTTGTTTGTATCCTTTATTTTTATCAGGTTCTGTGAAAAATCAAATAATCTTATTATCATAATTTAAAAAAAAAACAAAAACAAAAAAAACTCTACTTTTTTTCTTATATATTTCTCACAGATACACTATCAAAGTATTTAAGAAGGTATTAAACACTTTTCAAAATGAGATTATCATATGGAAAATATAGGAAACAAAAAAATGCATTATTACATTATTACCATTAGCACGATATTGTAATGTATTATTGTATATCTCACTCTTGTGTGAATGTTATATTTGATAAAAATGAAATATTAGAATACATATTTTATTCACTTATTATAATAAATATTTAATAGTAATATTAAACAAACTATATTCATCAGTTTTTCAAGTACAAAGATAAACCAAGAAGCAGATATTTGTTCTATACATTTACTTATACTAACGAATCATTGTGATGAATGTACTCTATGGCTATATCAGAAATTCGTGCGTACATGTACACAAAACTTTAAATAACTACATTAAGTTGTATCCCAGTCTTACACACTTTAAACCTACAAACAAAGTACTGCTGAATCTCAAAAGTTCAAAATATATGTACAGCCTTTCCTATTCATTCATAAAATCACCCCCAAATCAGCTTTCTTCTGCATTTTTTTTTATATTTTTTTTTACGATCCAGTATCGCTTAATATTGATTATTCAATAAGTAAAGATGTATACAAAATTACATTCTGTGTGTTTTAAATATTATCTTTTAATTATAATCGTATTCAGGAATTCTCAAACGATCTTATGGCGTACCTATCTATGAAATTTATAAACAATATGTTCGTATTTCACACAGCAGGATACGATCATTTGGCTCCTCCAGCGCCACTTATACCATCAGAATATTATAATTATAATTGACAGGTTGTACTTTCCACTTCTCAAGCATTAAGTGATCAGCTTGTCATTTCCCGTCGAAAGTCTTTAATATCAGTCAGTTAATTGTACCTCCCTAAGGAGATTACCGAAAAACGGAAAGTACATGGAATCCCTCTTTATTGACATTATTTACACTTACGACAGTCCCATTGAACACTTAAATATTAAAAGTACAAGGAAAATACGAAAAGTTAAAGCACGACGAGTTCGCTTTATCCGAGTTTTACTGTAATTAGGTGATTGCTTAATGCAGTAATATAAAATACGTTAAATGAGCAAACGTTTTCGGCTAATTATACGACAGCATTAGATTAATTGAATTATCAAGGGATCACAACCGTTAAAACAACATTATTATATATTTGATTTTATGGAAAAGAGGAACTAGGGAATATATGTCGGAAAATGTATCGTCCTCCGCGCTTACGCCATTTTATTGTACTAATTATGTACTCATAGTAACCCCACAAATACACTCATTTATCCAAAAGAACGTTGGTGCCATGTGATTTTATGCTTTCAAGGGAGTACTTCAGTTAAGATTAATTTTCTTTATCATTTTTCTTTACATTAAGTACCGTGTCACCATGTACTGTTATAAACAAAATCTGAATGATGTCTTTTGATTAACTAATATTTCCCATTAAAACGACTCTATCTTAGAGCTCGTATATACGGTTTGCTTGTTTGTTTGTTGGGTTTAACGTTCCACCGACAATATTTCAGTCATTTGGAGACGATGTCTACTTGAGACAGATATAGTGCTGCCAC
>CM037783.1:45280724-45330724 GCA_021229015.1 Solen grandis | reverse complement strand
ACTGCAGTATCACGCCGTAGACATGTGGCATGATACCACATCCAGTCACATAATCCTGACACCGGTCCAACCAGTCCTGCAACTACCCTTATATGCTGAGCGCCAAGCAAGGAAGCTATAACAGTACCATTTTTACGACTTTAGTATGTCGCGGTCGGAGATCGAAAACACGACCTCGCGCTCCCGAGGTCGTATATACGGGTTAAACTACATGTTAAAATGACATGTATACATATCCAACTAAAAGCTTATTTGTGCGCCAAGTTTAACGTTAATACAACAAGATTTTAATTATTTTGAGACTACAATGTATACTTGAGAAATATAAAGTGTAGCGGTATAAGGTGGCATGATACCATACCCAGTCAAATTATCGTGACACAGGTCCAACCAGTCCTGTAAATACCCTATCAATATCCAATGTTGCTTTAAAGTTAAATAATGTACGTCTCCGAGTAATGAAATCGAGTATAGTTTGACAGGTTATTAATCATTAAATACATGAAATAACTGCTTATCTCCTGTCTTCACTTCTGTTTCAGCATGCACTGTAATTGTTAACGATATAACCAGGCTAATTAAGATCGGTAATAACATAATTTTGTGTGTCTTTCGAGTTTATGTTGAATTGTTTACAACGTATCATATTACCGCTGTCCGTGGGAATTTCAATGTCCGGATATCCAAAATTCAATATATATGGCGGGACATTTTTTTTTTACATATATGTCATGACAAATATGCCTAACACTCTTTTTAATATTCTTTTGGGGGTCTGGGTTCGATCCCTGGTCGCGACCTATCAGCGCTGATAAAATTGATACTGGTATTCTATATTTCTTGGCTTGGCGTTCAGTGTATAAGGTAATTCCAGAACTGGTTGACACGGTATCAGGATAATGTGACAAGATGTGGCGTGATACCACTGTGATACCACAGTGAGACAGCTCAACGCTTGTCTCATGTAAACAAAGTAGTTATCAAAGTACATGTGTAGTAGACTAATAAATTATATAATCTCACATTGTGTGAACATTTTGACCACCATTTTTATACGGTGAACGTATCAACAACAATATGTTCCGGGTTGTGATCTATGTCTATCCTTTCACAGACAGCATCCGCCACAACCACCCACGTATTAACATATGATTAAAATCCATCTACTCTTTTAACTCTTTTACAGTAATTCGTAATCAATGAAGCATATATTAATCACAAAAATGTATAACTCACGTTGCTGCATACACTGACAATATCTTAGCAATGGGTTACTTGAGTTCGCACAAGTTTAATTATTACTGTATTTAACACTGAAACACTGCCCGGGGGACGTAAAACCCAACAAACACACCATTCTGTATTTGGCATAAATACCAATTTTACATGAAAACAACAACATGTATTTGTGTTTCAGAGCTCTGTGTATACGTGGGTTAAACTAAAATTAAGATCATCTTTTAAATGTATGCAATAACGCCGCCATAGACATGTTGCAAAACACTACAGCAAGTCATATTATCCTGACACCAGGACAAGCCCTAGAATTACCATGTATATATGCTGAGCTGCAAACTAAACTTGTTTGCACTTCATTCTTTCATATGGAACTGATGTTGCCAATAAAAAGACCGCTCATCGATTTGTGTACCATTGTTTGTAAACTGATCATTCTTTTAATTGCCTTGCGTTAAATAGTTGATACTTGCCGGAAATGGAACTACAAGAAGATTGGAATTTCTAGTCACAGATAGCGACAGAAACTTTTATCCTATCGGATACTGCTCTGAAAATTGGTATGTCGTTATTATGGCGTAGTCATTGGCCTGAAAATGATTTCAATGAAGTATATCGAATTGTTTGGGCTATAATGAACCGTGACACACGCTCTCCGAGAAAAGTGAGATGCATGTATTTCTCTCTCCATGAATTTATATAATAAAATTTCCTTTTAAAAGGAAGGCTTGTCCAGTTTATTATTAGCCGGTATATCCAAGGCATCTGCTGCTTAACCACCGATGATTTTGTTAAAGTCTTGGCCCCAGCATAATAAGTTAACCAAGTACCGTCGAATGAACTTAACGGTGAAGTTTGAAATTGTTGGCACATGGTTGAAAGTGTTTTTTTTAATACTGTGTATCATGTACATATTGCATCATTAGTTTTATACAGATTTTTCTATTTCAAAACGTTTTGTGTTGACTGTTGCATCTGCTAAATTACAAACCGAACTGTGAAGGTCAATAATAATAATAAATGGTTTCCTGTTATGTATTTTGTTGTTCCTTCCCATGATTTAAAGAAAAAATAACTTAAGAAAGGTTTGACTTGGAAAAAATGTACAACCACAGTAAACCAATATAGTTTGTCCTCTTCTTACTCAAAGATTATATATTCCATATGCAAATGCTGAAAAACAGCTTTCACTTCATACTTAATTGTTTAGAAATGCCTTGGAAGGAAACTTTGGTAGTTTAAAACTTGTTAAAATCAAAGCAGTGTTCCAGAACAAACAGTCAATTGCTGAACACAGTGGCTCGAAGTTCAATGGAGCAATTTGCCCCATGTTACTTTGAATCCCTGTGTTTTAATATACTGCCTATGTTTCCGGTTGGTTGCTGTTCCTTCCCACAATTCATTTCAACTTTGGGAAACCCGCTTATGACGTATGCACAAACGAATAATCTCGGCTATTTGCCAAATGCAACGAAATGTTACAAGAACGATGATAAGGGAATCACAAAATGAAGTACATGTATATGTTATAAAAATTCCTTGATAAAAACTGCCAAATTTCTTAAGGAAGCTCTGAACTTGATGTTATTGCTGCTTAGTCATAAAATTGTATTTGAACATATATGATTATATAGATAAAATTATATGTAGTATGTCTTTGCCGTATTCCGTTTGATTCACAATTTGTAAATGGTCAAAGGCAATATGTATTGCTGATTTACCAATAAACTTTGAAATTTGAAATTTGTAATAAATTGGTTCGCGGTCGTGGCCGCTAGCCAAAAAAGAAATTGTATTGTATGTCGTAAAATGTTATTTATATTTGTTCAGAATATTTAAATGCTGTCGGCTAACAAAAGATATTTTTCACACCTTCACATCAGAGAACCAGCGATGAGGTTTGTCAATTCAGTCACTGCCTTTGGTTGAGAGGCAGTTTACACTAAACTAACGAAATCGCTACCCTGACCTGGCGAAGACATCATGTTGCGTAACGCGTCACTTGTTTGCCTCATAAATTACTAAATTTGGGGATTCCATACTCTATATTTGACCGATTTCGTCGAATTTCATGTACGAAAATAACGTTTTCCAGTGAAATGTGACCTACACTTATACAGAGTGTGTTTTTTTTTCTTGTTATGAAACAAAGACTTCACAAACATTAATGAAGGAGAGTATAATTTTTTATGCTTCTACCTATCAATCACCTGTAAACGAGCTGCTTTAAAGGGGAAGTCTTTGTTTCTGAATGTGTAGGTGACATTGCAAGGGAAAACGTTTTATTTGTAAAAGCCAACATCGAGGAAATCGGTTAAATATAGAATATGGTTGCGGTACCACATGACACGTCTTCACCAGTTCCGGGTAGCGAATTCCTAAGTTCAGCCTGTGAAGTAAGCGCATACGCGAAGAGTGAATGTGATCAGTCATGAGACGGCAAAAGAAAGTAAAATGTATAAATATAGGTTTTATAATTCTAAATATAGGTTCAATACAATTCAACACGCTATTGTCTATAACGGAGAAACCATCTTTTTTCTTTTTACAATCACGGATAGTTGCATTGAGTGACATCTGTCCGTAGATGGATATTGATAGACGTAATACACACAGATAGTTAAAAATCAACCTCATAGTGAATGACAATCCGGAAATAAGCTGCTTTAAGTATGGGTACACCCTCCACCGTATTATATATTGTGGTGTACGTAGTTGAAACCAAAAAAAAACAAAAATAATATTGCGAATTAGTTCATTAGATTTTTTTTCAGCACAGATATTACTTTTAGTGAAGGTGCTGCAAAACAGTTTAATGACAAATTTGATCTTTATGACAGAAAGCGTGTTTAATATGACAAATAGTTTACTTGACTATACATATAAATCATATAATATGTTCCTTAATACATGATATGCATAAATACTTTTAAAATGATGTCACATGTCTACGGCGTGATAACTACAGTGTGACAGCACTATATCTGTAGACATCCTCTCCAAATGACTGAAATACTTTCAGTGGGAAGTTAAACCCAATAAACAAGCAAACAAACAAACACACTTTTGAAATGATGATTAACGGCCGAATGTATTTAACATTTTTTTTCTATAAGTGTCAAATTATAAACAATCTTTAGCAGCTAAGACTAATTCTTGTCGATCGTTACAGGACCTCAAAAAACTATTCGCCTGGAACGGCATGAAAGGGTCACACCTTTCTAAATCAATAAATATAATGGGTTATTTCCTGTTCAAAAAAAAAATGTTACATCATACATCTTTGTTATTCTCAATATCGAGTTTTTTTTTCCATTTTCATTAATATAAAAGTACTATTAAGTTAACTACAAATGCTGTTAACAAAACAGCAGGGTAAAATTGTTTATTGGTTTCGGATATTACAGCCTCTTGATTACTCGTACTTCAGATAATGAGTTTGAGAAGTTTTACCCCTTACAATAAAATTGTTACATGAAATGCATAAAACTCATGGCATAAAAGGTTTCAATGCACTTGAACAAATTATCTCTATATTGTTTAACACAGTGTCTAATTATTCCTGAGATATGCAATAAAAATTACTCTTGTTAAAAGAGAAATGTGTTTTTTGTGTGTATATAAATACAAGAGTTTAATGATTTATTTTATTTAAGGCTGGTTAAAGATGCCGTAATGTGAAAGTACAGTCAAACCTGTCTTAAGCAGTCAGTCAAGGGAGAAGGGAAAGTGACCGCTAACAGAGGTAGCCGCTAAATGAAGGCTAAATATATCAGTATAGTTTGAAAATATTTAAATTGACCGCTAAATGCAGGTTGACCGCTTAACACGGGTGACCACTAATACAGGTTCAACTGTAGTTCTATCCCGGTTAATGACCGTGTTTGACCCTATTCTTAACATTTAAGCATTAAAAATTATTATATTGGAAAATCTATAGACACTATCAACAGTCTTTGTGACTCTTAATCTTTTATTTGTATCTAAAAGACGCTTTTAAAAACAGCGTGCACCTGCGGCTTTTATAACTGACATAAAATGTCAGATGGGTTTAGAAATGTGTGTATCATTTGATCAAATTTCAACTGGTATGTGTGACAAAAAAGAAGAAAAAAAGAAAAAGAAAACTTTCAAATAATCCTGAGGAAACTTAAAGTTGAAATATTATCGAGTATTAAGTATTTCTAAGCGTAAAAGTATTTGTTCAAGATTATTTGAAAGATTTTACTTTAGGTACACATTTTTATTTATAATTTATACAAAATAGTGTCATTATTTCCATGATTGATAACCCAAACTTTAAGATTCAATTTAAATCTTAATCCGAGTGAACGTGTCTACATGTTTGAAGTGGCTCTTGAAAGATATAACGTCAATACATGTAAATGTAGTTTTTAAAGTATGTAGACCAATACCATTTACTTTTCTTTTCTCACATTGTTTGAACATTTTGACCGTTACTTTAATAGACCATTTCACTTTAAAATGAGACGTAAATCTACGTAAATAACACTTCCCAAACACCTAATCTACATGCTGGTGTATAATTCCATACTTTGTTCAATGGGATATAAACTGTTACATATATTTGAAATTTTCCCCAGTCACTGATTGGTCAATTTAAATCAGCGACTTATACCGTGTATAGACAATTTCATTCAGAAATGAGTAAATCAACGAGCACTTCCCGAACACCTAATCTGATTTCATACTTTTTTCAGTTGGAAATAAACATACATTTGAGATTTTCCCCATTATCTAATTGGTCAATTTAAGTCAGCGAATTATACCGAGTATTACCGATCGTCTGGTGAAATGGTCTATACGGAATACGTTTCCCGGGTTGGAATCTATAAGTAATCCTTTCACAGACACTCACGTAATAACATAAATCAAAATCCACACACTCTTTAAGTTACTACTACAGTAATTAGTAATCAATGAAGGACACATTATTCACAAAAATGTATAACACGTATTATATTTTCAGATTGCTGCGTCCGCCTCGGAAGCGGTGTCGTGTGTTCGATCCCCGGCCGCGACATACCAAAGTCGTAAAAAATAGTACTTTTATAGCTCCCTTCCTTGGCGCTCAGCATATAACGGTAGTTGCAGGACTGGTTGGCCCGGTGTCAGGATAATGTGACTGGGTGTGGTATCATGCCACATGTCTACGGCGTGATACTGCAGTGACAGCACTATATCTGTCTCAAGTAGACATCGTCTCCAAATGACATAAATACGGTCCATGGGACGTTATACCCAACAAACAAACAAATCAAATTGATGCATACACTGACAATATCTTAACAATGCATTACTTGAGTTCACACAAGTTTGATAATATCCATTAGCTAAGACTATCTTTATCTATATATTCTTCTTCCTAATCATGGGCTGAAGAAGATTTATTTAGATATTACAAATACATATACATATTCATGTTCAGTTAAATGATGGCACTTAGCTTCATGCAATAACTACTGCCTTTCACTCAAAAGCAATTCACTACTGAATCTCTAGATGGAGGAAACATATGTCTCAGTTGTAAAAAATAGGCAGTTTTCAATCAATCTTAGAGGAAAAACAAAGTACAAAATTGTCTCAATTTACAATTCCTATACGACCATATAAATATAAACCGAAAAAGATAACTTAGCCGTTATCGGAAAATTCCATTTTCTCTATACATGTAAATCATGTAAATACATGTATTGCAAACTAAAATAAAGTATTTTCCTATAAAAAAAAAACTATAATTAAAAAGAAATCACAATAGCTCAGTGGATAAAGGAGCTAGTGGTTTTTTTTTTTTTTTCTTCATACAGTGGAAGCACGGAGGTACGGTTCGAGTCTCATTTTATTCATTATATTTTTTTTCTTGTATTTTTTTTTTATTTAACTTTGGCATTTTTTTCATGATCTATGTATAAATTCATGAACATTTCAATACATTCATATTTTCATTCAAAAGCACTATCTATGTCTGAATAGCCAGAACATTCGCTTACTGTTTCCTCCGCCTCTTCGTCACTAATGTAAATATTATTAATATAACGTTCGGCGGCAATGTTGTTTTGCCAGAGCTTCGAAAATAAGGAACTAAGAAAATTCGGTAGTGCATAATCAAGTTTATGATTTGGACACATAACTCAAGTTTCACAGGGGAAACAGGGCTGATATTTTAAATAAAATATTAAAATAATAAAAAGAGAAATACTTCCTATGCTGGTCTCGAACTTTCGAACCTTTCGATTATAAGACGGCTGTCATCCGACTGCGCCACTTAAGTTATTTAAAGACTGCGTTTATATTTACACTACAGTACAACGGAGTTTAGTCACGGTTTGTAATTTCAATACCTGTCACCCCTATTCAAAACAATAACAAAAACACGTTATCGTTAGAGATACCGTGCGCAAGCTATACCATCATCGCTAAATATTGATAAAAAAATGAAACAGCATTTATTTATGTAAAAGATGCATATATTGCATTCAATGATATTTGATATCTTTATATGTATACAGGAATTTCCAAGACGGCCTTATAACGTATTTTTTTTTTCTTTGCAAATATCAAGTAGAATGATATGCTCGTATTGCTAACTTTGATGCCATAACTTTGTCAAACGTCCAAAGCCATTCAAACTGTCTGAATAAAATACTGACAGATTGCACTTTACATGTCAAATCATTCCTGCTCCATTTCCCGTCGGACTTTTACAACCAGCTAATTGTGTCTCCCGCATGAAGATTCTCAAGTAACGGAAAGTACACGGAATTCCCAATAATCGACTCCATTAACATTTACGAACATCTGCATCATTTAGATATTAAAAGTACAAGAAAAATATTGACTTTTACAAGTCAAGAAATTAGTTAATTAGGTGATAGATTGCTCAATGCATTTCATGTAAATCATGTTTTATTGAGAATCAGTCTTTGGAAAATCAGCATTTGATTGGTTGCATTATCAGGGACCAAATTCGTGATTAGAATTACTTTTTCAAATGATTATTTGATATTTTAGCTCGAAAATAACACATTATGGTGTCAAAGTTTGTTATCTAGAAATATGGGGTATCCTAGGTAATTATAATTTTCACACCTAGTTTTGTAGAACTTGACAAATTACGAAATTCAATGCAATTTATATTTATTTGTTGTAATCAACGTTCAACTATAGAAAACATCCATACAATAAGAAATACGAATCACAGATATTAGGGGATTGTTTGAAAATTAAACAAGTCGCTGTTTTTGCTTGTAACACACAAGACTTCTACCTGTTATGCACATATTAACTATTTCCATTACAATCTCCACCAGAATTTTGATCTGACAGTCGGACGAACGGACAGAAAGAAATCATGAGGGCAAACTTACAGTCCAGTCTTGTGTAAACATCGGTAGGGTCAAATAATCAGAAATATGTTCACATTATATCAATATACCATGTTGCTTCATACTGTGACCTTGGCCCAATACAGCTGAAACTTGATTTGCATTTCATTTCAGTATGGTTGCCATTTCTGGCAAATAGTTTAAATCTGCTTAAGCGATTCAAGAGGTACAGAGCCGACACAAAATATTCTAACATTATAACATTATGGCATGTGACAAGTGTACCCTTGACCTTAAACTCAGACATCGAAACCTACCATCTGCGCATCCTCTCAGTATTGTTGACATTTCTGTCAAATAATTTCGTTTTCCTTTCAGTGGTTCTTAAGGTACAGAGGGGACACAAATTTGCTAACGGTTGAATGGACAGACGGACGGACAGACGGACGACCAGTGGCATAACATTATACCGCCCTTCGGGTGTATAAAAATGTGTCTTTTATCATCATTTAAAATAAGGTTTTATATAGCTTAGACTGATTTCTCTCGATGAAAATTGGTCTTTAGAACAACTTTTCAGGAGAGAAGGCAGTTACAGAGTCTTACTACTCAGTAGATAAATATAAATGTTCATTTTTGATTTCCAATTATTTGTAAAAGATCATACAATTGTGTAATTCCGAATCCAATCAAGTACATAGTAAGTCAATATTTTTTGGAGACGATATAAGATAAAAAGGCTGTTTATAAAACAGCAGGGAAATGATGTTCATCGGCTTCAGATAATGTGTCTTTTGATGACTCGTACTTCATATAATGGTCTGGGGAAGTTTTGACCTTTACAATTAATTGGTCTGTGATGGAATGTATCAAAATATGAATTAAATCTTAGGAAAATAAGGTTTCCTTGTCCTTTCCGTTAACTTTGGTTTGACCTTCATGCAACAAAATACATACTAAAATTGCCCTTTAATCAATATCATATAATATCTCTTTTCTATTGCAAAGATTGGAAGAGAGAAATAGATGAAATAAGTGATATAACTAAGATTTTCAATATATCTATCAACCGTAGCAGGAGCCATGACAACGCTTATATTACGCATTGCGAGAAACAATCACGTGACTACGTACACAAAAACACTTCTTTTAAAACTTGTAAATATAAAAAAAAAAAATCAAAAAAATCTTTGATTTCATATTAAACTTTAGATATATATAGATCGTATCGTCATATTGTCATAGCAAAAGAAATGAGTCTTATTCAATATCAAGGGATATTTTCTGGTCTCTAAATAAATAACTATTTGTATATTTCAGATCTGGCATAAGTTAATACGCACGCAACATATGTATCTACGCAAACAATTGAATTTTATAAGATAGAATAACATTCCTATTTACTTTTGCTTTTCCAAGGTAAGTTCAACAATTAAATCAAGAAAACATTGTGCAAAAAAAAGAAGAAAAAAAAAACATATTAAAACTGACTGGTTTCGTAATTTGATGGATACAAAAAAAGCAAAACAAAACAAAACTTATTCACAGTCTGCTTTAATTAGGAAAATACATTATCATCCCTTTTTTGGTATACTTTACCTATTATCTGTATAAACACATATACTTGGAAACAGGGAAAAAAATTCATGCATTTCACACATAATTTCTAATAAGTATGAAACAATAGCTAATGAATTGCATTTGCTGTCAGTATAACAAAGCAAAAGTTATTAAAATATATTTGAGTTTAAATGCAGTACCATATCTAGCTTGTATATTTTATTATAATATAATGTATGATACATTTACATACTCCAAAGCACAAGCAACTAGCATTTCATTTTTTCAAGGACATGCATGGAGTTACTAGTTAATGTAATCATGTAGATTTTGGTGGACATTTCTTAAAATGTTATCAAATTGTATAGTTATTTCTGACGTTTTAATGACATAAAATTTGAAAATGGCATTAAAAGTTTCCATCATTTTGCCTTTTTTTATAGTCTACATGCAATATTCAAGATTACATTGACGTACAACATATTTTTTTAACATTTTGACTGAACTCTTTGATATACATGTATATGTTTTTCAAATGCTATTATTAGAGTTTTTAAAATATTTCTTTTCTTTATCTTTCGTTACAGATCTTGAACAAATATAATATCTTTGATAATATTGTTTTCGTCGACAATAAGCGTTAGTTAAAATATCTTATTCCTTCTAAAACTCCTGCATGTGCTCATATAAGTACAGTTATAGATTCTGAACAGATTTACCAATTTAACTGGCCCTTGATTGTACACAGAATATATTTCCCTATCTTTTACCTTCAATTTTTCAGCAGATATTTACCTTAATTATACGACTGAGTTTGCTTTTAGGCCACTGAGAAAATGCGTCTTTGCAGAATTTAAGTTGGATATTTAATACTTGTGAAATATCAGGGGAAGCCATTGTTTCACACCTATTATCTAAAGGGGAGAGTATCGTAGGTACATCTACATCCTTTACTGATTAATAGACAAATTTCACTTTGAAATTAGACGTAAACCTACACATATAAACGAGCACTTCCCGAAACCTAAATTGATTGCTGGTGTATAATTCCACGCAATGTTCAATGGGAAATAAACATACAGTTGAGATTTTCCCAACTCACTGATTGGTCAATTTAAAGCAGCGAATTATACCGGAAATTGCCGATCCTCTGGTTAGATATCGAAGGTTAATCTAATCTTTTCAATACACATTTAATTTTTCGTCTACTTAATTTGTAATGAAGGTAATAATACTGGCGTATTCTAACATAACATAACATAACATAATTTTAATTCATTAAAATAAAAAAAAAATAAATGAATTGAACAAATAAGTAAAAACTATTTTCAATGATACGAGTGTTGAATAATAATAATGAGTTTTAGTTATTTATGATTCTAATCTCATTTGCATAGAAAATAAATTTTGCAACAGATTCTTTAATTTTACTTGATTTATTACTCATTAAAATTTCAAATTTTTTTAGGGTTGGCCAGTGACAGAAATATTGTTTGAAAAAAAAAAGATCTTAGTTCTCTATATTTGGGGCATACAAGTAAGAAATGGTATTCAGTTTCAGGTATATTCATTGAACAATTTTTACAAAGCCGTTGGTCTCTAGGAGTGTTGTCATATCTTCCAGTTTCTATGAGTAAGTCATGAGATGAAACTCTAAATTTAGTTAGGGCAATTCTAAATCGTTTGTCTTTTATTTTGTCAAGATAATTTTCAAAAATAAAATCATGTTTAAATATACAATATGTGTCAAGCTTTTAAGTATTATTTATATTCGAATACCAACTCTGGTGATAATGGTCTAGTATACGATTTTTTATGAATTTTAAATCAATAAGAGAAGTATCATGTGCGATCCATATATATGACATACCAATATGGTCAAAAATATGTTTAACTTGATAGGCCCAGTTTTTACTGTCGGTACAGCCCAAGTTTACGTCATCTTTTAACATTTGGTAAGTTTTGTAACGAAGTGATGTTGGTTTACTTTTAAGTATTTTTATCCAGTATTTTATCAGAGTGGTTTTCCTTAAAATATGCATGGGAGCACGACCTAATTCACCATACAAAGTATTAAGGTGGGTAGACTTTTTTACATAGAGTATTTTTCTGCAAAATTTGGTGTGTACAAGTTCAATGTCTTTAGAGTTACAATA
Organism: Solen grandis; assembly: GCA_021229015.1. NCBI lineage: Eukaryota > Metazoa > Mollusca > Bivalvia > Adapedonta > Solenidae > Solen > Solen grandis. Next base: position 45,318,426 of record CM037783.1, on the reverse strand, counting down.
CCCCCATAAACCAGATGCGTAGTTCAGTATTGGTGATATCAGGCTATCAAATAATTTTATTTTTTGCGATGTTTCAAGGTCAAGTTGGTTGAATACAATGAATAGATTATGAAGTGCCCGTGTTGCTTGTGATGCAATGTTCTTTTGTGTTCTGTTCCATTTGTTGTTTTTGTATAGGTGAATGCCAAGGTACTTGAATGAGTCTACTAATTCGATAACTGTGTTGTTGATGTAAAAATTGTAAGTGGTTGCTCTACCTAATTCGAATATCATACATTTTGTTTTCTTAGTGTTGATGGATAACCCCCATGTATTGCAATATGTTTCAACGTCATTTAGCATGGATTGTAATGATCGTGGGTCTTGTGCGAATAAAACGGCGTCGTCAGCAAATAATAGAATAAACAGTTTAACATCATCTAGGGTAACTATACCGTTAAGTGTAGTGTTGATATTATTTATTATGTCATTGAGAAAGAAAAGACACAATAGACTACTGGAAGGGTCCCCTTGTTTTACACCGATCTTCGAATTAATTATGTTAGATTTGTTTCCTTTATATTTAACGAATGACGTAATAGTGGTGTACATAGATCTCATTGCATTTATCATTTTTGAACTGACATTTTCTTTAAAAAGTTTTTGCCAGAGATAATATCTATCAATTCTGTCGAGCATTTTCTCCCAATCAAGGAAAGCAACATATATTTTTTTGTGTTTTTTCAACGTTTCATATCATATAAAATAGCGTGTAATATAAAAATACAATCTTCAGTTGATTCTAAGAAGTTAGTTTTATGTCTATACATACTGATGAAATTATAAAAGGTTATGAAAGAACCATTTTTAATGAAGAGATCATATATTGTTATCATATTTTTATCTTGAAATTATGAAAAGTTTTTTTCTCCGATTAGATGTTATTATTTCAGAAAAGTAATACGTATTTGAAGTCTCTAGACGCAATTATGACTTCAGTTGATGATAAAACAATACAAGAGCCAGACAGTGGTGTTTGCCATCTATGGCTGTACGTAGTTAAGAGCCCATGAATAAATAATGGGTTCACATGAAAAAATGAGAGAATCAAACATGTTATGAATAGGAAAATGGAGTACGGAAACTACTATAACAATGTATTCCATTAAAAATACTTGCAAGACGCAATAATGACTTCAGTGGATGAATAACAACACAAGAGCCAAATAGTGGCGTCAGCCATTTATGGTTGTATATTGTGTAGTACGCATGCGTGAACCCATCACCGCGGAATATCTGAACATAGACGAGGGGTTCCTAAACCGGTTATAGTGACTGAATGAATTAGGTATGGATGACAAAAATAAATATGAGAAAAAAAATATTGTAAATAGATAATGAATAATAAAAATGAAAGGACTGAGTATTATCAAGCAACTGTCGATACGATGTGTACCACGATACGTGTGGTACGATACACAATAAAATACAATACGGCTGCCATATTGCGTTACTTACAAAGTGCTAAAATAATCTCAGTTTTTAATATGTTTTGCAAATATCTTTTTATGTTCACTGTATATATCTGTGTGAAGTCATAAAATGAAGTTTAATGTAAATGAATGACCAATTTAACTTGAACAAAAACCATGTTTATTGGTAAAAAAAATCTTTCAACACACTTTCACTCCTAATGCAACATCTTAGAATAATTATACAATGTAAATTTTAAAAAATATCCAGGTAAGTTCCTTAAGAACTTCAGTAATGCCATTATCATGGGGGTATATAATCTTCTAATTAGTATAAACGTATCTTATTGGTCACATACGACAATAATACAATTTACATACATATACAAAGTAGGATGAAATCGAAAGCTTAATGTATTGTATAATTTGATATCTGTGTTAAAAGTCATATATATGTTGTATAATTTCAAATATATTTATGGTATAAACAGTGTATTTATGTTCTATAATTGAATCGTGGGATTTGTTTACACTTTTTTAACAAAGGATTTAATTGGACCGTTATTTAATCAAAGATTTCTCTTTCCGTGAACTGCAAATTGCGGCATTTTTGGGACCTAAGGGCCCCGAGTTCGATTCCAGCTCGGAGCAGTAGGGCTTTACTTGGTTACAGATCAAAACATTATTATTCCATATATATCTTCATAAGAAGAAATTCTAAATCTGATTTTCTCCCCTTACCGCTGTCTGTAGGCAATGATCTTGCTTCACGCACATCTACATATGGTACATCGAGTTTCAACCAAGATCTACCATATGACTTCTCTTCTTTTGCTATCAGTCTAGAATAGTCTTAATTTTGGGGTCCCCAAAATGCCGCATTTTTTGCAGTTCATGGAAGGAGACATCTTTGATTAAACATATAAAAATTGTAACAGTGAACTGTTACTAGGTCTCCCAAACGAAGTTTAAGACATAAGAACATAAGTAAAATTGAGAGGGTGGGGCCTGACCCCATGGTGACCCATGCGAACATCAAAGAAGTAGCATTCACTCCATCTGATCACGAGGAACAAAAATATATATTATTTACTGGTGGGGCTCTCAATGGTTTTTGAAAAGTAAAAATGACGGGGTGGGGCCAGATCTTTGTGTGACACCCCACCCCAGCCGGGGGGGGGGGGGCACTAAAGAAGTACCATTCAATCTGTCTCATCATAAGGAACAAGAATATATATAATATATGGTGGATCTGAACAATTTTTGAAACATAAGGCCATAAGTAAAATTAAGAATGGTGCCTGACCCCTGGGTGACCTCGTGGGTCACCAAAGTAGTACATTTCATTTCTTCTCATTATGAGGAACAGAATAATATATGATTCGGGATTGGAAATATGAAATTTTTAACTAATATACATTTTTTATGTAAAAATCCATCTTTGAGGGGACGGAGCCTGACCCCCAGGGACCCCACATTTCCAAAATTCAGGGGGGAGGGGGGGGGGGGTCACCACTGCTTATTAAGGACTACAAGAGTGTGAAGTTTTGTAAAGATAGGTGGGGTGGCTTCCGAGATATGGCCCTTAACCCTTTCCCTCATAGAGGAAACCATGAAAATACCAAATGCGAACAACATAAAACCAGATCAGCCTGCGAGTAACTCGCAGGCTGATCAGGTTTTATACTGTTCGCTGCTCCTCAGTGGTCTGGAAATAATTAAATTTGGTAAAGTTTAACTGTGATTTTCTGCAGATCAGGCTTTATGTAGTACCTATTGAGTGCGTCAAAATGAGTCTATATGAGGGAAAGGGTTAAAATGGAAGGAAAAGGAGGAAGAAGAAGAAACGGAGTAAAAAGCAATAAGTCTCGTTTAGGAGACTTAATAACGGTCCAATGAAATCCTTTGTTACAAAAGTGTAAACAATTCCCATGATTCAATCATAGAGCATGTATACACCGTTTATACCATAAATATATTTGAAATTATACAACATATATATGACTTTTAACACAGATTATCAAATTATATATATTTGAAATTATACCATAAACATATGCAAATTTATACAATATATATATCTGATTATACCATATATAAATACATTTATACAATATATATATATAAATATACAGTTATAAAACAGATATATATTTATTGAATATTGCAACGTCTGACATGCCATACCCTTGGACACAAAGTTCATTAATTTTTTTTTAAATTCTAAATTCATTCTTTATTTCATCATAAGATTGAGAACTTAAAACATTGATAGCCTTGTACGAAACACTTTAAACGGATTATTTCGAAATGATGTGATTCAGTGGTAAGAAGTACACGGTTGCTGTCTCTTGCGTTTAGTTTGAAATGAAATTAGTTATACTACCTCGTTATCTCCGCAAACAGAAAGAAGATTCAAATAATTTATGAGTATGAAGACTGCAAACATCACTTAAAATCGTAAAGTAGTCCCAGTAGAAACAAGAAATATCTTTAAAAAAGATATTCGGCCTAGGATGAAAGAAAAACGAGATTTCCAGTCTTCTAGAACATTCCGAGGAAAAGCGCGCGAAAGACCGACGCACAACAAATTTAGTACGCTCTAGAAATAGTTCAGTATTTTTTCTATGAAATATACTTATTTATAGACGGTAATACAAAAAATTATATCTGTAAATAGGCTTGTTTGATATTTGTTCATATCATTATTGCACATGACAATTATGATATAAAAGCATTATTAGTTGTTTTGGTTTTGGCGAATTAATTTTCAATGAGAGCATCTCGGCAGGCTGGAAGAATGCAATATACATAGTAATTAAGGGGTTTCATGTCATAACACGGTGGATTCTTTTTTGTTGTTTTAAATCATTTTCACAAAGTAGCATTCCTCAATTGATGGAAAAGGATTGTATTTAACTTACTGAAATCACTTTCATGTTTACATAAAAAAGAAAAGTAATAACACCAAGCTGAATGATATATACAAGCTGCACCCCTTATTTACAGTAATTTTATAGTCCATAACGATGCGTTAACCAATAACAGGAGTCCTTTTATTCAGCTTAGAATTATTTACCGCTGTTAGCGTACATTTGATTGGTTTAAGATACGAGTTGAAATCGAAATTATACAGCTACGCCGAAAAAGGTTCATCAAAGTCATAGACTTTCGCTCCTTTGAATGACGCGGATGGAGGTTACATGAATGCTTGTGTGTCAAAAAAGTTTAAACTTTATTTATTTTACATCGATTACGAAACAAGTTCTCACAACTTATATTAATCACTCTCGATGGCTCTGGTGGCGGCGTATGTGTACATTATTGTGGAAGGAAACCAGAGGGCCCGGAGAAAATCCACGTGTCTGGACGGGCGATCACTGTACCCTCTTAAGTACGTGGCCAGGAAACGAACCCGGGACGCATTGGTGAGAAGCGAGTCGCGTTATAACTACGCTATCCAGGCACCCAATGCTTGTGTCTCAGTTGATGAATGTCTTATACACTCTTGCATACTGATGATTTGGAGTCTAGAGGTGATTGGATAAATGTATGTGAAGAGCTTAAAAGTTAACTTGCACTTGATTTTTCTCTCGTTCAAATTATAAAGAAAATACAGGGGATTTTTTTTTGGCACAGGTCCTTGACAAATTATACTCTTATTCCAAAACCCATCTGACATTTAAGTTAGCTACAGAAGTCACAGATGCACGCTGTTTTAATGAACGTCTGTGAGACAACGATATAAGATATAAAGTAACAGCGACTGTTGATTCTCAGCTGGTAGTGTCTGTAGATGTGACTAAATGATTTTAAGTTTGAACTTAAAGAAAAAAAAGTCCGGAAAAAATGCCGAAATTGCCAATATCCTTATGAAAAGCGTACTAATAGAGTGTTGAATTGTCTTTTATTAGGTTCACAATAAAAACAATTTGGATAGAGGATTTTCCTCGGCGTTTTCAAGGAAGCCGCTATATTATGATCATACGGTTTCATCACGTGTACTATAAAGGGATCACTTTTGTGATTTCAATTTCATTTCAAAAGATTACTTGATATTTCAGTTCGCTTTTTGCATAATTAAACATGTAAAAGCCAACAGGCTTAAGGAAAAGTAAAGAATAAGATCATAGTAAAATACTTTTCAATTAAAGTAATAAAATTCTAACTACCCCTCATATGATATGGTGATTAAAAGAAAATGACAGCATTGGCACTAGCAAGTTTGGATATTGATTCCATATAACAAAATGTATCAATTAAGTTTTCAAAACTCTGAAATGAGGGATCGTATTCGTACTTACATCGGTCCAGCTGCGGTACCCCGAATACACGGAGGGATCCGGGTAGAACCACCTACCTATCGCAAGCCAGCTGGAAGGCTTCCTCACATGAAAATCCGAATGACCCTGCCGGTTTTCGAACCCACGCGGTTAGGGGCTGAGTGAGTGTTTAAGTCAGCGACTTTACCCTCATGTTTCAAAGCTCTATATCAAGAAAATTTCAAATAAATGCAATCAAACAAAAATGTTTGCACTTCAACCTTTTATATGGAAATAACATTCCCCGATAAGAAATAAAAATCATCGATTTTTATATCATTGTTTGTAAACTGACCATACTTTTAAATGCCTCGTGCTAAAGCGTTTTGATACTCACCGGAAGTCGAACCACGATCAGCCTCGAATTCAATACTCTAGCTGGAAAAAAAAATCTAATAGTATCGAAAATACTGGTCTGTTATTGGTATGTTGTTTTTATTACGCGGTCATTGGCCTGAAAATGCTTTCAGCAGAGTACATCAAATTCTTCTTCTGGCTAAAAGAAACCTTCAAACTATACAATCCAAGTGCAACATAAACTTTTCTGATGAGATCCGTTCGTGTTAAACTAAACAAGAGAACGTGTTTTTATAAAAATGATATTTTTGCGATCGGTTAAGAAATTTATTCTTAAAATAAGTATATCAATTTTCTGTGGATCAGCAATATAAAAAAATATAGACGTAGTTATCCTCGAATTAAAAGTCGTAAAAAAGTAGTTTAACAATTCACAACCCATGTCATGGTTCAGAGGATGCATTTTGAAAGGCTGTGGGTGAGAATCTTTTTTCGGGTAACCTATCTACCGCCCCCCTCAAAAGAAAAAGATAAGAAAAAAAGGTCGATTGTCAAAATATTGTATAATTGTATATTTCTGCATTCCTATGCAAAGGGACGACAACTCTTGGATGTTATTAATAAGATGCAATATATCAACGACATGTACGGTATTTGGGTGCAGTTGGATAACCTTAGATTTTGATAAATAAAATACATATGCGTTGAAAACAAAACAAAACTTATAATTTTTACATGTGTTAATAAAAAATGTACAAATATATATTTTATAATTGAACTTGTGCTTGGCAAATGATGCGTTGTTCTGTTACCCCATACCTTCATTTTACCTCCTCTCTCTCTCTCTCTCTCTCTGTCTCTCTCTCTGCTATGGTATATAAATCACTGTGACAGCTGTCGTAGTTTTGAATAGAGACACATTTACACTGCCTGAGCAATCTGAAGGCCTACCATTATTTCAAAGATGATTTTTGAAGTGGTCATCTTTATTCCACAATTAAAATTGAGTGCCATTAGTGGAACTTTCGTGTGTTCTGATTGTCATTTTCATAGATAAAGACTGGTTTTACTTTAAATCATTTTGGTTGCCATAGCACCCAGGGTTCCGCACGGATCAAGTTTTTTTTTTTTTTTTTTTTTTTTTTTTTTTAACAATATTTGTGAAATTCCACACAAAGATACTCCATGTCAAGTTTCATCCATGGTTGTGTGATGGTTTCAGAGGAGATGTAATTAAATGGTTAACGACGGACGGCTCACGACACGAGGCGACCGGAATGCATACCTTAAAGAAGTAAATCAGTAAAATACTCAACAGAGATACTCAACAGAGTACACAACATAGATAGACTGATGCTAATGTATAAGACACTTTTATTTATTGATACATAGTTTATCATGTTTTTATTATTTATTATTGTTATAATTTATTTATTTATTTAAAGTCAACATCGTACATGCGACCACCTGTATTAAACGACTTATTTTTTTATTAAACGACCGTTATGAATCCCGCCCGAACGTATTTACTATATCAATTTATCCCATTAAGCAATTTTTTTATTATGCGACCAGCGACCACATAAATCAAGTCCCAGCACTTAAGATTATGCACAAAATCAACTTTTTTGAGCGACCGTGTTTGATTCCGTTGCTAATCATCGTGTACGCACAGGGGTTTGGCACGAAAGGGGGGGGGGGCATAAAATCACTATATATGATACAAGGGATACAACTTCCGATTGATCTAAACCCATACCTTCATCAGGAAAAAGCCAACAACTCAGCCATTTATGAAGGTATCTTTGAATACTTTGCACCTATCGCAAGCGTATACATTTATGTAATCAAAAGTCACCACTTTTTTACCCATACGAATTCAGGTATTCAACAATGAAACTCGCAATGCGAAACTAACCCCCGTTTTCCAAAATCTCGACACGCGTTCGTACAGGGTCGCTCACTCGGTCTACCAGTGTAAACAAGCGTTTCTGCGGCAAGACAATGTAAACCGATGCAATGATTCCATAAAACATATTAATTACTCACATCAGCATGCAGAAACTTTCCTCGGCACAAAAGAAATTCAGTTGAAATCGTCAATTTCAACCGTTGACCTACTTTCACTTCCATTTAGCCATTATGCAAATTACGTGACCAGTAATGCTACGCTGAATGCGATTGGTTGTAGAGGTAAACAACCTCCTGGTTCCCGATCTGCCCGTTAACTCATAGGCATAAAACGGAATAAAGCTATATTTCCGGTATTTACCGCATGCGAAAGAAAATGAACTATCAACAGAAAAAAGCTCAACAATTAGCGCTGAATGGTCATAGTTTTTTAAACGTTGCCCCAGTGGGTACTGGAAAGTCGCATGTTATAAAGAGAATTGCCGAAAGTTTATCTCACAATGGGAAAAGAGTGAAAATAACATGTTCTACAGGTATATCTTGCTGTGTTTATATTCACAAGTTCTTGGAACTCAGCGACGGTCGTTATGACCCTACCTTTACATGTATATTATGTAATAAACTCTCCCCAGTCTCTATTTCTTTATTGGATTTAACATCCCCCCAACAGTATTTCAGTTGTTTGGAAACGATGTCTACTTGAAACAGATGTAGCGCTGCCACACTGCAGTATTACGCCGATACCACACCCAGTCACATTATCCTGACACCGGGCAAACCAATCCAGAACTACCCTTATATGCTGAGCGTCAAGCAAAGGAGCTTCCAGGACCCTTTTTACAACTTTGGTATGTTACGACCGCGGATCAAACCCACTACTTCTTGATTCCAGGCCCAGTGGTCTCGAAAGTACTTTAAGTACGATCTCAGACTCATATTTGAGTATCATAATGAAATCACTATTTAAAGAAATAGGCATAGTCTGAGTATAAGTATGAAAATCATACTTAAGTACCATTTTTATTTTCAAGAACACAGGATCAGAGTGGACTCTATATTAAAAAAAAATCGTTTGAAGTTTTTTTTTCCTTTAATTGCATTAATTTGTATTAAATTATTGTATTATTTAATGGTAATGAAAGGAAAGGGAAATTTAATGTTTATTTTATTATTAAATAATTCATCTTAATTGTTTATAAAATTTCATATGCCTTGAGGTTGAGGTTCCAATCTCAAAATTCATAAATGACCATAAACAATTTCACATTAACAATGCTAATCTATATCTTAAAAGATAATATTGAAATTTCTCTCTTTGAATGATATTGCTTTGAAAATAAAATTAATGGGTTTTTCCCTTACTTAAATCAAGAGATATTGTCCTTGTTAAATCTCATAATTGAGATTTAAGATTTTGAGATTTCTGCAGAAATGAAAAAATTGGATAATTAAAGGAATGCTGTAAAATTTCAAGACAAAAGTATTTCAGACATTATGGCCATTTCACATTGAAAAAGGAGGTTTTTCGTTTTTGGTTCAGTGTATATATATATATATATATATATATATATATATATATATATATATATATATATATGCATTTTTGCGGGAGTTTTTTTTTTTTTTTTTTTTTTTTTGCTGAATTTAAAGGTTCAACATTTAAAATCATCATATTTGGTGGACTTTTTATCAAAACTCACCAATTCACTGACATTCTGATAGAAATTGTTATTTTTCTGACGTTATTTATAATATTAAAATGTTTCTTTAAAATCTCCCACCGGAGTCACAGCGTTTACAAAACACTTCAGCCCGGCTTACCTGTAGTATACCACACATTATGGGGAACCACTCACCTTATGTAGGCAGCCAATCAAAACGTCTCTTTCTTCTGTAGTTTGGGTGACTGGTCACGTAATTTGCATAAAGGCTAAATGGAAGTGAAAGTAAGCCAGCGGTTGAAATTTGCGATTTCTGCTGAATTTCCTTTGTACCGAGGGAAGTTTCTGCATGCCGATGTGAGTAATCAATATGTTTTATGGAATAATTGTATCGGTTTATATTGTCTTGTCGCAGAAACGCTTGTTTACACTGGTAGACCGAGTGAGCGACCCTGTACGAACGCGTGTCGAGATTTTGGAAGACAGGGGTTAGTTTCGCATTGCGGGTTTCGTTGTTGAATACTTGAGTTCGCATGGGTGAAAAAGTGGTGATTTTTGGTTACATAAATGTATACGCTTGCGATAGGTGCAAAGTATTCAAAGATACCTTCATAAATGGCTGAGTTGTTGGCTTTTTCCTGATGAAGGTATGGGTTTAGATCAATCGGAAGTTGTATCCCTTGTATTATATATAGTGATTTTATGCCCCCCCCCCTTTCGTGCCAAACCCCTGTGCGTGTACGCTGGAGCATGTGTATATTCATCTTTAACACATCCGAACAAACAAACCATTATCTCGATCATAAGTGCTCACCTGAAACCAATTTGTTTTGACCACGCATGACTGCACCATGTGCAACTAAATTCTAAATATAGTTGCTGGTTATGTACATTGCGTCTTATGATATACGACCAGGGCGCCATTTTGAAATAAATTTATCGGGGGTTTCTGGATTTATGCTAGACAGAGACATAAAGAAAGCTCATTGTTAAATAATATTTTTTCTTGAAATTGTCCGAATCCATCCATGAATTCGATGTCAAATGTTGTGTTTTTCCACCGAACACCAATTGCAAACGTCAGCCAATGATCCAAGGTATTATTTCAACATAACAGCTAAAAAAATCGAAAGATATGACGAAAAATAAACATGTTGATGTTTATTGATATAAAACAACAAAACATTGTGTAGTTTACATACGTATTCATGTTGTAATATAATATAACGTTATGATACAATTTAGCTTACAGTTTGTATATATGACTTGTTTGCCGGGAATTCCAAAGATATCTGTTAAGAGACCATTTCATTAAGCGACCATTTTTTGGCAGTCCCTTGAGTGGTCTCTTAATACAATGTCGACTGTATTTATTTATTTATTTATTTGATTTTCTTTCTTTGATTACTTCTTTTTATCCAGAAGCAGCTGTATCCAGAATAATATGCTTTCTCTCTGTCCCTCCCTCCCTCTCTCTCTCCCCCCCCTCTCTCTCTCTCTCTCTCTCTCTCTCTCTCTCTCTGTGAAATACACATATCTGTAAGAGGGATAAAAAAATGGATTTTTGTTTCGGAATCTGATCTCATCATTAAGCTTTTTTCAGATTGATTAAAACAAATACTAAATGATTTCTCAAATTCAAACTTAAGTTAAGTAGATAATCCGACAAAAGAAATACCGTTCAGTATAACCTCATATAACGACAACCGTAGTATAATAACCACCAGAACACATATTCTTTTGCAATGAGGCCTCATGAGGACAAGGGCCCTTCAATCGCTGAAATACTGTCGCAGCCGAGTTCGGGCGGAGAGGGCTGTACTTCATCTTAAATACTTAAAACCTTTGACTTATTTATTACTGCGATTGCAATTTAAAAATGAGCAATATGTAATCTGAAATCTAAGAGGATATATCTAGGATCATATGTCATCTCCGTCATACTTATATTAGATGTGTAAATCAGTGACTGTTACACAGACATCACGCTGCAATACCATGGAAGAAAGTACGGATTTCATTTAGGGCATCGCCTTTGAATGTGTTGATCTGAAACGCGATATTCGACAGTACGATGAATAAAAAAAACAACAACAAAAAAAACAACAACAAAAAACTGCACGATAATGATAATGCGACAGTACGATAATGAAATGTTTAAGACGCATTCAAAGGCAATGGTCCTAACTGGATTCCGTAGGAAGTGATACAAACCATGCACATATAAATATCCTGATATTACCAGGTGATCGTAAATCAACACTATAACTAATTTTCTTTATCGACCTGGGTCGTAGATCGTAGCTCAACCATTCAAATAAACCAAAATAAATGGTTGAGCTGGTGTCGTAGATCGTAGCTCGACCATTCAAATAAACCAAAATAAATGGTTGAGCTGGGTCGTAGATCGTAGCTCGACCATTTAAAATGTTCATAGAATAGTCGAGCTGGGTCGTAGATCGTAGCTCAACCATTCAAATAAATCAAAATAAATGGTTGAGCTGGTATACATACCAGGTCGAGTAGCTCACGACAGGATTTCCCCTTACGTTTAAACCGAAAGCCAATGTTTTATGATCGACACATATACTTACAGCGAAAATCAAGGCTAAATTTTATGATCGACATACCGAGGACGGGAAAAAGTGAAATCCTCGGAAAAGCATGAAGTTAGAAAAAAACGAGGATATTCTTTTCTCTCGTAAGCTAATAATTTCCGGAATCCTTAAAAATCTAGTATAAAACATTAAAGTAGTCCGAATAGAAACTCGCATGAAAGCCACTAGACACAGTACTGATCTCTCGCACCGGTGTTGTAAAATAATGTTATTTTGGTGTTTCCGTCGTTTCGACAATATTTCAGTCGTATAAAGACGTCCAGAAACGTGCAGGTGGAAGAAGAAGGGGGGGGGGGCGTGACTGAGCACAGAAAATACACTTGATAATAACAATATGAATTAATGTATAAAATAATATTTCTTATCGTAAGACGCCTCCACCCCTCTTAAATACGCCCATGAAGGTCAGAAACTATTGGGGCCCCAAAGATAGTGTTATAAACATTAAGCTTTCTTTAAAAGGGCCTAGGCAACACCTAAGGACATTGGTGTAACCATGCACTTTCAAAAACACAATATAAAAATGCTTTCCAATGCACACCTGATAAAACTAACACTTGAAGAAAGATAATTTAAATAGTTTATCTAATAGCAAATCATCCACCGAGCCATCAAACCAGATTTACACAAAGTCTATCGAAGAAAATCTATTGTCCCGATAAAGATGACTGAATAACAGATAGCAAACATCGCTTGAATTTTATTTCATCCTATGTAAATTAAGTCAACAAAATCAGCTGCCGATATCCTGATCAAAGTTGTAGGTCACCGATAATGGTATGTGTTTGGGGCATTCACTTGAACTTCCGGTTTGCACCTAGAAACATAGCTATGGGAGCCGCTGATTCAAACGTACTTATGTACTAAACCTAAGATAACGTTTCGTGACAGGTCTCTGTCATATGCATTCGGATATCTCAAACATGGATGACAAAGGTATTTACATTATCTTTGAATCTTTGTATTGATATTTTGGTTTAAGTAAAGCACCGAATATGTTATTTGCTTGTTTGTTTTCTTTTCTTTTTTATTGTTTTGTTTTCCCTTTTAAAATACATGTTACCAACCATTTTAACTGAGAACCTTTGCTGAAAATGTAGATACAACATATTAACTTAATTTAAATTCATGAATATCAGTTGGAAACATTAATCCAAATGAATACTTATTTTTTGTCACACCTATTTTGTAAAAAAAAAAAAAATGCAAAAGAAGTTAGCAAATGATTTTTATTGCAGAAATCAGTCGTATTTGTCTATATAATTGATTCACCAATTTATCATTCCTTTACTGAACATTTTTAACGTTATTTGCTTCAAAAAAGCGTTTGCCAAATATTTGTGTCCAGTCCGTTCTATTCCTGGTAGCATTTTAACTAAAACAATATTTACTAGTTATATATTCATGTAGTTTGTTTTCTTTATTGAACATATGCAAATTATATCAAAGAACAATGACGTGTTGCATTATCTTATCATCAGAATGTATTATCCAATATGTCAACAAATTGACATGATAACACTTTGTACAGATACCTTAGAGGGGATTGTAATACAGAATTCTGAATGTTACAGCCTAAGCCTCGGTAACATTGGAGTAATTAAATCGTAGTTAACCGTAATGGAAGATATTTGTAGTTGGCCGTAGATAAACGTGGTTAAACGTACTAGGCGTAGTTGGACGTAGTTAAACGTAATTCAACGTAGTTATAACCGTAGTTCGAACTCGTGATTTGGCGATAGTTGGCTCAAAATTTTTCAACATGTTGAAAAAAATGTCTACTGTCAACTAGGGTGACGTGACCCTACTGACATCGTACTTTGAACGTCGTTGACCTTACTTAAACGAACTTGACTCTACTTGACCGTAGTGTTTACCGTAGTTGACGGTAGTAACATGGTACAAACATTTCTACTACGGCTTACAGTACGGTCAACTAGGGAGGTAATACGTTTTAATTACGTTAATAATTATGTACGTTTAACTAGGATTTACTAGAAAGCAATGTGTAATTAGAAAAGTCTTGGCCACGTGGTAACTGCCGATCCAGGATTACACAAAAATTGTATCTCTTGAATTTAATTGTATTTCAAATGCATACGTACACAATGGTCGACAAAGTCACCATGGCGAGGTACTTGGGACAGGTTAACATGGAACTTGTTGGTCTGGTATGAAACCAGATCCAAAAACACAAAATGACCGTGGCCACACCCTGGCTTAGCCGTACTGCACAGGCTCAGGCATGGTGTTTACCGTAGATCAACGCTGTTGATCCTAGTTTGCCGTAGTTGTGCCTACTTCGAACGTAGTTGATACGTAATTAAACGTTGTTAAACGTAGTAATACCGTAGATAACCCCAGCCATTTCATCATAGTTTAACGTATTTAACCGTATTTACCCGTACTTTGCCGTACTCGAACTTTCTTTATATCTATCTTTTGGCAATTTTTAACGTATTTCGAATCTACTTCAACGTAGTTGACCGTAGTGACAATACGGCAAACTACGTTCACACTTACTACGAATAACTACGTTCCTGAACGAAATATGACCACCTCTTTACGCTTTAAAAATATTTGCACGTATAAAATTGCTCCTTTTTACTTACTGTTCGCAACTCTTTGTTAACGATTTTTTTTATTCTACCTGCCAGTCTGTCCATCTCAGTCCACGCATCTGAGTGAGTTTGATCTGATACAAAATTATGCAGATACACAGTTTTATAATCACTCCGTTGCACTGCTTCTACATGAATTATACACCCCTGTTTAGGAGAGTATATTGCACCTCAAATAAATATGTAATTTACTTTAAAGCAATACACCAGCTTATTCGTTAAACGTCCCACCGACAGTATGTCAGTCATTTCGGAAACTTTACTCAGATACAGATATAGTGTTATTCTTCACTATGATATGCCACTCCATAGTGGCAAGATACCCCAGTGAGGAAGCCTTCCAGCTGGCTTGCGGTAGGTCGGTGGTTCTACCCGGATGCCTCCGTGCATTCGGGGTCTTCCTCCACCTGTAATTAGCTGGACGTCGCCATATGACTGAAATACTGTCGAAGCGACGGTAAACTCAAATAGTCAATCAAGTCAAGATACCCCAACCTGGCCCTTGAACTACCCTTATGCACTGAACCCCAAGCGCAAAAGATGTATACCAGTTATATTTCTAACGAATTCGGTAATCGAGCAGACGACCTCCCGCTTACGGTTTGGCTGCTCTTACCGCTTAGCCACCAGAACCGGTTCGATATTCTATAGTATTTTTAGAGTCGTAATGTTTTCGCGCCTTACTATCTGATATTGTACTGTTGTTCATTGATATTTTTATTGACTAAAACAATCTCTTTGCAAATTTTGTTACTGTATAACACCCTGACATCTGTAACAAATAAACTTAAAATGATTGCTTTTGTTTGAATTTGCATTTTGGAAAATATAGGAGAAGGAAAGTTAACGAAGTGTTATTTTGTGAATAGTTTTGAGTTCGATCATCCTAAGATAAACTAACATAAAAAGGAAAATTTATAGATTAAGTAGAAGAGATATTTGAAGGGAAAAAAGAATTGACCCTTTACCGACCAGGCAGTATATCTATGACTACATATCTCGTCAATCATTTTGCTAATAACAAATGTCAACTAGTTCACGACTTCCTTTTAATGAATAATTCATGACGAATTCCGTGTTTGCGCATAACAATTGAAGCATTTCAATTTGATTGACTGCAGTACACCATCTGGGACTGGTACATCCACGCACGCGCAAACATACACACGTTGGTATGCATACATACTAAGGAGATTTTCATTACCATCGTTTTATTACGTTACCTGTGCTTAAATTCAATATTTTGATCAGATATTTCTATTTCATGTAAATAGTTTTAAACAAAAGAATAGGAATCAAATTATGAAAGAAAAATATTTATTTTATAACCTTTTTTTCATGTCAAACTATGGATAGCAGGTTATTTCTGTGGGCAAAACATTTTTCAATTTTGCCATAAAATAGAGCAAGTTAAATTCTGACATTAATTTTCTGCGTCTGTCTGTCTGTCTGTCTGTCATTGCTTGTAATTTAATGGTCTATCTAATGACGATCTTGAGCTTAGGGCGTCGTGGCTACATAACTGCAGTTCCGAAGGCAGTGGGTTTGAACCCAGTCTAGGGCAAATATTTTTCATGCCTTTGTCATGCGTAAAGTACTGGTTCAACCAAGGGTCCGTCGAAAAGGATTAGTATAAGTTGTAAGAACGTGTATACGGGTCGACATTGAAATACATGTTTAAACTTGATATTCGAAAATGTAAACAAGGGACCGAAGTGTTTATATTTGTGTCTAAGGACATAAATCTAACAAGGATGGCGTTGTTCATGATAAAGGTGTAGCATTCGTGTAAATCAACTAGGCAAAAGTCTGTTTATTGTATGCCATAACTTTTACAATCAGTAAGTATGAGTTGAATTGTTGTCTGCAAATTGTGACAGAAATACAACTTACCCATAAATATAAATCATTCATTTCCTTTGGAAGAGTTGTGATACATATGTAAATATAATGTTTGTAAAACATCAATAAACGAATAAATAATATCCCAAATGATAACTAGTCTATCTTGATATTGCGTTGGGTTGATTTACACTTATATACAAATGTACATGCAACATACCCCCCCCCCCCCACATGCCTTGGTATAAATATTGGCGTGTGTGCCTCATACCTCAATATGACGGTTTGTACCTCGATTTGTTTATACAAAGTGTTGTCATACCGAGGTAAATTTTCCGAGGTATTCGTTTCTGTACCTCGGTATGAAATCCAACTTCAAATTAATCATTATTTCAACCCCAACTCCAAACCAGACTACATAAACTAACTGTAACCCTATCCCAAACCCTTTGCCTAACCCAAATACTGAAAAAGACATACCGAGATACGAACCCCACCCCCCACCCCCCACACACACACTCACTGTTTCGTGACCAATCATTTTCTTTAATATCGAAGATATATATTATACTTTTCAAGTTACAAATGGACACACCGTTAAATAATTCAAATAATTGTCAATTGCAACTTTAACCTCCATTTATAACACCATTGTACATATCACGCTGACATTTCATTCGTATATACTCTAGCATTACATAATTTTTTTTTTTTTTTTTTTTTTTTAAATGGGTCAGCGCTAAAATACCTCTATTTCTAGGAAAGGAAATGTCAGTATGACAAACTGTATGTAATCAATCTAACCATTAGCTACTGACGACAATGCTTTTATCTTTGATATATATATATATGTATTGAGTTGTCTACATAGACATCAACCACTGCTTAATTGATCGAGTAGTTTAAGTACACATTACATAAAACTAAAGTCAAAAATAATATTATTTTAATAACCGTAGCCCGTATCACGTGAAAGATTCTTACATTACCTTTTCAAAAAATAAACAAAAAAAAGTAATCAACTTTAATATAATATCTATCAAAATGTAAATATTGTAATAACGGTGAATAATTTGTGTCAGCTCTATCAGACTGACATCTCAGCCAACATCTATGGACTATTTATCTATGAAAATCTATCGGTCTCCAGTTATGCAGGACTCCCAAATGTCCGACCTTGATATTTCCGGTTTTATATAAACGTGGGACAGTTGGGAAGGCACCATGCTAGTCGATGACGTACTATTTATTGCCCCTTATCGCTGTGGGTCCGGGTACCAGCAAGGGACATTCGGAATTTTCATATGAGGGCTTGCAATGGGTCGGTGGTTCTATACGGATGCCCTTGAGCATTCGGGGTCTTCCTCCACCTGTAATTAGCTAGACGTTACGTCAACTGACCTACAGCGACGGTAATCTCAATCACAACATACGCTGAAATTTAGGTCAGTCAAGTAAAATTTAGGTCAGTCAAGTAAAATCCTTTGAGCCAACACCCTGTTTTCTGGAATTATAATATTGGATCTATATGTTACCGATATATACGTGTTTATCCCACGGTTAAATTGGTAATTAAGGCTAATTACAGTATGGCTTAACAATAGAATATACTAATAAACGAAGTAGAGGATGCATTCCATTTTATATTGATATGTCCACTTTATAATAACTTGAGAACTTCACTAATTACTAAATACATTACAAATAGACCGAATATGTTGAAACCTTTTGAACTGCTTAACTATGAAAGAAAACTAGCGTTGATATGATTAGCGAAGTTCTGGAAAAAAAGGCTTTTATAAACAGAGACAACATTCATATCTAATATATTTAAATAGCGTTGTGCTGCCATTGTCTATAAAAATGGATGTATGTACATATACGTGTAGTTGTTTGTATTTGTGTGTATATAGATATATGTACTGAGATATATGTAGACACACGGGTAAATGCATATATTTATATATGTGTATATGTAAGAGGGCAAGTTCTCCTCTCTCTTCCCGCTCCCCATCTCTACTACTCTCTCCCTATGGCTATCCCTTTTATGTCAGCTGTATTTGTGTAAAGCTACTTTATACCTTGTAAGTATAAATCCAACAAAGTTCTAAAGTTCTTAAAATGGCACATACGGAATATAGGGACGCTGTGACCTAAGTATTGATTCTGGTTAAGCCTGTTTGTACTTTAAACCTGTCAAATGACAGATACGAATACGTTCTTTTTAAAGATATATGATATTAATATGAATAGCTCTTGAATTGTTCTTTTAAACTATTTCGTCGAGAAACAAATTTTTACAACTGATATTAATCTCTCTCGAGCCTGGGTTGGACCAGTATTTGGCGCCTGGGAAGGCACTGAAAATTCCTTGCCCTGATGGGTTTCGAGCCCGAAACTTTCAGAACCCCCAGTTACGTAAAGCACAACAGGATCGCAGCACCTTCATTGAATTTAGTTTTTATTTTATGTGTTTGTTTGTTTGTTGGGTTTTACGTCCCACCGACAGAATTTCAGTCATTTGGAGACAATGTCTACTTGAGACAGATATAGTGCTGTCACACTGCAGTATCACGCCGTAGACATGTGGCATGATACCCCACCAAGTCACATTATCCTGACACCAGGCCAACCAGTCCTGGAACTACCGTTATATGCTGACGCCAAGCAAGGGAGCTATACCAGTACCATTTTTACGACTTTGGTATGTCGCGGCCGTGGATCGAACCGACGACCTCCCGCTCCCGAGGCGGACGCTCTAACCACTCGGCCACCGGGGACGGTTTATTTTATGCGTAATACTCTGAGATTCATTTATTCAGATCTAATCCGATTTCATTTGATTAGCACGTAGGAGTATATGATTTATTTCAAGTTCATTTCTGGGGAAAAGTGTCGTAAAATTTATTCCGATCAAAAGATTTAGATATCGTTTTCATACATACACTCAAGCACGTTTTCGGCTTAAACAGTGAAAAATAACTGTAAAAACATGCATTCGATTTAAAATAATATTTCGACGATAATGTATATTTGTTTTTTGGGTTTTACTTTTCAGTCATTTGGAGATTATGTCTATTAAGGCACTATATTTTTCTCAAACAGACATTGATGATTACACAGTACATGTCATAATGTGATACACAAATAGACATGATGATTACACAGTACATGTCATAATGTGATACACAAATAGACATGATGATTACACAGTACATGTCATAATGTGATACACAAATAGACATGATGATTACACAGTACATGTCATAATGTGATACACAAATATTCATGATGATTACACAGTACATGACATAATGTGATACACAAATAGATGATTACACAGTACATGACATAATGTGATACACAAATAGACATGATGATTACACAATACACAGTACATGTCATAATGTGATACACAAATAACATGATGATTACACAGTACATGACAAAAAAATAAATGTCACCTGATACGAGGGCAATGTTTGTTTATAATACAAACAATTTATAATACAGACAATTTATCTTGCTTGTATCGGAAATTCGATATATATGTAGGACTTCGTGAACAACTGCTGATCATATGATTTACAATTCGTTTGATTTCTATGTAAATAAAGGCGTTTTTTATGGGGGTCTATCTTTCTCTAACTTGTATTCCATATTTCAAACACAGATTTCAATGATATTAAAATGTAATTAGACATCCCTAATTTCCATGTGTATATGTTTGTAAAGCAGCACAGTTAACCGTGTTTGATATAGCAATTAAGGAGGTGTGTGTGTGTGGGGGGGGGGGGGGTTCTTATCAAATATGTGTGCTAAATGGTGGTGAAATGTATAGTGTATTCTAATTAAATTATCAATTTTGCTTCCATTTTTTTTTCGTTTTGTTATTTGTTTTTGTTTTGATTACCTAATTTATACATTGACAAAAATGCTGGGCGTATAATACACCATAGTTGTTATTTTTTTGTACATTATTATATTATAATTTATGAGTATCTCACTGGTACATCTTTACTGATGTTGTTCCTACCCACAGACCCTGGGATGGCGACTGATTATGGGGCCCGACAGAGGAAGGTTGGAGACACGGAGGGCTCCAGCACGGACTCTGTGGCAGTTGAGGAGGTTCATATGAAGAAAGAAGTCGGCTTCATCGGTGGCGTCTCGCTCATTGTCGGCACCATTATCGGTAAGTTGTTCACTGTCGACAAAAACACACACAAATAAAAAAAAAAAAAAAAAATAAATAAATAAAAAATATATATAAATATAAAACTTAACATAAAAACTTAACATAATGGAAGATGCGGTTTAGTATACTGTAAACTATTTAATTAAATAAAGACCCGAATTTTTGGTGACGTGTCGCGCATTGTCATTTACGACACAGTTATCCTCATTATCGGTAAGATGTTCAGTACCCCCCCCCCCCCCAAAAAAAAAAAAAACCCCCACAAAAACAACAAACCCTTAAGATCTGTAGCATTCTGAAAACTACAATATTCAGGCCTCTGTGTAATACATAAAAAGCTTCTTCACTTGTAATAATTTTGAAGATATATACCTCCTTGATTTATCAACATTAAATTTTTTAATGCACCGAGTAGCGGATTTTACCGGCGGGAATAATATTCTGCGTCATAAAAATGTTTTTTTTTTCAACGTGGTATATAGGAAGTGGCATATTTAGGACCTTCAGTTACTTAAAATAATCAAATTTATGGTGATGCACTATGATAGATTTTCTATTTGAGCAAAAACTAAAATTGAGATGTTTCAAACCCTCAAACTAATGCTTGGACAGCGTCCTAAAATATCGCTCTTATTTAAGCAATATTTTAGAGGACGTTGTCAAAATGCTGGTGATAATTGTTTTTTTGGCAATTCTCATAAAAGTGGTGGTGTGTAAACCACTTTGTTGGAATGACAAAATTCGATCATGCCAGCTCTTATTGAAGATAATTTTTATTAACTGTTAATAAATTAACTGCTACTCATTAATGATAGAGGGGTATCCAAGTCGTTACAATTAATCTTTGTTATTTCGCTGTACTTTAAGTCCGTTACAATTGATCTTTGTTATTTCGCTGTACTTCTAAGTCCGTTACACGTGGTATATTGGATACTACATAAATGTTATTTCAAACCGAGTATCCTTTCGGCTAAAATTATTGCATTAACCAAATTTACTGCTACCGAAACGCCCGGTATTTGCTTATCAGACCCCAAAATTGTTGCTTGATTTTAAATAGAGATATCACTTCATGAACCCTGAACAGTATCTACATGTAACGCATTTGCATGTGCTGAAATTTATGAGCTCCGAGAAAGTCTTAAGAGGAATGAAATGAAGTGAACGTTTACATTTGAAAATGCAACAGAAACCGATATGTTTATATCCAGAGTTTTAAATCATTCTGGGTGACACACATACACACCACTATCTCTAGTGTGTATTTATTATTAATCTAGCTAGCCCAAAATCATGGGGAGATTTTCGATTTATTTTTTCAAGTTTGGTAGTACTACCAAATCTATAGGCATTCAGGAAAAAAAGTCGGTGAAAGATCACAGATAACAAAGTGCACACTTTCTTTTGAAATGGGTGCATTCCGCCCTCACGGACGGGTGACACCTCCTCCGCCTTGTTTAAATGTGGCCTAGCGCACCAGATAACTGTCATATTAAAAGAAAGCATGTGTACAAATGTATCTATAATGCACGAGTCTGTCTAAGATACGTATCCACAAGGGTTCAAAATCACAATGACAATAATGACTTGATACTTGAAATATTTCAACTTTCATTGCGACAGATTTGGACACATTCGCAGTTTCTATCGATTGGTTTGTCTGTCTGCTGTTATTTCATGTGTGTGTGTGTGTGTGTGTGTGTGTGTGTGTGTGTTATTATCCGATTTACTCTCTCTCTCTCTCTCTCTCTCTCTCCCTATTTATAAATAAATATGTGTGATATTTATATATAAATTGGGAGAGAGAGAGAGAGAGTAAATCGGATAAGAATTGTTATTTCATATAAAATATTACAAAACACGTTCATGCAGACGTTATTTAGAGAGCCACTGGGTTAAGCCGCTTTATAACGAACTTAATAGCTCATTCATGATCGAGTCTAGTGGAATTTTATAATGAAATTCTAATTCGTGCGATTGTAAAACAGAACAAAAATATACATGACTGCATTGTACATTACTATTTGTTATCTTACACATAGAGAATAGTAACGAACAAAAGCTGGAAAAAAAAAAACACATTTGACGTGTATATGTTATAAATTCTCACAATAACAGTAAATAACACATATTCAAAAGTTAATCGCATCAAATACATTTAATCCAGGCCAATATGTATATAGATTTCACGTACGTGACGTGGAGTTATGAATTAATTCGGTAACGTGTTAGTTACATATTAAGAAAATACGTGATAGTTATACGAAATCGGAAACGACTATATAAGCATATTGCCATATGGTAAAATGAGATAAATCACACAATTAAAAAAATGCTTAAATTCAATTACATTCAATCTTAAATCTTTTTATCTAAAATGCCTAGAAAGTAATAATAAGAAAAAAAGTGACACATATAGGAACACATCTATTTTTAACATATATCAAGGTAATCTAATAAGACTGTGTAGCTTGATATAGGTGTTATTATTTTTCAATTATTCAAAATATTATAGAGACTGTCTTAACCCACAGACGGTCAATATAAATGTCTTGATAAGTTGGTCTGCCCCATGTTACGTCTCTCTCGATCTTGCGGAATGTGTCATGTTTACGATATTTACTCTGTCAGCTAACCTCTTTCTATTTATTTTAGCCCGTACGTGTTTTGTGGAGAAACACTTGAGTAGTATCATTATATGATTTATCTTAGACTCTCTCTCTCTCTCTCTCTCTCTCTCTCTCACACTAACAGTTTTCACGTGTTTGATAATTTCACATGGCAAATACTTCAGATGAAAGCCCATGTATGGAATTAGCTTTTAGTTTAATTGGTTACAGTACTTGTTTAATCAGTCCATCCTTAAGGTTTAACCCCAGCAATACCCATATTCCATATCTTGCCATTGGATGGAAATATTTCTATGAATCTTTGTCACTTTGAAGACATCCAAAAATAAGAATGTTTCACCGAGAGTTTTTCGAGGTTTTTTAGATGTAGGGGAGGCAATCTGTATTTAAGTTAACATTGAAGTCTGTGGGAAATATTCAATTTCTGTGAATATGAAAAACTGAATGGCCATTTGTCCTCCTTTTTGTCGGCTTTGATGGCATAGAACTTTCACCCTATTCACTTCACTTCAATTCACACTAATATGGTTTTACTGTCTGAATTTGTTACTCATTAAGCTGAACAGAGAGTTTCCAATTTGTTTAAGACGCATAGGAAACTCAACTTAGAAAAGTAAAGTGATATTCGAATTTACAAAATTGTTCAGATGGATCTCGCATGGACAGTCAATTAAATCCAGTGATAAATTCATACAACCAACCTGCGGTATTTGTAACTCAAGCCAACAAAATCACGGGAAAAGTTTAACCTCCCATTTGTCAGGGAAATGAGACAGCCTAATGAGTACAGCCATTTTACAGACGGAAACATTTGCCGCCAGCTGAGAAAACCATCCCGGAAGTAGATCCAGTCGGGAGTGGCAGCATCCATATTCTGCTATCAGCCTTTTAACAAGAGATGCTGAAAATAGTAAAAGCCGAATACGTTATCCATAATTGATTCAAAGCAACAGGCGTGAATACATTATGTTTTCTCTTGTTTATCTCTTTTGTTTCGTTGTAATGTGTAGTCAATCGTATTTTAATTTTTATGTTATACAGCTGTAATCAGGTCAAGGTTTACTTGACTTAAGACACGGCCCAAATTTACAGCACGGTTAGTGTACCATTAAATCTAATACATTGTATAATAATTATCAAGAATCAAAATGGTGGTTATCTCACAGAATATGTCACATTCGTTGCACTGAATTAAAAATGAATCTATTTTTAGTGGATTTCATCATAATTATTTATTGTAATGATTTGAGTATATATTTATATATATATATTAATACAGTATTTCCCGCTTTTAAGACCATCTTCAGACTGAGACAAATTACTCTCATTAGCGAGTCTGAACATTATATTTGTTTTCTTTCTCCTTTCATTTATTCACTTTTTTTCTTTCTATTTTACACTTTCATTATCGCCGGCCCAGGGCAGCGATATTATATTATCGAGCATGAAACTTTTTACTCCCGCACCGCTGACGTAAAAGTGAAACAGGTTCCTTCTCAGACGGTCACAGAAAAATTAACAGATATGATTACCGGGAACAAGCTCTGGGAAACTGCGTTGAACGCTGGGTTATAGGCATGTTGCTAGAAGGAGCTAGACTGGTAGGCGCGTAAATGGGCAGTTTCGATTGGAGTACGCCCCTTTGTTAAGGCCATGTTTACCAAACAGACATGATCTGTCATTATATGAGTAAAAGTATCATTCAATTTTACTATAATTAACTTGGTTGTTTTTGTCATTGTCTGTACAAGTCTTCAGCACTATCGATAATTTCAAGTTGTGTGGTATGAAGTGTACGGTATGGGACTATTAGCTTTTTTTTTGGTACGGTCTAAGACATTTACATATCAACAAGGCTTTGTTAGCCTATTTTCTTTTCGTCGTTGATTGATGCTGAACCAAACATGATAACATTACTCAGCTATGAACCTCTCCTTCAACTGCAAGTACTTCGTCATATACTTTCCCTTTACGTAACATTGTAACTTTCTGATCACTTAGCAAACGGCGATCTTTAGCATTTTTGAAATGCTAATACTTGTTTTGTATTTTAAATCAGTCAATATATGTTTTAACTCATTTTCTCAATAACGACCAAACAATGATTAAATTCCTGAATCAAAATCAATATCTCATTTCATTCATCTTTAATTGGCATAACAATAAAATCTCATTAGTTTTTTTTAGTTTTTTTGGTCAGGGTAAGGCTTTGGGTTAGGGGTACTGTTTGTGGGTAGTGTTTGTGTTTTGTTTGACTGGCTGGCTGGATTACATACTGAAGTATGAATCGGGAAAATATACCTCACTATGACAATATTCTACATGTAAATCGATGTAGAGCCAAACTTAGGATACATCGGCAAGATGGCAAGACAAGATTGTGTGTGATTTTTTTAAGACATGAAAAAAAAGAAACATATTTAAAGATACAAAAAATACAAAACACAAAAAAAAAACTTACAATGTGTACGCCTACAATTGTACAGTTGAACATATTTTTATATGTTTGGTAGATTTTTTTTTTTAGTTTGAGTTTGGAATTATTCGAGTAGGGACTGCGATTAGATGCTTGTCCCAGTGAAACTGTCTAAGACATGCTGAATTATCATGTATAATCCTTCAATAAGTAAACAATATTAAAATAGAAACATATAACAAAAGGTACTGGCAACTTGTAAAAATGGTTATTACAAAATAGAAAAACTAAAAATATCTTATATCTAAATATTCCAAACAAAATACAAAGAAATTAATTATAATTTACTTAGATATAGATATTTTATTTTTCAACCAGAAGGTCATAGACTTATGTGGCTACAATTCAGCAAAACATGGTAACTTGGTGAAAATAACATATACATGAAGAATCAATATCGCAAAAAATACCACCACCACCACCAAAAACATCAAACAAAACATTTCATCCTCGTTAAAGGTTTGTTTTTGATGTTTGCTGTTCAGACAAAGCACTGATTGCCAATGAATTATTTCTTTAAACTAGAAATCCCCACAAGAATATCGGCAAGTTTCCCAATTACATCTGTTTTTATTTGGTTTCAGGTTCTGGTATCTTTATATCTCCCAAAGGCGTGTTGGAAATGACCGAGTCCGTTGGCCTCTCCCTCATTGTCTGGACCGGAAGTGGAGTCTTAGCCATGTTAGGTTTGTAATGTGGGCTGGACATTTCCGGTGTTTGTTTAATGGGTTTTGCGTCCAACACATGGTATCATTCATGGTACTATTTGCGAGCAGTTCGAGGCCAATCTTGCTGAACCATTAAAAAGCGTGCAAAGCTTGTATGCATTTTGTCAAAGTATATGTCGATAATTAAATCATAGAAATGTTCCATTGATTCATTCTAACTTTAAAATGATGATTCAATTACAGATATTAACATAAAATCTGTGAGAAAGTGCCCTATTTTCGGAGGGTGTCAAGACAGTTCTTAACTTTCCTTAATGTCGTTATCTAAACGTTATCTGACTTGTTTACAAAAATACCTATATTCATAGACTAAAAAAAAACCGCGAATGTCGGATATTTAATTTGTTTATTTCAAAAGATTTTGAAATATAATCAGGCATATTTAAATAGAATGGAGCATGACTTATGTCCGACATTTATTTTGTCACTAAAAGAGACGAGTTTAATGGAGGGGTAAAACTGTGATAAAAATGGCGTTAAATATCGACGATTTATACATGTTCGGGTGCAATCTTGCTGAACCATTAAAAAGCGTGCAAAGCTTGTATGCATTTTGTCAAAGTATATGTCGATAATTAAATCATAGAAATGTTCCATTGTTTCATTCTAACTTTAAAATGATGATTCAATTACAGATATTAACATAAAATCTGTGAGAAAGTGCCCTATTTTCGGAGGGTGTCAAGACAGTTCTTAACTTTCCTTAATGTCGTTATCTAAACGTTATCTGACTTGTTTACAAAAATACCTATATTCATAGACTAAAAAAAAACGCGAATGTCGGATATTTAATTTGTTTATTTCAAAAGATTTTGAAATATAATCAGGCATATTTAAATAGAATGGAGCATGACTTATGTCCGACATTTATTTTGTCACTAAAAGAGACGAGTTTAATGGAGGGGTAAAACTGTGATAAAAATGGCGTTAAATATCGACGATTTATACATGTGGCGTTCATAAAGTCTTTAAGTATATTTTACAGGCATATTTTGATTTTACCAGGTTCTCTGTGCTATTCTGAACTCGGGACGCTAGTTCAGAAATCCGGTGGAGAATATGCTTATATTTTCGAAGCTTTCGGACCAATACCAGCATTCCTATTTGCATGGACTTCCGTTATTGTCATTCGGACGTCTTCTATAGCCATCATATGTTTGACATTTGCCGAATACACTGCGGCTTTCTTTCCGTATTGCGGTGCTCCGGACATACCAATCAAACTTGTAGCTGCCCTAGCCATTGGTAAGTTTAACTTTATGTATGGTGTTAAGCTTATACTCTTTATACACGAGCAAGTGGGTTAAATGAATTGAGAAAGCTAACTAATCTTTATATAGCATTTCTCTTCTAAAGGCTCAGATAAAGACAGTAAACAGAGATAGTAAACTCCTGTAAAAGCCAGTGGAAAAAAATGTTTTAGCACACAGCAGGTCATTGAATATTACAAATTATCAAAAAATTATGTACGGATCACAGAGGAAAATGCAATCATATTATAAAATAAACATTTCCCTACTGCAAGGATATGTTTCAGATGCATTTATTTTGTAAGTTATTTAAATTTTGATTTGAATGCAAAAATTGTAGCAGAAAAAAAACACATTTTACATGCATAGTTATCTTTATGCAGTTTTTTCTATTTAACATGAACATTTTAATGACTCGACTTACTTTAAAACATAAGGTATCATTTCGATGATAATGTTATGTTCTATAATAAGATATAATTTAACTCCATATTACTTCAATAGAATAATAAAGGGAGGTAATAAAATGAGCTAGGTAGACTTATACTTCTTTGCAACTCGATTTCCTGTATTTATTATCCATCAAAAGGTGTAATACCACATAAATTTCTTTCATAGGTTAAAAGCAAAAACGGGAAAAGGCAGAGTTAAAGCTGAACTTCATGTATATGCTCTTTATCAATAACAAAATCTCCTTTTACAATTCTAAAGTTCTGCTCCGAACAAGCATTATAAAATATTTACAAAAAAATATAAAAAATAATAATTAAAAAAAAAAATAATAAAGGGAGATAAATCAAAACTAGGGGCAATATGTGCAATATCAATTAAATCTCTTATATAGTTTTAGAAACACTCCGGACAAAAAAAGGTATCAAGGGGAGATAACAAGAAAACCAGGTTCGATAGAGTTATTTCTTCGTTTGCACTACATTTACTCCCAATGCCTATTATCATTGTATGAAGTAAAATCCTTTTATTCCTTTTCGAGTTATACTTCGGACAGACAGACAGATCGACAAACGGAAAAATTGTCGACTATGTGGAAGCATAAAAAACGAAAGAAATGCAACAAAAAAAAACTGTATCCAGTCACACATTTGAAATTAATAATGCTTGCGCATCTTACTTCTTCCTACACATCTTCCATTCAGGTCACCAAAACAAATAAAAACGAGCAATATTCAGCAAGAGTAACGGTTTATCGCAAAACCTGGCTTTGTCTTTATTACATTAAAATTACTCTACTTTTTTTCCATTGTGAATGTTTGATTTATGCACAAATAGCACACAAATCGAAGCACGGACAATATGGTCCCCATGTGGCCCAACCACGTTAAGGTGAGATCAAAAGAATTTCAGAATTTTGTTCAAGATACAATTTGATTAGATTAGCCAGTGTCTGTTCTAAAATGCGAGATTCACAATGTCGAATGCCTCACTTGAATTTCAATCATGTGTGTGAAAATATCACAAGACACAAAGAAAAAAAAGGGGGCATGTCACCATACCCTATGCAACCGCTATAATATTGTCTGTCCCATGCTGATTCCGCCGTATTGATTTATCATGGTAATTTTTATATGTGCACCGGATGGAAAGTTTACCGAATTTAAACGAATGAAAATATTTTTGCGAATATTATGAAGGCTGCAATTCAGGAAATGTTTTTCTCAAAAAAAAATAAATAAATAAATAAACATAAATAAATAAAATGAATTAATCAGCCTATTATCCTTTGTGCAGACGAAATGTTATCCGATTTTTTTTCAATTTATCAGAAAAGACGGCTTAAAAACAGTGCCGATATTTAGGAATAAAAAAGGAAGAATCGAACAAAGAGAGTATCAGTCATTGTCAAAATTGTCAATATTAGATCAGAACAGATAATTTTATTAATTTTACAAATATAGTCATATGCACAACTGCAGTCATTTTTGCATTTATAAGATTTTCCCCTTGAAGGTTAATTAGGTACATAGGAACATAATTGTGGCTTATTACTCTTCAATAGTTGGATGAAAGTTACCTTGATGTTATGTATTTCAAGTAGATTCAGTGGTTTACAAAGGATTCTAAAATGATCGAATTCGTATTGGTTAAAAATCATATTCATGTCTTTCAAAAACCCTATTTTAATTTTGCAATAAATTAAAGTCATCACAGATGTAGAATATAGAATTAGTATGCTAGTTATATAAGAATGCTGTAGTACATACGAAAACAGGATGATTGAGGTTCTTTTTATAAGTAGGAAAATAACAACAACAAGAAAACAAAAATACGTAACGCTTAACGTCTACTTTTCCAATTATTTAAGTATAGGAAAATTAAGTCAACAGTTAAAATTGAAGGCAAGCTTGTGTGTTCGATTGCCTTTCACATTTTACCAATAGGAATTCAATGCCTCGCTGACAATTAACACAGATTACCCAGAACACTTCGTGATAGAAAGACATGTCATTCTTTTAAATGCCACATCCCTAGAGCTTAACAATAACGATAAATCTTTGGTATATTTTTGCCGATTCTTCCAGCAACCAGAAGAAGAACAACAAGTTTTCGCTCTTAGAGCTACGAAACCCAAACTACGCGTTGTCGTAGAGTTTGCACTGCGAGGCACAACGCTCCCACCTGAAAGGCGAAACCTGATGGCTAATTTACAATTCTCTAGGAAATTATGGCGACATCATTAAATTATAGTCATGGTCCGTGAAATGCTTACAATGGTTTCAATGCAAATGCAAGCATCCGTCGACTTATAGTTATAGGATCTTTCGCTCAAAGTTTGTAAAGTCTAGCATTTATGTTATAATTTCAACGATCACTTGATGGACCACAATTTTGAACCACAATTTTGATCACAATTTAATGATAGATGCCAGACATTTGTTTTATAAATTATATAAATGTGATTTATTGTTTTATTCGTGTCTGTGTCTGAAAAGACATTAGTCTAGACGGTCTTTCTTAATATAGATCGTGATTTTTTTTTTATTATTTCATGTCTAATTTATTTGCCTTGAGGTTTAGACTCATTACAAATGTTTTCACCGTGCATTCCAATAGATGTTCTGTTCATACAACATTACTATTTATACAGGTTTCACTGCAGGAATGATATAACTAAAAGTCTTCATTATTTATAATGGGTAAGAAAGAGGTTTATATTTGGCGTAATTTCCGTCTCTTACCGCATGGTATATGGCTGTCTGAGATATAAGTGCAGGTTCAGTAACCAGCTGGTGGATTAGAGCCAGTCCATGTCTAGCCCAGTCCAGCCATCGTCGGAAACTACAGTATATACGGTATTGGTAACGGAAAATATTACTGTTGGTTTTGATTTTCATCCAGTAAAACTTATTTTCATGAATATTAATCGGCTACTTCCTGGCGTAGTATTTTGAATTCTCTTCCCTGAAGTTACAAGAGCAAAATCTGACTTTATTTTTTTTCCATACTATATGTAACGCACCGTTTCATTGGTCAAATTATCCGTGCTGTCTCCGCTATAGATCCAATGAAATGCTAAAGTAAAATGCATGAGTACGAAGTTGTTTCATTCAAATAACCCGTGGCTGATTAAGAATTAAAGAAAATTGAACGTACGTGAACGAGGGGTCGGACGATGGTACAGGACATAGCTTATACGACTGGCAGCGTAACAATAAATAGTATTTATTCTAAAATTTAAATGAATCATATTTGACAGATCTAACCTTCACCGAATAAATACAAAATGTACTCCTTGACATTTTGTCACTGAATATGTGAGAAATAAATGACAAGGAAGTCATACAGCCAGTGAATACAATTTTCCAATTATCTAATGTTGAAACGTAACCAATGAAAGAATCGCGGCTGTGATTAAAATTGTTATGTTTAAGATTTCATTTTAAAGGTGATAGGAAATGTCAAGTTGGCTTGCATGGGTTCAACGTCCATCTAGCAATATGTTGGTCACTAGGGGATTCTGTATACTTAACCCTTTCCCTCATATAGACTCATTTTAACGCCCTCAATAGGTATCACATAAAGCCTGATCTGCAGAAAACCACAGTTAAACCTTACCAAATTTATTTGCAAAATCCTCATTTCCAGACCACTGAGGAGCAGCGAACAGCATAAAACCTGATCTGGTTTTATGTTATTCGCATCGGTCTTTTCATGATGTCCTCTATGAGGGAAAGGGTTAGGACAGATATAGCACCGCAATTTCAGGTCGTAAATAAGTGGTATGATACCACATTCACATTATCGTGACACCGGGAAAACGAGACCTGGAACTACTTTATATGTAGTGCGGCACGCACAAGGGAGGTTTACCGATACCATCCTTGATGACTTTTGAAAGTCGCGACAGTGGATCGAAACCACGACCCCCGGGTTACAGAGGCTCCAACCACTCGGCCACTAGGACTGTTTCAGGCCGGCTCGGGAAACCAGTGCACGTTGTAGTCACATGTTCTATAAACACAATCTGTCCAAGTACTTATTAATAACATTTGCTGGATTAAAACTCATACAGTCTTCTGTTCGTAGCATTTCATGTTCCTTCGCATTAGACACTCAAAGATTGAATTAATTCGATATTTAAATTTGTAATTATTACCTTAATCTTAATAAAAAAAAATATAGAGATAAGACTTTTTATGTGAAAATTTAGTGTAAAAATCACATCAAAAGAATATGTTTACATTAATGCTGGTGAATCTGTTTTTAACTTAACAGTGACACTTATGCTGGTGAACTGCTACAGTGTAAGCATCTCCACAAAGATCCAAATTTTCTTCACTTTCACCAAGCTCGCGGCCCTGGGCATCATCATCGTCGGTGGCGTCGTTCGGCTTGCTCAAGGTAAGTCGTGCATGTTCCACTTATGTTACTTAATACCTTTCTTTGGAATTTGGAAAAAAGATGTAAAAAACCAAGACTGATCGGATAAAATGAAATGTTCAAAATGATCGCAATACTCGAATAGTCGAAATAATAGACTATTTTCTTTTTTTCCGTTTTGAGACTTTGAATCTACTTCGAATTAGAAAATTGCTCCTCGGAAATTATATTTTTTTTACTGTTTATGATTTTTTTTTTCGGCGTAATTGTATAAAATTGATTTTGATCTACTTCTTCAACCAATCAAATTTTGGTATGCAAATGTAGCCAGAGTAAATGCAATGGAGCAGGGAGCAGGCGTATATTTATTTTTAGACCACAATTTCCTTGGACTCTGCCTTCGGGGGAGGTAACTGCTGCGAAGAAGTTGTGCAGTTTATTGTGCAGATCTGGAAACAGTAATCGGATATACGCGATTTATGATCTTTCGGTTTCGCTTGAATTGTCTTTGCATTAGAAACAGCAAGTGCAAAATATTTAATAGTAGATTATATTAATTCATAAATTAAATCTGTTTTGTTACATAGTCTTCACAATACCTCTCATAATCTTGGTATTTATAAAAAAATGTTTAAACTTAATAACAGTTTTAATTGTTAACATGTTCAAAGACAATTATTTAGCTACGCCGAATATCTTTTTTAAGATATTTCTTGTTTCTTCTTAAATGTTATTTTTATTTAATTATTATTATCATTATTAGTATTTTCAATTAAGAAGATAAAGCTCTGTACGTTTCTGTTAACATGCAAGCATTTCAAAAAGAAAGGCATGCATCCAGACCGAGTTCATTTTGGTAATCTGATAATGTTTTATTCTACAAAAATGACGAATTTGTTCGAAATCACGGAACTCCATTAATGCATCATTTAATACGTGAATCTGCCAGAATAACAAACGCAAGTAAATGATTAAATGAGTATAAAATACTACGTTATATGCTGTTCTGGAATGTAATGAAAGGCAATCTGTTTCATAACATAAAGATGATTTGTACTGCATGCAGCTCATTGTCATTTGTTTGTGATTTCTTCGTCAGAGGAGTGACGTTTTGAATGATTTAAATCAGGCTGAAAGCAGAACCGGAAGCGCGGCCATACTTTCGGCGTATTTAAAGAAATGCGTGGAACTGAAATAAATTGTTTAAAGAACATTGTATGGTTAGCTACAATAAATCAAATTCAGAAACCTCACATTATTTTCTCAGATCGAGTCTAAGATTCCGTTTGTTAAATTTTGTTAAATTTTATCTTTGCATGCAGAGACGTTAACTCACAGTTATTTACCGATTTCAGCAGATTTCCTCGAATTTCGCCCGTAAATGAGAAATTAAACGAGCTTCAATGCGAAATTGACTAAATAAAAATAAAGTTGTGCATTTGATGGTAACAAAAGTTGTAGTTAAGTTTCTTGACGAGATCTTATTTTCCGCACATAAATACAATGAAAGGAAAACTAATGGCGTTGAAGGCATCTTTAAAGATACATGAATTTATATTACCCTAAATGATGATATACTAAGTATGTCTTATCAGTGAAATAGAAGCCATCAACTGATATCACCCACACATTGAGTGATATAGGAATAAAGGGAGACAACTGGATCTATAATTGCCTTACATTGTTTAGTAAACAAATACATCAAAAAGATATGTTACATTTTTTTTCTCGCTACTATTATCCAGCTTGCGTACAATATATATATTTAAAAGGACAATCACATTGATTCATCCGCTTGTGAACAGGAAAGAAAATAAATAGTAAACAAAATAGTTCCATTGTTTGTCATCAGCATAAAATAAAATCTGTCTGTGATACAAATCTTAACCCGTAAAACGAGTGAAAATATTAAATTTAAATTTAAAGATTTTAATTTACCCAATATCTGGTCAAAACAAATAATTCTCCCCTATTGACTAGACGGATTCAAATGAAATACCCCGACAGTGTACAAGGTGTGATATATCGATGTGATGTAAATTTTGTTAGTGCATAATAATTACGCATAATTTGAAGTTTTAATTCTGTATAGCAAAAAGCGCGTCCGACTCATGTGATAGCATACATAAGTACATAAAGTATACAAACCATGACGGAAGCGAACAAACGAGAGGTAAAGAATGTAAACAATCAAGTAACATGCACAGCAAATCATATTCATATATGTATTATAAGATATTATATAGAAAAATACATCAATATCGAAGCAATTCCTTGTTACTTCCCTTATCGAGGAAGTTACAAAATGGAAACAAAAAATAATATGTAAGACAAAATTAAAATAAGGATACTTATTAAAAAACTTAATGTGCTGATACAAATAAAACAAGTACACACTGTACATTGTACATACAAAATAAATATGTATGCATCAAAATTGTGATCAAGGAGAAAAACGAAATTATCGGATCATCGTAAGGTTCGAAGATCTGAGAATATGTTCGCTGTGTTTCTGTTTGTTCCTCCGTATCAGGATTTGAAATGTTTCTCAGAAAAAGTACCGTACTCGGATACATTGCAGTTGTACTGTGTACTGTAGTATATATTAAATCGCACGATGCGTTTTAACAAAGTCAGTCACATATACTCGCAATCTACATACTAATTACCTGATAACATGTAGATCAGTATGCCGTGAAAAGGTTTTTTTCTGTTTTAACCCTTTCCCTCATAGAGTAAACCATGAAAAGACCTATGCGAACAGCATAAAACCAGATCAGCCTGCGAGTAACTCGCAGGCTGATCAGGTTTTATGCTGTTCGCTGCTCCTCAGTGGTCTGGAAATGAGGACTTTATAATTAAATTTGGTGAGGTTTAACTGTGGTTTTCTGCAGATCAGACTTTATGTGGTACCTATTGAGTGCGTCAAAATGAGTCTATATGAGGGAAAGGGGTAAATGTCTCTAAATGAATGAAATAATGCCAGTGGGATGTTACACTCTACGACAGACAATAAGAAATTCAAATGCCAACATGCCCTCTATAGACTGACTCGTGTTCGGTTTTTTTTTTGTTTTTTTTTTTGTTGTTGTTTTTTTTATTGAAAAGAGGTAAACGCAAGTTTTTAAAAGGTTTAAAGGGCTTCAACAGTTATTGCCTCTAAGGGCTAGGTATAATGTTTGATCCGTAATGGTAACTTTTTGTCCATCTGCGCATTCACAGCACGACGATCAAGTCGGTTAACCTCGCATTTTATCTTTTGAATCAACTTCATAATAGGTTTAAGGATGTGTAAAATAGCGCATTTCATTTTGCGGGAATCTGGTGGAAATGAGATGCAAATAATAGGGCTTGAGCAATGTTAGCGATAAATGGGGCCACAAATGTTAATAGAAATACAATGACATTTCTAAAAATAATCTAGCTCGTTATAAAATTAAATATGGTGGAATTCTGAGTCATATGGGGACGAAGGATAAAAGATTGAGATTAGGTGCAATCAGTACCGTCAGATAAAGGTTGTTCCCGCCAAAAAGAGATGAAAAATGTCAGCTTGAGCCATTTTTTTTCTTTTATTCGTTGGAGATGTGAAGACATTATACTGACTGGAAAGGTTTCTCCTTTATTGCAAATTGCTTTGCCGTAGTTGATTGGAAATTTGTTAAACTGAAATTAAGATTTCGAATGACAAATGTGGTAATTCTGGATGATAATGTCTTGAGCGAAGAAAATCACCTAAACAAATGGCTTGTTGAAGACCTTCAAGTATACAACCCTTCATTAATTATCCTCTTTAGTCTTGACCTTCTTCTTCTTTTTTTTTTTTTTTTTTTTATGAATGTCTTGCTAAAAATAAATATGCCAACAGAGGGCATTTCTTGATGTTGATGATCCGTACTTTGTACTTTTGGCTTATATCTGAATCTTCCTTCAGCCAGAAATACATATGCTGACGGTCACAAGTGTATACTTTGGGAAGGAGTAAAATAATTGTCAAAGAAAATGAGGTTGTTCACATAATTAATGGCCGCCCCTCGTATATTGCTTATAACCAAATAGTGTTTAATCAATTTATTTCGTCCGTAAACTTGAGTATTGGAATTTTAGTTGAATGGAACGTCATTTCGATGAACTAGTTCTTGAATTCTTGCGTCAATTGAATATTTATGCAATACACGTAATATATATGTATGCATATTTGATATCAAAGAAATAAAATATAAACAGATACATGCATTGGGGATGAATAGAAAATCAGCAAGAGAAATATATTTATATACGTTTATGTAAGAATGAAAGTTGTTTAAGTGGTAAAGCTTGCATTAACTTTATTCGTAATATTAATGTTACTAGATAATCCGACTCTGAAATATCAGTCAACAACTTCACCGAAGACTTCAGTCAGTCATACTTCATTTTCAATTGCTTAACTGACAAAAATGACAAACATGTCCATACTTGACCTTTCAGGGGACACTCATCAGTTCGACAGCAGTTTTGAAGGGTCGACAAAGTCCCCTTCGGTTATCGCCCTTGCCTTTTACCAGGCTCTCTGGGCCTATGATGGATGGTATGTAATCTTAATATTTATCATACATTTATAAGTTAATTACTCAACAAGGTCCAATAGTTTATTGCACGAAAGGCGTGTGGCCCATCATCTACCTTAATCCAGGCTATTTACTACTATTGTATGCCCTCTGCAAAACCTACGTAGAACAGTAAGACTGGTGTGAGTCATAAAGCCGTCCATCTGATGGCCGCTGCATCTTCTTGTGCTGATTAGGCAATTCAGTAACCGGCAAATTTATTTTACGATAAAAATGACTTTACTGAATAAGGCCTGGGACTACAGAGGATG
>CM037783.1:45254439-45280624 GCA_021229015.1 Solen grandis | reverse complement strand
TGTGGAAGTTGTAAAAGATTAAACATTGATCTTCACAACAGGAACTTCAGTATAACTAATGTATATACAATTGTCATATGAATAATTCCTTAGAGAAAAATGATTCATACATTATATGCGGGGATTTTCAATAAGTTTTAGATCCAGACTTAGGCCTAACTTTATGGATTATAACTTTAAAGCATGGAAGATATTGCTTAATTTTATTGATACCAAATGTCTGGGTGATCCCCAAAGAGGACTGAATCAAGAGTAAAAGTATAAACTTTATTAATTTTACAATGATTACGAAACATGTTCTCACAACTTATATTTATCACTCTCGGTGGCTCTGGTGGCGGCGTATGTGGTCATTATTGAGGGAGGAAAACCCACATGTCTGAACAGGCGACCATTATACCATCTCACGTGCGTGACCAGAAAACGACCCCGGGACGCATTGGTGAGAAGCGAAGCGCGTTACCACTACGCTATCCAGGCACCCAAATCAAGAGTAAGACATATAAATGAAGACGCACAAACAACAAACCAGTGGTAATACACTCGCCTGCCGATCCGAAAGTTGTGGATTCAAACCCAACTAGATTTGCATACTGCAAATGCAAGGGTTTTCGTGATGATCAACAGTTTCAAACCTGATCAGCCAAGTTAAAATACCAGAAAAACAACAAAATGCAAAATTCTTTATATATCTTAGTGTTTTTCTTCATTGGTGAATTCAGCTGTGACCAAGACTTAAAGGCATCTCGAAAGGAATGTGATGTCCCACTGAGCAGGCCCCCATCTTCTGTGATCAGACCTGCTAATTGCTGGTCATCATTGCAGGGAATCTTTAGCCAAAATAGTACCTATATGCTACGGTAAAACCTCTGATGGGTTGATGCATAACTAAATTACCTGCTACAATGGAAGTGAGATAGTAGGCTAGTTTTACACAAAGCAATAAACATTTAATGAATGATAGTGATAATATGTGGGTTGTTTAGTTATGATCCCTTACATATTCTTTATTACATTTATTACTTGGAGTCAATTTTGTAACTGCATGATTATAGGATCATACGTTTATGCATTTATTTCAGAATTTAAGTTTTGATATTGAAAATATAGAGATACGCATTTTTGTAGTTAATTAAAATGAGCTTGAAGGATATAATTCTGACAATTAATGATCTTTTTGTTTTGTATTTGCTTTTGCTAGAAACGTTTTGTTACATTTTATTCAACAGAATTTCTCTTATCGAATAAACAAGTAATAAAATTTGTGTTGATTTCTGACATATAAACATGTGTTGAGGGAAGAAATGAGAGAATGAAATTAATAAGTGATACATAACTTATTTAAAAAATGAATGTCCCTTTTTATGATAATGTTTAAAATAAATAAAATAAGAAAGAAAGAAAGAACAAAATAAATGAAAAATAAAAGAAAGAAAGAACAAAATAAAGTTGACAAAATAAATCAATAGAGAAAGAAAGAAAAAAAAAGAAGATTATATTTGCTCAAATTAAAAAAGAATAATATAGAACTTTTAGGATCTTGTATTTGGTATGTTCACATATTTTCACATACAAACTGTGAATGACTATATACAACCCCATGTAGCAACATACGCACTCTTGAACAATACCTGTGACAGACTGTGGCAGCCTGCCTAATCAAAAACAGATGCCCACACAACGGCGGGTGGGTGAATAAATGGGGGGGGGGATCACTTATATAAGGGTTTTGAAGTGCATTAAACATCCACATATTGGGAATGAGCCAATATGATCTAAGTGTGACACATTGAACGATTTGATTAATGGTGATCAGTAGTGTAGGGTGGCACTATGGTACCTGGTACCTGGTTTTTTTGTGTTTTTTTTTAAAATATGGTACCGAGTCGAAAATTTATGGCACCGACAGAAATTTATGGTACCTTGAGTATATACGAAAAAAAGAGTTATGGTACCGTATGTTGCATGTAATAAAAAACATTTCCTACCTGTTAGATCTAACTAGGATGACTTAAGATCGGATAGAGAGAAAGAGTATGACCTTGCATACCAAACATTCAAATGACGCGATATTGTCATTTTGACGTCTTGTTTTATTTCTTAGTTAAAGGAGGACCACTTCTTAACGTTATGTAAGTTAAAGTGGGATTGACAATTGTAAAATGTCCTTTCGAGATATTTGGGTTGGCCCTGAAAAGGGCCGTTTTGTTTCTTCTTTAGATTTCGGTGACATTGTCCTCATCGTCTTTAATTTCGATGACATCGTGTTCATCGTCCTTAATTTCGATGACATCGTTTTCATCTTGTAACATCTCCTGTTGTTCTATGAGCATATGGTCTGCATCTTGTTGCTGTTATCTCAACATCTCCTGATTTTCCATGAGCATATAGGCATCATGTTCATCTTGTTGCTGTTGTCTCAACATCGCCTGATGTACCATTTGTTCCAATTGCAGTTGGTATTGTGCAATATGGACTTGCTGTTGTCTCCACTCAATACGTTGTTGTCCGATCAACCCCATCAATTCGTTAACAAACATTTCGCGATCTTGATCAAGACGCTGAATACATTCAATCAGATGCTGAATTTCTTCCATGGTTATGCAGCCAGAATATGACAGGATGCTTGATGCGGTGCGCTTTTATAGCCTTGAGGCGGATTGACCTACTTTCTATCGAGTGTTAGCGTACACCAATCAGAAACGTTATTTTCATTCAATGACAATAACGTGAAGTTTAACCTTGACCTGAGGTGGATTGACCTACTTTG
This sequence comes from Solen grandis, assembly GCA_021229015.1. Taxonomy (NCBI): domain Eukaryota; kingdom Metazoa; phylum Mollusca; class Bivalvia; order Adapedonta; family Solenidae; genus Solen; species Solen grandis. Next base: position 45,277,854 of record CM037783.1, on the reverse strand, counting down.
TATCGACATATCAGAATTGCTGTTAAATTAAAAATTTCAAGCCGCATGGTATTTGTGATGACTATTTTTTTTTGTAACATTTTTATAACTTTTGTAAACTTTTATAAAACATTGGATCATATTTTAATGAAAAGAAATCATTTTGAAGGGAATTTGAAATAAAAATGGTAACAACTGAGGTATATTCTCTTTCGAGACATTTGGGTTGGCCCTGACAAGGGCCGTTTTTTTTCCACAGAGTAGTGGTTACTCATGACTGTCTATGAGTTTCTTCAGCAGATATTCAACATGTTCTATGGTGATGAAATGTGCTTCAATGATATTTAAGATATCATCGTAGTATAGATCAGTATAGTAACATTCACTCAATTTGGCTACGATACTCCTGAGTGTTGTTGTTATTTTATGCGTACGTTGGTATCGGTCCTGTATTTTGTCCATGTCAGATATGCAGTCGTTGTCCATGTAAGTTATATGTGACTTATCCATAGCACAACCTGAAAACAAATGGCATGAATTCATTTCGTTTGATACTTTTATTACTTGGTTTGACAATTGTAAAAAAATGTCCTTTCGAGACATCTGGGTTGGTCCTAAAAAGGGCCGTTGTTGTTTTTTTCTCTACTTCTTACTCTTTTAGCTATTTTGTATGTCTTTACAATGGGCTCCAAGTCCATTCTTAGAATGGGATCTACCATCAAGCGGACTTTTGTTGGATGATTCCGCATTTTTCTGGAATGAAGGTGATAGGCACCACCAGCTTGTCTGTTTTCAATTTGATACGGCATTCCACTTCTTCCTTTCTCTGTTGCAATATGATGAAGTTGTTGTTCACCTCTTTGAGTTCCCTCAGAATAGATTGTCCAACATTATTTACTGGCTGCGCTGTCGGTTGGTGTTGCATTGGTTGTTGTTGCTGTACTGGTTGCTGCTGGTGTGGTGGAGTCTGAGGTCGATACGTTGGTTGGTAGCTGGGTTGGTACATCGGAGTCGGAGTGTACGACACTGATGCTTTGTTAGCAGCTATCGTCAGCTCATACAAATCAGCAGCCTGTATGGCGTTGTTAACGAGATCAGAAGTTACGTAGCTTTCCATGGTTGGGTAGTGGGATTATGATACGATGCAGTGTGCTATTATAGTCTTGAGGCGGATTGACCTACATTCTATTGAGTGTTGGCACACACGAATCAGAGAATGTAATTTCCATCCAATGAAAAAATGACGCGAAGTTTAACCTTGACCTGAGTTGGATAGCATTGTCTTTGGCCTTGACATGGGGTGGATTGACCTACTGGTCTACTTTTTTTCATAACTATATAAGTGTTTTTTAAAGAAGAAGGATGAAATCACAATGTCCGAACAAAAACTCTGATTCGAAAAGTGTGGTGTGTGTTTAGAGGAGAGGGAGGAGGATATATACCACATAAACCAGTGTCGATGTCAGGACATTGTATGCGTCAGGTGCTTCGCACGGCTTCAGAAGTGCCCGTTTTGTAGGGCACCCTATCAAGTGTATGCCTGGCCTGCCTGTGTTTTCGCTAAACATGGGCCTACAGTGCGTTCAGCCTATTATGGCATATGGTTTGACCCTGATTATTCAGGGTTAGTAGGGTGTCTCCGAGTAATTCAGGATCACAAAAACCAAAAACGGCCCTTTCCAGGGCCATCAACTATATTCGAGAGGGAATATATCACAATTGTTAATGTGTAAGATAAACAACAAGAAATCAAATCAGTTTTAGTATTTTATTGAACTCTATGAACATTGCAAAAAAATATGAACAAACAATATGAACAATGCAAACACTATCAACAACAAGAAAGTACATAACACTGCACTGTAATGAAAGTAGAATTGGTCTAAACTATTCGTCAGTAATTCAAAACACGCACGACCATCTCCAAACTTTGGTGGATGTTTAGCTGTGTATGTTTGTTGGTGCTGATTACACACTTGGCTTCTTGCACGTTTGTACAGTTCTGCATAGTTCTAGTAAAACCAACACCCCACATTGGAATCGTTCAAATTGAAGTGAGGTTGATCCTCTGTCCGGAATTTAGCTCTAAGCACCCGTGTTAAATCACATCCTCGAACAAGAAAATGCAAAGCAAACAAACAATATGCTCCACACACAAACGTTTTGTATCCTTGAAGTCTCATGAGATCCCATGTATAGGGTCCATGTCTTTCCAAGAAACGTTGAATGTCACGATGGAGTGGTTTTTGTCCATACGAATCAAAGTAGTAAAGTAGTAACACAGCCACCCAATGTTCACCAGGTTGAGTCGAATTGTGGGTATTCACTATGTAAGCTTTTACATTCTCTGGTTTACGTTGTGGTAGCTGATCTTTAGCACATACCATGGCATTCAAGGGAGCTAGAATTGGTGAATGATCCAAAATATACTACAACTCAATCGTTTCCATTTTCCCAATCATGTTAAATTCGTTCCGCCCATTCGCACTCAAAAGCTTCCAGGGGTGTGATCTTGTTCGTATCTACACTAGCCTTTATATTTGCCCACATCTGGTAAGCATCAGCTTTCTCAGCGCGTGTGAGATCCATGTTTTGTAGTTCAGCGTACCATCTTTCCATCACTTGATACAAGTCCACTTTTTTAAATGCACTGTTCAGAAACATCTCGACCCACTCACTTTTGCTGGTAAACAAACACGGGGGATGTTGGGTCTGACTGGATTATCAACAATGCAACCATAACAGTTTTCTTTCACGATATCAAAGAGGTTTGTCTGAAGTTCATGCACTACATGATGGTTCAAACTCTTTACAATATCGTGTCGCCTATTCAGGTTGTAGATTTCTTCGTATAGTTGTTTGGCCAGCTGTTCTCCTGATTTACTCATGGTTAATTGTCTGCGATGACTTCTCTGAACCCGTTAATCTCTATCTGACTGTCGTATTCGGCATACACGATCACGTTGATGGGGTCACCAAGAGGTGCACGAAACTGAAGCTCGATTCGCAAGTTCCCCGTTTTTATTGGATGCAGCTGTCCCTCTTCTGATCCTTGATCTGGCGTTAAGTCAATGCCCCACAGTGTGTACCCCTGCATGTAATCGTCCATTGTCAGACCCATGGAGCGGTTTAAACCGAGTGATCCCGTGGCTTGATGCAGGGACATGTATGATCTCAAAATTTCTCCTGTGGGAAAGTTGGGCTGGAACGGCAAGTTGTGTGTCGTCTTTCCGTCTACACTGACTTCTAACTTGGACAAGTTGAAATGTTGAAAATTAAATGGATTGGTTGCCACATCGCCGTTCATGTCTGTATTCTTTACCATGCCCAGAATGATACGTTTGGGCAACCGTCCTTGAAATAAATGATCTTCAATCTTTGATCGCTGGCCTCCAGGAATGGTGAAAGTTTTCACCTCAGCTCGGCGAATTGGGATCTTCATGCCATGTTGAGCGATGGTCTGGTTTAAGTTGTTTGCCACTACGGGTAACAGGTCAACAGTCCGAACATTGAATCCAGATTGAATTAACTGGATTTTTGCCTCTGCTCCAAACAGACAAAAACTGACTGGGATTCTGTTGAGTCGCAGCCGTATATCTACACCATTGGGGAGGTACTTGTCTTGCAAACACAGGTCTAAATGCAGACGTCCGCACATCTCCAGAACACGACTCTGGTGGATACGTGTTCTTCTTTTCCTTAAATCCTTCATTATCTTCCGCAACTGTATGCTCTTGCATATGACCCGCCGTGTCAGGACTCCACATTTCCGTAGCGTAGAGCTGTGTTGATTTACTGTCCGTAGAATAAGACAGCAAATTCTCAATGTAGGCCCGGTACGCATACATGTCAGCATTATTGGTGATCAGTTTGTTGTTCAGATGCACATCAATACTGCTAAACAAGCTGTGGAAGAAATTATTTACTGTGGATGTTTCTCCATCGGCAGCCAGATAAGTGTCATCAGGTTTGACTACTTTGACTACTTTTTGTTTAATAGCCTTGTCCATTTCGTCAGTGAGATGTTGTGGTGACGCATAGATGCCTGCAGGATTGCAAAGGGGTATTGCCCATTTTTTGCCGTCTAATTCACACCCACTTTTCACTTGTGAAAAGGCTGCAGCCAGTTCTTGATCTTTAGTCACGACGTAGAATTTTCCTTCATCCTCTTCGATGTTTCTGACTTGTGTGGGAACGATCATTTCCACGAGAGCCACTCCCCAATCTTGTTTGTCGACATCAATGGTTTTTGCCAGCTTGGTTCTAAAACAACATTGTGTGTTGTTTAGGTACAATGTCATCGAACTATCACTGATGAGAGTGATGTAGAAAGAGATCATGATTTCTTAAATTTTAAACTTGGGTTTGGAAGAATGTATCCGATAGAAGTACTCATCAGCAGCAGCCAAAGTTCACGATCTGGACTGTTGAGACACAAATTCACTAATGACACGATTACGATGATAAAGATGATCACAATCCGTGTCAAGACAGTGATTCTGTTGTTTGGTACCTTACTTTTTCCTGTCTGTATACTGTTGTCTACCTGAACATTGCTGGTATCGGACTGAGACATGCTGTTCATGACGTTTATACTTTATACTAAATGCGATTTTGGAATCCAACTTTTAAACTTTTTAGGATATCCAAGCCACTTGACTTTTACTTCTTGAAAGTTTTACCGCCTACACGCCTTGCACGCCGATCAAGAACTGATTCCACTTCGTATAGCTCATCATCTTTTATATGTTGAATTTTATCCCCGTAGAAGGATCCGGCGATAGATTCTCCAGCCAAGTCTTCAAGTTTTACGGTCAATGGATGTGTTCTGTTGATGCGAACCACTTTGAACAATTCCACTGTCCAGTTGGGTAGATAGCCTTTGCCAAATGTTTGCTTGGTTTTATTGACTATATCAAATCAGTTGATTTCTTATTTTTCTTTTGATGGTTGCCATACAATGTCTTTGTGACTTCATGCTCATTTCCTCTAGACACAGATGCAGGGGTACGTCCGATGCTTCGATGAAAACGACGATTGTAGCCATGTACCAGTAGTTGCAGTACATCCACATAATGACGGGTCTTGTGATGAGTAAAATATTTCCACATTCTTGATTTAAGCGTACGTTGAAAACGTTCAACAATACTCGCTTTAGTTTCTGGGTTTTCAGACGTGAAGAAATGAATGTCATGCTTGTCTAGAAACTTCTGAAATTCTTTGTTAAAATATTCTCGGCCTTTGTCTGTTTGCAAAGAGAGTGGTTTTCGGCCTTCTTTTAGAATAGACTGAAAGGCTTGGATGAGCGTCTTTCCAGTTTTGTCAATGATGGGTATTACCCAAGCATATTTTGAAAACACATCAATGACACATAGTAAGTAGCGATATAGTGAATTCATTTGTACATACGTTGCATGTCTGCGAGATCAGCTTGCCATTGATGATCGATACCTCCTACCACAGTCTGTCGACGTCGAAATTTTCGTCGTATTGTTTTATGCCACGTGTAGGTTCTTTGACTTCTCAACCAGTCTCGTACATCCTCTAAAGTGATAGATTTCAACTGTTTTTTCGCTGCCTTGTAGAGTCCATGAATTCCTCCAAAACTTGTAGAATTATCAGTATCATATTACAGGTGACGAAGTAACGTGTCCTTCTTTAGTAGGCGTCCTGTCGAATTACATCATTGACCAGATCAATAATATTTGAACCTTCAACGGGTTTTCCATCATATTCTAACATGCCATGTTCATTCCAACTTAAGTGAGGATGGTCTTTAAGCATGTTTAACAAGAGAGTAGCCTTTCGCCGCATGGTCGTTGGAACACTGTCTAGAATTTGATCTTTATTACATCTTTATTTATTATAATATGCGCATCTGGTGCTAAAACAATATATAACAGTCTTTATATCAATTCGGATGTTCCAACAAGTCAAACAAAATGGGAAAATGAATTAAAAATAAAGCTAACAAAAAGTGATTGGGAAAAGATCTATTTACATCCTTTTGTGAATGCGATTTCTTCAAACTTACAATGGTTTCAGTATAGGATTAATCATAGAATCCTTGGAACAATCGACCTTCTTAACAAAATGAAAGTATTATATAGTAATAGATGTTCTTTTTGTAGAACTGATAAAGAAACTATTGTTCACCTACTATGGGAGTGTCACGTTAGCCAGAGTATTATAAAAAAGATCACAGTAAAACAAGTAAATCCAAAAATAGCAAATATAGGGAAAGTAGATTTCTTATTTGGTGTATTAAACGATACATGTATGGTGGAAAATCTTTTAATATTATTTACTAAAACATTCTTATATCACAGTAGGGTTATAAAACTTAAACTATCATATGATTTAGCTGTAGCTTATATTACACAACAATTCACAATATACACCAACACATTAAAATTAGAGGATAGGAACCGCTTTGATTCCCAATGGAAACAACTTCTAAGCAACACCTTAGATAATGTTTAAATCTTAAACAGTATTTTCAACACGGACATAATAAGGTACGGATGCTTTACTTTACTTATGTTGTATGGACTTAAATAAGTATACCAATATAGATTTTTATTGCTTTATAATTCTATGTAGGAAAGGCAACTTGTTGTTTTTTCTTCTTCTTCTTCTTTATCTTATGTTTGTATTACTTCTATTATATAATTTAAACTACCACTTTGTTAATAATTGACTCAAAGTTAAAAAATAAATATTACATTTGGTATGATGTAATTTACATGTATGTTTACACGAACATAGTTATATGCAGTTATATTGTACGGAGCAACGGGGATGGCCTCGACACTTTTGCTTCTATGACGAGGAAAATAAAGTGGTTAAAAAAAAAAAGAAAAAAAAAGAATGATCTTTCAAGGTCATCGGTTTTCCTCTTTCTTTTCAGTCACTTTACTCGTTGTTTTCTCAACCATGTGTGGTCTGGAGGGTTTGAGTGCTTTTTATGTGACACTTGAAAGCGATGTAATACTTCTCCTAATTGTTGTGCTTTTTCTGACTCAGACAATTGATTGTCGTCAAGAACTTGATTCATTTCTTTCTGTAATGATGAAGTCTGACTCACTTGAGGGGATGGGGGTAACCGAGGTCGTTGTTCCTTCTTCCATCGATTCATCTCTTCCAACAACCGAACTGGAACAAAGGCCATCTTCTTCATATTTTCCGAATGATTTCACCAGCAAGAGGTATAATTGTTTTGGCTAAGAGTGGTGCAAGTGCCAACAGGGGTAGAAAACCACCTTTCTGATTGAGAATGATTTTCTTTTTTCGAACTGATACTTTCTTGGTCGCTAACTGTCGGAGCTGTTGTCTCTTAGAATGCAATCGACGCTTCTGAGCCTCTGACAGTGGTACATTGCCTTTTAAAATGTTGTGACAACATTCAGCAATACAATCCACCAATTCTTTTGGTGCTTCTTGAATAATCTTCTTTCGAAATTTAGGCGAGGCTTCTGTCAAAGCAAGCAACATTTTACCATGCTTGCGAACGAGTCGTTGTTTGCGCTTCATGATGACAATGATGATGAAATGTTTGGTCTCATTTATTTGAAGTTGAAGGGGTTGTAAAGCGATATTGCCAGCACTACTCAGTGGTCCTGAATTTCTCATCGCAGTAACGGCAGTAGGTAAAGGGGAATGGAGACTTGGGATTGGTGAAAATCTTGATGATGATGATGATGAACGCCCACTTGAAAAATTGGAAAGGTCAAACAATTGTCGCCGAACTGTAGGGTTTGGAGAGACCTTCATTGATCCCTGTGGTGTAGCCAACCCAGACCTCATCGAACTTCTATTAGAACGGGGAGTAGATGAGGTCAGTGGAGAGAATTGGGCCACAAGTGGTGATGCTTTGGATGTTGACACTGGGGTAACATTACGTCGAAGCAGTATAGGGGACACTTTTGGTGTTCCAGTTGATACAGAGTGTTTTCTTCTTACAGTGACAAATCGGTCATGAGGCAATGCCTGCTTCTTCCTTGTTTGTTTCCTTACTGGTGACTTGCGTTTGGTTGGCTGTTTTCGTGGTTGTTGTCGTGACCGTTTCCTGGCTGGTGACTTTCGTTTGGGTGGTTGTTTTCTTGCTACTGAACCAAATTTCCTCACAGCTTTGGTCCCGTTCCATCGAAGCAGGGTACGAATGACGGTGCCCCCAAGGAAACCTCCACCACCAGGTTTTAAAATAAGTTGTCGTTTTCTGGACAGATCCACATGTTGATCAGCTAACTGTCTTAAAATGTCTTTGTTGCGTTCCATAAAATTCATCGTCTGTTTTGGCACGGTTACTTTTTTCTCTAAGATGAGTCGGGCAGCTAAGGTGAACCATTTCACCATCTCTGTTAATCCTGATTCTACCAGTTCTTGTCGTTATGTTGGATTCTTTTCCCGACTCAACGATTCTAGAGCTTTGATCACTGTATGTGGTGTGTTTTCCATGGTAGCTGTATCCTTAATGATGACCGGGTGTCATGTTCCAATCATTTTATACTGTAGTGTAGACGATCGGTCCTCGATCTTGACCTGTTACCCACCGATGTAACACATCTTTTCTTAAACGATTCAGGTCGGTAGTTCTTGGATGAAAGTCAATGATAAGATATCCATGAGGTGAAGAGGTTGCATCTTGATACGCCATCACCAAATGGGGTAGTTGTATTTGGTTCGCAAGTGTTTTGATCTGACCTTTATCTCTTGTGTTTTGAAATAATACCATGTAGTGTGCATTCAAGCTGATGGTACGACTAGCCTTGGATTGTTGGAACATGTTTTGTGTGATGTAAATGACAGTGGCATTTCTATGGTGTCCTTTTCGTGTGAACCATAATTTAATTTTCTCCTCATCTTTTTCTCCTAATATATCATCAAATATGACGAGGTGTGGTAAGGTTGTATCGTCTACTATCTCTTCATCATCCTCATGGATACCCTGAGTGAATTTGATAGCTTCACGTTCTTGTAACTGTGCGTAGGCACTTTGCCATTTTTTGTAACACCAGACGATGTGTTGTGGTACCACATGAAATAAATCTGTTTTGTACTCAATAAGTTTTTTTTACAAATTGAGTCTTTCCTGAACCACTTGGCCCTGAGATGAAAATGTTACTAGGATGTTGAAAAAGTAAACTCCTTTCTATGATGGTCCAAGAAATAATAACAGCATTGACATGACAACATTTTATTTTATACATCATAGCAAATAAACACTTGAACAACATCAGTCAAATATGTAAACTATGACAAACATCATGAATCAGTCTTTCTTTATACATCATCCATTCCGGCAATATCATGATATATCCCATAGCATTTAAAGCCATGCGCACTTCGTCAAACAGTTCATCGGATTGTCTTAACGCCTGTTCTGATTGAATTCCAAGTACACGCACAGCCAACAGCACAGCTCTACGCCATGGATTCCGAATTGGAGTTATGTTTTTTCCTGTAGTGAAGTATTTTCCATTTTTTGGCTTCTCATTCGTCTTGCAAGTACTCTGCGTAGTATCATATTTGTAGGTGTCCCAGAGGGATTCGTCTCCCAACTCAAACCTTTCTAAGTTGTTGAAATCGGGATCTTGAAAAAACTGTTCACTAGGATTTGGCCTCTTTTGTTTGAATATTGCGGCGCACTGTTTACCAAAAGCGTTAAACATTTGTGCACAAGTGATAGGTTCTGGAGTCAGTAAAATGGCACGTATATCCTCTGGTGTGTCGTTCCGGTAGTTAATCGCAAATCTGAGATACATACGCTCATCAAAACGGTTCAGTTTCTCCACTGTATCAATGTTTATGGTATCAATGTATATGTACCACTCGTCAGAGATCAGGTTGCATAGCAGGTTGTAAATGGCGAAAATACGTTGAATGACCAAACTTTTATAGCTGCTTGGAAGATCACGCTCTCGTACATCACTAAAGATATCATAAACTTGGTTTAAACAGGAGGGATCTTCCATCGTCTGGTGAAATATTCTGTTTCCAATGCGCTGTGCCCAAGTAAAAAATAACTCGTTGCAAAATGCAGCAGGTTTCTTATTAGCTTCAACTACATGTCTGTAGATCATCTGTTGCATTTCTACTGGTAGAGTGTTCATCGTGAATCTCCGTATGTTTCCACCACCGTTCAGGCTATGCACACGATCACAAGCCAACTGGTTATGAAGGTTGGTAACCGTACGGCACTGTCTTATATTTGTCCACGACCACGCGTTTTGTATACACCGAGCGGAACGTCTTGGTCTGTGTCTCACTGATCACTTTGCGATTTCTATGTCTCTTGATTCGGGATGACTGTTTTGTAATTTTCGCGATCTTGTACACAGTCGACCATAGTCTTAAAATTGACTTTCTGACTGGCATTGTAATCCAAAGTGATGCCTTTTACTTTGCATTTCTGATGTCGATTTCCTTTTTCATCAATATATTCATACCCATAGTTTTTTGGCCCTAATGCCACGAATTTGACAATGCGTCCATGTGGTACTTCATCTGTCCACTTTCCCAATTGGATATCTTCAATTGGAATGTTGTACTTGTCAGGGTCATAAATGTACATACAACTGTCTGTGTCAAAATACAGTACCCGATCTCCATGTTTTTCCAACTGGGTGTAAAGTTCAAGTCGAGCATAGGACGTAACGAAGGCAGCTACCACTGGATTTGAAGATGAATGGGGCTGTGTTGCGTCTGTTTCATCCGAGTAATTCACCAACATGAAGTTGTCATGATCGAAAATCTCGGCAAACTGCACAGTGACATGACGGTTGGAGAGTAGGTCATACAACCGGTTCACCTTAGTCACATACTCAGTCTTGGTTTGAACATTGTTTTGTGCATTCTTACCCCACAAGCAGTTCAACATGGTTTTGGCAAACGCTCTTTTTCCTTTGTTCTTTTTCACGTTGTCGAGCCAGATACCCTCTATCTGAAAGTAATTCTGTTGAAAGCGGGCTTCATCATCTTCTGTTTTTACCAAGTTAGGATAACCACTTGCTTCTTGTTTCAATTTCAAGTATTTGTCAATATACTGTTTATACACATCTTCACTCCATGTGTCCCAGTGCCAGATATGGAAGACGTCTACCAATTGGTATCCTACCTCAAGAGCTTTAGCTATTTCGAAATGGGTCCAGGTACCTGTCAACATACGTTTGTACAGAGTGTGATTGCATATTTCACACTCTTCCTCAGCACAGGTACGGCACAGTGTAAAGATCATTTTCTTGTTACAGTGAATAGGTAGGACTGGTAGCCACAGGTCGTGTGGTGGCAATACACGACATTTAATGAGTCCCTTGTACTTTCCAATGTTCTTTATATCAATCATCTCTTGACTTAAGATGTTGGGATGTCCCACGGGGTATGCTTTGTACTTGTTCACGAATGGATACAGTGAGCAAATGTCAGCATACTTGATTTCTTCCTTGGTGGTTGTATCCACTTCATGGTACAATTGAACGGCATTGGGTCGACCACCAAACAAAGCATCCCGAGGTATAATAGATTCTTGGAAGGGAAAGAAACGGTTCACAGTATCTCTGTATTCTGGTTCAATCTTGCATTTCTGATCAAAGTCACATTCCCTAATTACAACGGTGTTGTAACCTTGTTGTGCCAAGTCTTTCAACCGAAAGGTTGTGGCATTGTATAACTGCTCCATAGTTTGAAGTGTGTAACCGTTCACACTGTCTCTCCTTGGGTAATATTTTGGACATCCGTGTGTCCAGCACCCCATGCATTCGTATACGGTGTACGTCTCTTTGTGGAATCCGTCAACGTAATAGGGTCCAACTTGTACTTCACCTCCATTTAATGCATGGCGAATGTGCTTATTCTCGATGGAAGCAGTTGTTTCTATCCAACGAATCCCTTTGATTGAGTATCGAGTATTGTTTGGATACCCGTCATCAGAGATTACAGCCAAGGTCTTTGGAGGCATTGAATTTTTACGCCAAACTTTGTTGCACACTTGAGCTAGAGTGCTCGCTTCCAGGAACGGATCAATTTGGTCACTGGCCAACAGTTCTTTCCTAAACTCTCCACAACCTCGTCTCAAGATGTCCACATCTGATTTGCAGTACTTTTGCATTTCTAACTGAAAGTGAAACACAGCCTTTTGTGCCACTTTTGCATTGTACCATTTCAGAAACGCTTCTCTCTTGTCAGGTTTCATGCTGTTGGGTCTGTAAAAATGTACGGGGAGATAGTCTCCAATGTAGTCTTGGTATTCATCCGTGTTGGAATAAAATGGAAACCATCCTTTTGCCACCTCAGTCAATCCAAACGTGTCGGGGAAATCGGACAAAGGCATGTTGAGAAAACTCAGTGAGTCGATGAATCTCACTTGATGGGCTTTCATCATTAGAATTTTGCTTCCATTCATGATCAATTCTGGTTTGACTGTATCATGCGTCAGTAAGTGCCTCAAAATAAACTGTGCATCGTATCCTTGTGAGTTGTGAGCAATCACTGTGGTACCTTTGTGACTGGGTTGAAACAGCCATGCACAAAATTCTGACAAAGTGTTGTTACCACGAAATATTTTTCTCTTGACTCATCAACAGCTTCGCATTTCTGACACGGGCTTTCCATGGATTGACACATACTCCACAAGCACGCTGAGCAACACAAAAGTTTGGTATATGTTCACCCAAATCAAATCGGCACTCAAAGTCAAAGAAGATGAAAGGTACAGTCGGTGACTTCATGTTCTCTGGTTCTTTGTACGTGGGGATATAACACTGATGTTCTGCATCCACAACTTTCTTGCAATACCTGCATTTCTTAGTGCCGGGAAAGAGGTGGTTCTTCTTTGTGCCCAAAACCATTTGACCACAGGTCTTGCATTTCCATACACTTTCACAGATGTTTTTTGTAGATTTTCCTGGTTTCGCTTTGTGCTGATCAAAACATTTCTGACTATGAAATGTTCTACCACAGTGACCACATGGAAAGAATCCTTCTTTTGGGCATAGTGTCGAGGCGTAACACAGACAAATGTTCTTGCACAAGTGAGCTTCTCTGTTGTTATAACCGTAGTTACAGTGTTCACAGAAGTAGCTGCATCCCAGGAAACCAGTGATCGATGTAATGCAATCATAATGTTTATCATGATGATAAATGTGAATCACTCTGCTTTTGTCTGTCAGAGGTGGGTGATTGGACAACACGTCCATTTTCTCAAATTGTGGCCACACTTTGATCACATAGTCTGGATAAAGGTGGGCTTGAATCTTCTTGTATTCTTCTATACCACAAGGTTGATTTGGCCTAATGCCCACACTATCTAACAATGTCTTGGCTTCTTGGCTTTGAAGTAATTTTTGAGGGCGCCGTGGTCCCGTGGTAACGTAACCGATTACGGATCCAAAGGTTGTGGGTTCGAACCCCATTGGAGGCAAGAACTCATCATGACCTTCCCGGGCGCAAAGTACTGGTCCAACTCAGGAACCGTCGAGCGGGATTAGTATAAGTTGTAAGAACTTGTTTCACAATCGACGTAAAATAAATATGTTTAAACTAAGTTATTTTGCAGATTGTCTCATTAAATTCCATCGCTTCTTCCAGGCTGTATCGTCCGTTTTATTGAGTTTACATATCCCTACCACAATTGATCGTGCCAAACACATACTGTCGTGAGCATTGTCTATCTTCACCATACTTCGTTTGACTTTGGACATGTTCTCAATGCTCATGTGCGATCCCAACGTTCTTTTTGTTCTTCCACCACCCTCAGGCATAATGACATGTGTCATTTCTAACTGGAGATGCCCGTCATGAATCTCAAACTTGTGGTTGCTCTGTGATACGTTCTCTATTTCGCTCAACAGCGTATCTCCTGAAATGTGTGTTGCATTCCCGAACGGAATGTGGATACCAAACGCTAGGTCAGGATGATTTATGGAGATACGAATTTGATCGTTGTCATTGACCCGTGCTTCTCAGTATAACTGTTTCACCATGTCCTTGAAAAGTTGATGTGTAAATTCAAACGGTTTTTTATATCTTTTAAAAGTAACATCGTACACGTGGCCATTCGTTTTAAACTTTCTTGAAGTTCTCTGTGACCGTGGCTGTATGGAATAATATTCCCGTATATCACTCTTGGTCTTTTTTGCAGGTGGCTCATCGTCACTGCTTTCTTCACTACTCGACATCGTTGTGATCATAAGTAAGTGAGCAAAACCTTTTTTATACATCTAAGCTCCGCCCACCTGATCTCAGGCCTATAAAGCGCGGTGTGACCCGTCCACTTCATCACTTTCAAACCTGATTCAGACTGCTCTCTTCAGAATGACCTGCAATACATTTAAGTCCTGGGTGAAAGGACAACTACAAGCTATCAGTGACAAGCTGATCAGACTAGAAACAGAAAAACAAGTGACATGCTACCGCTTTCAGGAAAAGGGGCATTATGCATCGGCATGTACGAAGAAAGCTTCAACACCTCAAACAGTACGGGTGTGTTACCGTTGTCATGAACCGGGACATTTTGTTTCTAATTGCCCAAAGCCTGCATTGTGCTACAGTTGTCACGAACAAGGCCACTTTGCATCCGCTTGTCCTAAGAAAGGGATGAATAGTACTGTACCTACAGTAAACGCACAGGCGGACAGTGAAATGCAGAAAGTGGACGTAGTTGAGACAGTGTCACAGACGGACAGTGATGTTGAGTTGCTAGAGGCTGTCTCTGAGTTGGAGAAACCTACCGTAAAAATAAAAAAAAGCAAGAGAAGCGTCAACACATGCATCGTGTGTCCTGAGGCTCACCCATCAACAAGCAGTACAGAGTGTAACCGACCAGCTAAGAAGCGTAAAATGTGACATTTGAACACTAGACTCAAAAACAAAGTTGTGTTATGTTCATTATTTGCTATATGACCGACGTTTAATTCATTGTTGCTGTATGACACATGTTTTGTTGTTTAACAAAATAAAAAATCATATGACAATTGTATTAATTATCCTTTCTACATCATTGTAGTGGTCCTGAAAAGGACCGTTATTTTTTGAGAAGTGTCTAGCACTCACTCAAATACAAATACCGCCAGTAATGCCTGCTGGCTTCTGGATATGCCAGGTAAAACCCTGACAAATCCGGGTACAATAGCAAAGGGGGTAAACTCGGGTACAAGTTAACACCCTCTTCCTTAATACCCTCTTCCTTGACTTCCACTTTCTTCTTCTCCTTTCGTAACGCCTTCCTTGCACGTCGAAATATTTTACGAAGGAACTTCATGATGAAGAATGAATACATACACAGCATTACTCAATTTATAGTCAAGAAAAAATTGGTTAGTAGGTCAATCCACTTCAGGTCAAGGCCGAACACATTATTTTTTTATGGGATGAAAAATAACGTTCTGCGATTGGTACACCGACACTCGATAAATAAAGTAGGTCAATCCGGTACTATAAAACAGTGCACATACTCTATACTTTATTATTCATGAGTGCAACATGAGACCGTACACACGTATGTCCACCCCAGGCTTGCTAAAATTGTTCCTCGACAATCCCAGCTATGAGGAACAAGAGAGCGACCCAGACAGCTATCACGACCGAGTTGATGTGTATGATCAATATATCACTCTTATAGAAAGGGGAGATCTCCCTAATTACCTGTCAGTTACCTTTGAAGATGTACCATCTACCCTACTACAACCGAGATGGGGACACAGCCTTAACTTCATAGGTGACAAGGATCTAACCCGTTGTCATTTGCATCTCCTTGCAGGATGGATGAAGAGATATGTGATGGGATGGGACTGTACAACGTGTGGTATGGACCACAATTAATAAGAAACAAAACGGCCCTTTTCAGGGCCAACCCAAATGTCTCGTAAGAACATTTTACAATTGTCAATCACCTTTTAACTTACATAACGTTAAGAAGTGGTCCTCCTTTAATTAAGAAATAAAACATGACGTCAAAATGACAATATCGCGTCATTGGAATGTTTGGTATGCAAGGTCATACTCTTTCTCTCTATCAGATCTTAAGTCATCCTAGTTAGATCTAACAGGTAGGAAATGTTTTTTATTACATGCAACATACGGTACCATAAATCTTTTTTTCGTATATACTCAAGGTACCATAAATTTCTATCGGTACCATAAATTTTCGACTCGGTACCATATTTTTTTTTGAACCCCCCCCCCCACCAAAAAAAAACAAAAAAACAGGGTACCATAGTGCCACCCTACACTACTGTGATCATCACTGTGTGCTCAAAAAATGTCTTCCAAACTGTCCCACTTTTTATACTAAACAGTTAATCAAAGCGCCGAAGGCACTGATAGACTTTCGGCGGGTTGGTCGTGTTGAGCAGCATGAGCGCTAGATTGTAATCAAAATAGGTTGAATTCTTATCTGTTTATAAAGAGGGGTATGCTGCCAGTATCAGTTTTTCAGTTGTCAAATAAGGAACAAGAAAAGATAGTTTTCATTTTTTTTATTAAACGTTAGAACATGATAATCAAAATTAAATACATAAACATCTAAAATAAATAATGAACAAGAGCTGTCAGAGAACAGAACTCTCGACTAAGGAATTGATTTCAAATGCCCTATATATAAAATAGTAAAAAATGATAAACCTTGATACTCTGACCCTTTATATTTATGAAGTCTAAAATCAATCCCATGCCTATGATGATGATGATGATGAACAGAAGCAACGACTAACTAACGCAATCTAGAATATTGACTCGAGCACACTCCTCCCAGTTGTTTGTTTGTTGGGTTTAACGTCCCACCGTCCTTCCCAGTTGATAAGATGTGAAGAAGGCCCTTAATTGCACGTGTCAATACCACACACACACACACACACAGAGTTTTATTGATTATATTATAAATATATCAATTTTTTTTTTTCATAATATAAAATCATTACATGCTGATGATGGTGATTTGAACAGAAGCCTTAACTTAATCTTTAATTCCCTTCTTCATATTTCTAATGCGTCAGCATGCGCGTCTTTGATTAATTTATTGGAAGTGTGGCATAGACGCGCCAGTCAATGCGGTATGGGTATACCGGTACCACCTTAAAATATATTAACTGTGTATAGTATGGTACATGGCAAATTAATAATGAATTGAGCAGTTTTGATTTGGCGTATCTAATATATATAAATAACATGTCTTTATAACGTGTCGTTAGTAAGAGTTTGCATATGAACATATAACTTTCATCTGCGTGGTATTTTTAAGGTGCAATGGAATTTCCATTTCGCGGTTATTTACATTGCGCGGTATATGAAATATCTTGATGATATAGATACTCAAATTAATAACGACTTCTACTTGTTATATATTCATTAAATTTAAAACATTATTTTGATCATTACCATTTTGTGATATAATGTATGTTTATCTGGATACACTGTCCATTGTTTTATATCTGGCCTGGAGAGTGGAGCTTGCAGTGTAAACATCGTACGTATGTCTGCTTTATTTAGAGAGAACATATTAAAAAGAGTATACCACATCATAAGCATTGTTTTCTTATTTTAACCCATGCAAGAATAACATAACAAAGTGTCTAGCAAACTTCCTTTGCGTGTTTTCATCAAGTTAATTCGTAACTATGCTATTGTCTTAAATTAATGTTTATATATAATAAAACAGTAACAGGTGGTTCAAAATAGATTTATGGCACTTACAAATGCTTTTCTGAAAATAGAATTTCCATTGCTCCGTAATCATTTCCATTGCTCCATATATGTATAATCTCAGACAAATAACTGAAAGTTTATTCGCATGTCATTGTCTTAAAATGAATATATATATATATATATATATATATATATATATATATATATATATATATATAATAAAACAGATATAGATTGTTTTAAAGTAATTTTATGACATTTAATACTGTTATTCTGAAAATAATTTTTTCATTGTTCGGTAATATTTTCATTGCGTACATTGCTTCATAAAATTTTCATTGCGTGTTTTAGGCCTTCCGCTTCGAAACACTGGGTCACGTGATCTTCCATTCCACTAAATTATGACCGCTTTTTTCACTTTTCTAGCTTTTGCGTGGCTATTGGGTTTATGAGAAGACAGAAATGCAACGTAATATAACAGAAATGCAACGAAATGTATCATTGTCGTGCGAAACGCTGCTGAACTACTTTCAGTTAATCACGTACTAATGCGAAGCACTATTTTTCTTAATTGCATGAGTGGATCTACATGTACTCCAGTTGGGTTAAATCTCTGTTTTGTAAACGACGCGGGTATTTTGGTCACGCTGAAAATGGTTGTATTCAACTTGGTGAATTTTTAAAAGAAGAGTGGGCACACAAACTTTACACATTAAAAGTGTTTCTAAATGTCATTTAAGCGTCGTCGTAACACATCTACGTAACACACTCCACTCGCTTTCGTTATCTCTGCTAACATTGGCTGGATCCGTACAAAGCGCGGAGTGCTACAGTTAAAAATGTTGTGGAAAATATGCAAATCAGAAAGGCTCGATTTCGATTTTCAGCATAAGACTGGCGGCCAGAGGCCGCCAGTCTAAAAATCAGGTGGGACAGTTGGGAATCCTGCTTATCATTATGAGAACAATAGTTATCAGTAGTATAAATGATTTACAATTTATTTGTTATTAAAAATTTTGGTAACGTAACAAGCCATTTGGTGAAACCTATATTAGCTTTCACTCTATGCCTCAAAGTTCAGTAAAGCACTAGTAGGAACTTTTGTTATGCTAAAACTAGTTTAAAAGGTGGATGTTTATACATGTACTTAGTTGTTTTGCTATCTAATTCAATAGTGGATGTGTTGGATATCCAATTAATAGTGAGGGTGTGGGAGGAATAATAATACGTGTAGAATATAGACACAATTCATCCTCTGATAGTTGACCTGTTACATTGCAATATACACAGCCCAGCTAGTAGAGTCTGCACCTATTTATAGAACATAGGTAACCAGTGATGCTCATTCTGTCAAATTTTCTCTGCTTTTATTCTGGGTCATGTATTTAAATTCTCTATAAATTCATCAATTCTTGACAGATTTTCAAAATTCTTTTTTTTGTTGACGAGGTAAGACATTCTTTTTTCCAATGATTACAAAATATATAACACATTTAAACTTTAAAGGCTTTAAAGTCAATTCAAAGTATGACCAAAGTTCAAACTGTCACCAAACAACCAAATCAACCCCGATCTAAAAAAACTAAATTCTTCAAAAAGTACTCTTTAGAGGCTTTTGATTTTATCCATATTCTTTCGATAAAATATTTTTAGATTTTGAGATATTGAGATATTTAAGGTCAAAGAAAAAACCAATAATCGCAATATGACCTTGATCTTTGCATTTTTTGAAATTTTGAAACTGTAAAGTCCCTTGAAACAAAAAAGAATACAATCTGTGAAAATTTCATAAAGATTGATTAAAAAATAATGGCAGAATCATCAAAAAATTAAAAAAATGCCTATTCTCGAAAATTTGTTTCCTCCATATTTTAGTGCACTTTGACCGCTTATTGAAAGCCATTTTATGCATTTTCTGAAATCGCCAACCCATATATGTTGTGCGCAAAGATCTTCGGAATCATTTTCAAAAAACAATGAGCGTATCTAATCTCTAACACAAACGGGCATGTTTTTCGTGGACACACCCTAATTTGCCAGATTTTTTTTCAAAGATTCAAACATTCAACCTCTTCTAGCTCAAATGTTTCAAAGATATGGATATTGCCACTCATCATATTTAATGGGGCAGTTGACAGATAACAGAATGCAAAAAACTGCATACAAATAAAATATCAAATGAGAGAGTTATCAGCAATTATATGTTTTGATGCTAAACGCCACCTATCGGCAAAACTTAGTACTAAAATGAAAAACAAACTTAATGGTGCACAACTTCAGATAAATGTGAGTATGCATGGAAATTTTCATATTTGTAGCATTTCTAATCATGCCGCAAAAGCGGTCACAAAAAAGTGCAAAGAATAATAATAATGGAAACAATAGAACCGCAAAGCGGCATCTCGGTTTTCGCTTTTAACTTGACTAGTAAGAGTACTGGTTTCAACTGCAGACATAATTGATTGATATTAACTTTATTCGAACATTATTAACATATAAAAGTGAAATACGTTGTCAGAAAGTTTGGAAAAAGAAGATTCTTAATATAAAACAATCGTGTACTATATTACAAAGGAATATCTCCTGACCTTATTTGATGATAACAGCCTTAATCGAATTTGATCGAGAGAGTTTGTTAAAAAATGAAAATATAAAGTTTGAAGATAGGAAATGAAGTGCGATATTCTTTTTTCTTCTCTTTCTTTTAATATTCATGGGGGAAAACTCAATATATAATAGGCTGATAACATTTGTTAACCTTCTTGCCCAAATTTAGGAAAGAACACTGTGGTAAAGTTTAAAAGTGATTGCTTAGAGAATGAACACGCAAGAAATCGCGAGTTTGAACTAAAATTTATTTACGATTTTTCGATAAAGGACCAAACTTTGTACTGCTGCCAAATGAAGTCCGATCTTCAAAATCTAAACACAACTACAAAGATCTCTTCACGAACTTATTTTTTGTTCATATACTCTCCACAAAATATGTCAGATTTGGATATATTTTGAGCTGAAGAAAATGGCAATTATCGTTATATAAACTTGACCATTGAAAATACTGTTTAATTTTTGATTTATGAGAATCTGTGTATCATAAAACTACACAACCAGTGGAGAAAATGATGAAGCTTGAACACACACTCACACACACACACACTAAAAACTCATGTTTTTGAAATTGTAATTCATCCAATTAGTGAAGTTTGCCGCATGCTGTTGACAAACAATACATACCCTTAACTCGCTTACCCAAATATTCTCTGTATATATGTTTAGCAAATTAAATAATGCAAATATAATTCATCTATCTTATCTAAAATAATATTGAACAGGTTTCTCATAGACCTTATCCTATTTGCACATTTTAAGAGGTTCGAACATTCAACCTCTTGTAGCGAAAATAGTTTCACTAACTGATACTTTGAAAACAATCATATTCTATGGTGCTCTCAACAAGAAACAAAATGCTGAAAACCTCATTTGAATTAGACTTCAACTTTTTTAGATATCACCAAAAAAGTGATTTTAGTATAGAGCCCCCCCCCCCCTAGCCGTAAAATGAGAATATTAATGAATATTTCTTCCACTGGGTACCTAGAAATGAACCAAATAGCTCAATTAAGTATGCAATATGCATTTGTTGAATTATCTGATCTGTTCTTAGATGTCCCAATTTTGATCTAACAAACTGATTTACGTTTTTTTTTCGATAAAGGATCAAATTATGGAGTACCGTCAAAAGACCAAATGAAGTTGGATCTTCAAAAACTAAACACCACTGGAAAGATCTATTCACGAACTAAAACTTTTGTTCATATACTTTCTATAAAATATTTTTAGATTTGAAGCTATTTCGTGCCGATAAAAATAACAATATCGGTATTATGACCTTGACCTTTGCATATTTTCATCGTTATTTTCTATGAGTTTATTTGTTTTTTAAAAAACAGTGAAAAAATGATGAAGATTGAACAAAAAATAAAGTCAGGAGTGCAAAAAAGAAGAAACAATGGTTTTAATTTAAAAGGATCAAACTTTGGACTGTGGTAATTTGATCAAATGAAGTCCGATCTTCAAAAACTAAACACCAATGGAAAGATCTCTTCACAAACTAAAACTTTTGTTCATATACTTTCTATAAAATATTTTTAGATTGAGAGCTATTTTATGCCGATAAAAATAACAATAACTGGTATATGACCTTGACCTTTGCATATTATGGGTGATTTTTTCTATGATTTTATTTGTATTATAAAAATGCATAAACAGTGAAATAATGATGAAGATTGAATAAAAAATAAAGTCAGGAGCTGCAAATAACCTTAAAAGTCATGCTTTTAAAATGTTGATTTTTCGAAAATATTGGTTAAGTTTGACCGCGTACTGTGGACAAACCATGCATTTTCCGAATTCGCCACCCCATATATTTTGTGCGTATTTGTCTTGCAGATCATATGCAACAAACAAAATTCTCCTATCTCATCTCTGAATAAAATGGGTAGGTTTTTCGTAGACCTACCCTTATATCACAGTTTTTGCGAGATTCGAACATTCAACCTCCTGTAGCACGAAAGTTTTATATACGCAAATTTTTGATACCTATCATATTTTATTGGGCTATTTACAAGGAACATTATGCAAAAACCGCATTTGAATCGGACCTCAAATAATTGAGATATTGCTTATTAAACATTTTCATATAAAACGCCCCCTGGCGGGAAAATCAAAACAAAAATGATTTTTTTCTCTACGTTAGGATCATCTTCAAATACGTGGTTATTATTTATAAAAGTTTCATAGATGTGGCTTTTCTCACCTCGGAGCTATGCCGTTCACAAAAAAAAGGGTTAGAAAAAACAACAAAAAAAACAGAACGAGAAAAAAGGGTTTTCGCACTGCGATGCGAAAACCCAATAAAAAAAAACTAGAACCGCAAGCGGTATCTTGGTTTTCGCTTTTAACCTAATCAACTTGAACACTTTATTTCAACTCAGCCACAATTTTTAATATGAAACAGAACGCAAAGGTTTTTTGAAGACCTACTCTCATTTGCACATTTTTTTTGTTTTTTTTGGTTTTCGCACCTTCATGCAAAACCTTTTTTTTTTTTTTTTTTTTTTTTTGTTAACGGCAAATCTCCGTGATCAGAAAAGCCACATTTATGAAATTTTAATCAGTTTTTACCACGTATTTGAAGATGATCCTAACGTTGAGAAAATTTTCATTTATGTCTTACTTTTCCCGCTAGGGGGCGTTTTGTATGAAATTTATTAATGGCTAATAACTCAGTTATTTGAGGTCGGATTCAAATGCGGTTTTTTGCATTCTGTTCCTTGTTGATAGCCTCAAAAAATATGATAGAATTTGAGGATGCGTGTCGCTGAAAGTATTTGAGCTTTTGAAGGTTGAAAGTTCGAACCTCGCAAAAAACTGCGCAAATGAGGGTAGGTCTACGAAAAACCTATCCATTTCTGTTAGAGATCAGATAGAAGAGTTCTGTTTGCTGCAAATGATTTGCAAGATATATACGCACAAAATATATGGGGTGGCGAATTTAATAAATGCATGGTTTGTCCTCTAGAAACGGTCAAACTTCACTAAATTTTAGGAAAAATTAAATTTTCAAAAACATGTTTTTTGTCGCTCCTGACTTTATATTTCGTTCATTCTTCATGATATTTTCACAAGTTATGTATTGTTATGTTTGAAAGGGCCTCACAATTAAAAAGTTTAAAAATGAATGAAAAGGTCAAGGTCATATTACGATTATTGTGTTTTTATTCGGCCCGAAATACCTCC
>CM037783.1:45235345-45254339 GCA_021229015.1 Solen grandis | reverse complement strand
GGTTGCTCTGTGATACGTTCTCTATTTCGCTCAACAGCGTATCTCCTGAAATGTGTGTTGCATTCCCGAACGGAATGTGGATACCAAACGCTAGGTCAGGATGATTTATGGAGATACGAATTTGATCGTTGTCATTGACCGTGCTTCTCTGTATAACTGTTTCACCATGTCCTTGAAAAGTTGATGTGTAAATTCAAACGGTTTTTTATATCTTTTAAAAGTAACATCGTACACGTGGCCATTCGTTTTAAACTTTCTTGAAGTTCTCTGTGACCGTGGCTGTATGGAATAATATTCCCGTATATCACTCTTGGTCTTTTTGCAGGTGGCTCATCGTCACTGCTTTCTTCACTACTCGACATCGTTGTGATCATAAGTAAGTGAGCAAAACCTTTTTTATACATCTAAGCTCCGCCCACCTGATCTCAGGCCTATAAAGCGCGGTGTGACCCGTCCACTTCATCACTTTCAAACCTGATTCAGACTGCTCTCTTCAGAATGACCTGCAATACATTTAAGTCCTGGGTGAAAGGACTACAAGCTATCAGTGACAAGCTGATCAGACTAGAAACAGAAAAACAAGTGACATGCTACCGCTTTCAGGAAAAGGGGCATTATGCATCGGCATGTACGAAGAAAGCTTCAACACCTCAAACAGTACGGGTGTGTTACCGTTGTCATGAACCGGGACATTTTGTTTCTAATTGCCCAAAGCCTGCATTGTGCTACAGTTGTCACGAACAAGGCCACTTTGCATCCGCTTGTCCTAAGAAAGGGATGAATAGTACTGTACCTACAGTAAACGCACAGGCGGACAGTGAAATGCAGAAAGTGGACGTAGTTGAGACAGTGTCACAGACGGACAGTGATGTTGAGTTGCTAGAGGCTGTCTCTGAGTTGGAGAAACCTACCGTAAAAATAAAAAAAAGCAAGAGAAGCGTCAACACATGCATCGTGTGTCCTGAGGCTCACCCATCAACAAGCAGTACAGAGTGTAACCGACCAGCTAAGAAGCGTAAAATGTGACATTTGAACACTAGACTCAAAAACAAAGTTGTGTTATGTTCATTATTTGCTATATGACCGACGTTTAATTCATTGTTGCTGTATGACACATGTTTTGTTGTTTAACAAAATAAAAAATCATATGACAATTGTATTAATTATCCTTTCTACATCATTGTAGTGGTCCTGAAAAGGACCGTTATTTTTTGAGAAGTGTCTAGCACTCACTCAAATACAAATACCGCCAGTAATGCCTGCTGGCTTCTGGATATGCCAGGTAAAACCCTGACAAATCCGGGTACAATAGCAAAGGGGGTAAACTCGGGTACAAGTTAACACCCTCTTCCTTAATACCCTCTTCCTTGACTTCCACTTTCTTCTTCTCCTTTCGTAACGCCTTCCTTGCACGTCGAAATATTTTACGAAGGAACTTCATGATGAAGAATGAATACATACACAGCATTACTCAATTTATAGTCAAGAAAAAATTGGTTAGTAGGTCAATCCACTTCAGGTCAAGGCCGAACACATTATTTTTTTATGGGATGAAAAATAACGTTCTGCGATTGGTACACCGACACTCGATAAATAAAGTAGGTCAATCCGGTACTATAAAACAGTGCACATACTCTATACTTTATTATTCATGAGTGCAACATGAGACCGTACACACGTATGTCCACCCCAGGCTTGCTAAAATTGTTCCTCGACAATCCCAGCTATGAGGAACAAGAGAGCGACCCAGACAGCTATCACGACCGAGTTGATGTGTATGATCAATATATCACTCTTATAGAAAGGGGAGATCTCCCTAATTACCTGTCAGTTACCTTTGAAGATGTACCATCTACCCTACTACAACCGAGATGGGGACACAGCCTTAACTTCATAGGTGACAAGGATCTAACCCGTTGTCATTTGCATCTCCTTGCAGGATGGATGAAGAGATATGTGATGGGATGGGACTGTACAACGTGTGGTATGGACCACAATTAATAAGAAACAAAACGGCCCTTTTCAGGGCCAACCCAAATGTCTCGTAAGACATTTTACAATTGTCAATCCCTTTTAACTTACATAACGTTAAGAAGTGGTCCTCCTTTAATTAAGAAATAAAACATGACGTCAAAATGACAATATCGCGTCATTGGAATGTTTGGTATGCAAGGTCATACTCTTTCTCTCTATCAGATCTTAAGTCATCCTAGTTAGATCTAACAGGTAGGAAATGTTTTTTATTACATGCAACATACGGTACCATAAATCTTTTTTTCGTATATACTCAAGGTACCATAAATTTCTATCGGTACCATAAATTTTCGACTCGGTACCATATTTTTTTTTGAACCCCCCCCCCACCAAAAAAAAACAAAAAAACAGGGTACCATAGTGCCACCCTACACTACTGTGATCATCACTGTGTGCTCAAAAAATGTCTTCCAAACTGTCCCACTTTTTATACTAAACAGTTAATCAAAGCGCCGAAGGCACTGATAGACTTTCGGCGGGTTGGTCGTGTTGAGCAGCATGAGCGCTAGATTGTAATCAAAATAGGTTGAATTCTTATCTGTTTATAAAGAGGGGTATGCTGCCAGTATCAGTTTTTCAGTTGTCAAATAAGGAACAAGAAAAGATAGTTTTCATTTTTTTTATTAAACGTTAGAACATGATAATCAAAATTAAATACATAAACATCTAAAATAAATAATGAACAAGAGCTGTCAGAAGACAGAACTCTCGACTATGGAATTGATTTCAAATGCCCTATATATAAAATAGTAAAAAATGATAAACCTTGATACTCTGACCCTTTATATTTATGAAGTCTAAAATCAATCCCATGCCTATGATGATGATGATGATGAACAGAAGCAACGACTAACTAACGCAATCTAGAATATTGACTCGAGCACACTCCTCCCAGTTGTTTGTTTGTTGGGTTTAACGTCCCACCGTCCTTCCCAGTTGATAAGATGTGAAGAAGGCCCTTAATTGTACGTGTCAATACCACACACACACACACACACACAGAGTTTTTATTGATTATATTATAAATATATCAATCATTTTTTTTTCATAATATAAAATCATTACATGCTGATGATGGTGATTTGAACAGAAGCCTTAACTTAATCTTTAATTTCCTTCTTCATATTTCTAATGCGTCAGCATGCGCGTCTTTGATTAATTTATTGGAAGTGTGGCATAGACGCGCCAGTCAATGCGGTATGGGTATACCGGTACCACCTTAAAATATATTAACTGTGTATAGTATGGTACATGGCAAATTAATAATGAATTGAGCAGTTTTGATTTGGCGTATCTAATATATATAAATAACATGTCTTTATAACGTGTCGTTAGTAAGAGTTTGCATATGAACATATAACTTTCATCTGCGTGGTATTTTTAAGGTGCAATGGAATTTCCATTTCGCGGTTATTTACATTGCGCGGTATATGAAATATCTTGATGATATAGATACTCAAATTAATAACGACTTCTACTTGTTATATATTCATTAAATTTAAAACATTATTTTGATCATTACCATTTTGTGATATAATGTATGTTTATCTGGATACACTGTCCATTGTTTTATATCTGGCCTGGAGAGTGGAGCTTGCAGTGTAAACATCGTACGTATGTCTGCTTTATTTAGAGAGAACATATTAAAAAGAGTATACCACATCATAAGCATTGTTTTCTTATTTTAACCCATGCAAGAATAACATAACAAAGTGTCTAGCAAACTTCCTTTGCGTGTTTTCATCAAGTTAATTCGTAACTATGCTATTGTCTTAAATTAATGTTTATATATAATAAAACAGTAACAGGTGGTTCAAAATAGATTTATGGCACTTACAAATGCTTTTCTGAAAATAGAATTTCCATTGCTCCGTAATCATTTCCATTGCTCCATATATGTATAATCTCAGACAAATAACTGAAAGTTTATTCGCATGTCATTGTCTTAAAATGAATATATATATTATATATATATATATATATATATATATATATATTATATATAATAAAACAGATATAGATTGTTTTAAAGTAATTTTATGACATTTAATACTGTTATTCTGAAAATAATTTTTTCATTGTTCGGTAATATTTTCATTGCGTACATTGCTTCATAAAATTTTCATTGCGTGTTTTAGGCCTTCCGCTTCGAAACACTGGGTCACGTGATCTTCCATTCCACTAAATTATGACCGCTTTTTTCACTTTTCTAGCTTTTGCGTGGCTATTGGGTTTATGAGAAGACAGAAATGCAACGTAATATAACAGAAATGCAACGAAATGTATCATTGTCGTGCGAAACGCTGCTGAACTACTTTCAGTTAATCACGTACTAATGCGAAGCACTATTTTTCTTAATTGCATGAGTGGATCTACATGTACTCCAGTTGGGTTAAATCTCTGTTTTGTAAACGACGCGGGTATTTTGGTCACGCTGAAAATGGTTGTATTCAACTTGGTGAATTTTTAAAAGAAGAGTGGGCACACAAACTTTACACATTAAAAGTGTTTCTAAATGTCATTTAAGCGTCGTCGTAACACATCTACGTAACACACTCCACTCGCTTTCGTTATCTCTGCTATAACATTGGCTGGATCCGTACAAAGCGCGGAGTGCTACAGTTAAAAATGTTGTGGAAAATATGCAAATCAGAAAGGCTCGATTTCGATTTTCAGCATAAGACTGGCGGCCAGAGGCCGCCAGTCTAAAAATCAGGTGGAC
The DNA here is from genome assembly GCA_021229015.1 of Solen grandis. Taxonomy (NCBI): domain Eukaryota; kingdom Metazoa; phylum Mollusca; class Bivalvia; order Adapedonta; family Solenidae; genus Solen; species Solen grandis. The sequence goes on along the minus strand of CM037783.1, from coordinate 45,249,583 downwards.
AGTTGGGAATCCTGCTTATCATTATGAGAACAATAGTTATCAGTAGTATAAATGATTTACAATTTATTTGTTATTAAAAATTTTGGTAACGTAACAAGCCATTTGGTGAAACCTATATTAGCTTTCACTCTATGCCTCAAAGTTCAGTAAAGCACTAGTAGGAACTTTTGTTATGCTAAAACTAGTTTAAAAGGTGGATGTTTATACATGTACTTAGTTGTTTTGCTATCTAATTCAATAGTGGATGTGTTGGATATCCAATTAATAGTGAGGGTGTGGGAGGAATAATAATACGTGTAGAATATAGACACAATTCATCCTCTGATAGTTGACCTGTTACATTGCAATATACACAGCCCAGCTAGTAGAGTCTGCACCTATTTATAGAACATAGGTAACCAGTGATGCTCATTCTGTCAAATTTTCTCTGCTTTTATTCTGGGTCATGTATTTAAATTCTCTATAAATTCATCAATTCTTGACAGATTTTCAAAATTCTTTTTTTTGTTGACGAGGTAAGACATTCTTTTTTCCAATGATTACAAAATATATAACACATTTAAACTTTAAAGGCTTTAAAGTCAATTCAAAGTATGACCAAAGTTCAAACTGTCACCAAACAACCAAATCAACCCCGATCTAAAAAAACTAAATTCTTCAAAAAGTACTCTTTAGAGGCTTTTGATTTTATCCATATTCTTTCGATAAAATATTTTTAGATTTTGAGATATTGAGATATTTAAGGTCAAAGAAAAAACCAATAATCGCAATATGACCTTGATCTTTGCATTTTTTGAAATTTTGAAACTGTAAAGTCCCTTGAAACAAAAAAGAATACAATCTGTGAAAATTTCATAAAGATTGATTAAAAAATAATGGCAGAATCATCAAAAAATTAAAAAAATGCCTATTCTCGAAAATTTGTTTCCTCCATATTTTAGTGCACTTTGACCGCTTATTGAAAGCCATTTTATGCATTTTCTGAAATCGCCAACCCATATATGTTGTGCGCAAAGATCTTCGGAATCATTTTCAAAAAACAATGAGCGTATCTAATCTCTAACACAAACGGGCATGTTTTTCGTGGACACACCCTAATTTGCCAGATTTTTTTTCAAAGATTCAAACATTCAACCTCTTCTAGCTCAAATGTTTCAAAGATATGGATATTGCCACTCATCATATTTAATGGGGCAGTTGACAGATAACAGAATGCAAAAAACTGCATACAAATAAAATATCAAATGAGAGAGTTATCAGCAATTATATGTTTTGATGCTAAACGCCACCTATCGGCAAAACTTAGTACTAAAATGAAAAACAAACTTAATGGTGCACAACTTCAGATAAATGTGAGTATGCATGGAAATTTTCATATTTGTAGCATTTCTAATCATGCCGCAAAAGCGGTCACAAAAAAGTGCAAAGAATAATAATAATGGAAACAATAGAACCGCAAAGCGGCATCTCGGTTTTCGCTTTTAACTTGACTAGTAAGAGTACTGGTTTCAACTGCAGACATAATTGATTGATATTAACTTTATTCGAACATTATTAACATATAAAAGTGAAATACGTTGTCAGAAAGTTTGGAAAAAGAAGATTCTTAATATAAAACAATCGTGTACTATATTACAAAGGAATATCTCCTGACCTTATTTGATGATAACAGCCTTAATCGAATTTGATCGAGAGAGTTTGTTAAAAAATGAAAATATAAAGTTTGAAGATAGGAAATGAAGTGCGATATTCTTTTTTCTTCTCTTTCTTTTAATATTCATGGGGGAAAACTCAATATATAATAGGCTGATAACATTTGTTAACCTTCTTGCCCAAATTTAGGAAAGAACACTGTGGTAAAGTTTAAAAGTGATTGCTTAGAGAATGAACACGCAAGAAATCGCGAGTTTGAACTAAAATTTATTTACGATTTTTCGATAAAGGACCAAACTTTGTACTGCTGCCAAATGAAGTCCGATCTTCAAAATCTAAACACAACTACAAAGATCTCTTCACGAACTTATTTTTTGTTCATATACTCTCCACAAAATATGTCAGATTTGGATATATTTTGAGCTGAAGAAAATGGCAATTATCGTTATATAAACTTGACCATTGAAAATACTGTTTAATTTTTGATTTATGAGAATCTGTGTATCATAAAACTACACAACCAGTGGAGAAAATGATGAAGCTTGAACAAACACACACACTAAAAACTCATGTTTTTGAAATTGTAATTCATCCAATTAGTGAAGTTTGCCGCATGCTGTTGACAAACAATACATACCCTTAACTCGCTTACCCAAATATTCTCTGTATATATGTTTAGCAAATTAAATAATGCAAATATAATTCATCTATCTTATCTAAAATAATATTGAACAGGTTTCTCATAGACCTTATCCTATTTGCACATTTTAAGAGGTTCGAACATTCAACCTCTTGTAGCGAAAATAGTTTCACTAACTGATACTTTGAAAACAATCATATTCTATGGTGCTCTCAACAAGAAACAAAATGCTGAAAACCTCATTTGAATTAGACTTCAACTTTTTTAGATATCACCAAAAAAGTGATTTTAGTATAGAGCCCCCCCCCCCCCTAGCCGTAAAATGAGAATATTAATGAATATTTCTTCCACTGGGTACCTAGAAATGAACCAAATAGCTCAATTAAGTATGCAATATGCATTTGTTGAATTATCTGATCTGTTCTTAGATGTCCCAATTTTGATCTAACAAACTGATTTACGTTTTTTTTTCGATAAAGGATCAAATTTGGAGTACCGTCAAAAGACCAAATGAAGTTGGATCTTCAAAAACTAAACACCACTGGAAAGATCTATTCACGAACTAAAACTTTTGTTCATATACTTTCTATAAATATTTTTAGATTTGAAGCTATTTCGTGCCGATAAAAAAAAAAAAATCGGTATTATGACCTTGACCTTTGCATATTTTCATCGTTTTTTACTATGAGTTTATTTGTATTAAAAATTTGAAGCTATTTCGTGCCGATAAAAATAACAATAATCGGTATTATGACCTTGACCTTTACATATTTTCATCGTTATTTACTATGAGTTTATTTGTATTATTTAAATGCATAAACAGTGAAAAAATGATGAAGATTGAATAAAAAATAAGGTCAGGAACTGCAAAAAAAAGAGGAAACATACGGATTTACACTTGTTTGATAAAAGGATCAAACTTTGGACTGTGGTAATTTGATCAAATGAAGTCCGATCTTCAAAAACTAAGCACCAATGGAAAGATCTCCTCACAAACTAAAACTTTTGTTCATATATTTTCTATAAAATATTTTTAGATTGAGAGCTATTTTATGCCGATAAAAATAACAATAACTGGTATATGACCTTGACCTTTGCATATTATGGGTGATTTTTTCTATGATTTTATTTGTATTATAAAAATGCATAAACAGTGAAATAATGATGAAGATTGAATAAAAAATAAAGTCAGGAGCTGCAAATAACCTTAAAAGTCATGCTTTTAAAATGTTGATTTTTCGAAAATATTGGTTAAGTTTGACCGCGTACTGTGGACAAACCATGCATTTTCCGAATTCGCCACCCCATATATTTTGTGCGTATTTGTCTTGCAGATCATATGCAACAAACAAAATTCTCCTATCTCATCTCTGAATAAAATGGGTAGGTTTTTCGTAGACCTACCCTTATATCACAGTTTTTGCGAGATTCGAACATTCAACCTCCTGTAGCACGAAAGTTTTATATACGCAAATTTTTGATACCTATCATATTTTATTGGGCTATTTACAAGGAACATTATGCAAAAACCGCATTTGAATCGGACCTCAAATAATTGAGATATTGCTTATTAAACATTTTCATATAAAACGCCCCCTGGCGGGAAAATCAAAACAAAAATGATTTTTTTCTCTACGTTAGGATCATCTTCAAATACGTGGTTATTATTTATAAAAGTTTCATAGATGTGGCTTTTCTCACCTCGGAGCTATGCCGTTCACAAAAAAAAGGGTTAGAAAAAACAACAAAAAAACAGAACAAGAACAAAGGGTTTTCGCACTGCGATGAGAAAACCCAAAAAAAAACTAGAACCGCAAGCGGTATCTTGGTTTTCGCTTTTAACCTAATCAACTTGAACACTTTATTTCAACTCAGCCACAATTTTTAATATGAAACAGAACGCAAAGGTTTTTTGAAGACCTACTCTCATTTGCACAGTTTTTTTTGTTGTTTTTTAGGTTTTCGCACCTTGCAGTGCGAAAACCTATTGTTCTTCTTCTGTTTTATTTTTTTTTTTTTTTTTTTTTTTTTATTATTTTTCTAACCCTTTTTTGTTAACGGCAAATCTCCGTGATCAGAAAAGCCACATTTATGAAATTTTAATCAGTTTTTACCACGTATTTGAAGATGATCCTAACGTTGAGAAAATTTTCATTTATGTCTTACTTTTCCCGCTAGGGGGCGTTTTGTATGAAATTTATTAATGGCTAATAACTCAGTTATTTGAGGTCGGATTCAAATGCGGTTTTTTGCATTCTGTTCCTTGTTGATAGCCTCAAAAAATATGATAGAATTTGAGGATGCGTGTCGCTGAAAGTATTTGAGCTTTTGAAGGTTGAAAGTTCGAACCTCGCAAAAAACTGCGCAAATGAGGGTAGGTCTACGAAAAACCTATCCATTTCTGTTAGAGATCAGATAGAAGAGTTCTGTTTGCTGCAAATGATTTGCAAGATATATACGCACAAAATATATGGGGTGGCGAATTTAATAAATGCATGGTTTGTCCTCTAGAAACGGTCAAACTTCACTAAATTTTAGGAAAAATTAAATTTTCAAAAACATGTTTTTTGTCGCTCCTGACTTTATATTTCGTTCATTCTTCATGATATTTTCACAAGTTATGTATTGTTATGTTTGAAAGGGCCTCACAATTAAAAAGTTTAAAAATGAATGAAAAGGTCAAGGTCATATTACGATTATTGTGTTTTTATTCGGCCCGAAATACCTCCAAAACTAAAAATATTCATTAAGAGTTTATGGACAAACTATTTTGTTCCTGAAGAGCTCTTTCCAGTGATCTTTAGTTTTTGAAGATCGGACTTGATTTGGTCATTTTACGGCAGTCCAAAGTTTGATCCTTTTTTGGAATAATTGTTAAACCGTTTTTATGCTTCAAATTGTGATATATCAGAAATAGAATGTTCGACGTGTGCGACTTGTATACTTTATTGAACTATTTGATGCATTGCTAGGTACCTAATGGTAAAATTTTAATCAATTTTCTTTCTCATTTTGCCGCTAGGGGGCGCTTTGCTTGAAATCACTCTTTTGCTCATAACTCAAAAAGTTGAATCCTGATTCAAATGTTGTTTGTTGTATTATGTTCTTTGTTGATAGCCTAATAAAAAAGGATAGTGTGAAGGTATGAGAGACTGAAAATTTTTGTGTTAGTAATGGAAGGTTGAGAGTTCGAACCTCGCAAAAAATGTGCAAATAAGAGTAGGTCTATGAAAAACCTACCCATTTTTGTTAGAGATCAGATAGAAGAGTTTTGTTTGCTGCAAATGATATATATACGCACAAGATATATGGGGTGACGAATTTAAGAAATGCATGGTTTGTCCTCTAGAAACGGTCAAACTTCACTAAATTTTAGGAAAAATTAAATTTTCAAAAACATGATTTTTGTCGCTCCTGACTTTATTTTTAGTTCATTCTTCATGATATTTTCACAAGTTATGTATTGTTATGTTTAAAAGGGCCTCACAATTAAAAAGTTTAATAATGAATGAAAAGGTCAAGGTCATATTACGATAATTGTGTTTATATTCGGCCCCAAATAGCTCCAAAACAAAAAATATTTCATTGAGATTATATGAACAACAGTTTTAGTTCTTCAAGAGCTCTTTCCATTGATGTTTAGTTTTTGAAGATCGGACTTGATTTGGTCATTTTACGGCAGTCCAAACTTTGACCCTTTTTTGGAATTATTGTAAATCAGTTTTTATGCTTCAAATTGTGATATATAAGAAATAGAATGTTCGACTAGTGCGACTTGTATACTTGATTGAACTATTTGCTGCATTACTAGTTACCTAATAGTAAAATTTTAATCAATTTTGTTTCTTATTTTGCCGGTAGGGGGCGCTTAGCTTGAAAGCATTCTTCTACTTATAACTAAAAAACTTAAAGTCTGATCCAAATGCGGTTTATTGCATTATGTTCCTTGTTGATAGCCTAATAAAATATGATAGTTACTAGGTATGAGTGGCTGAAACTTTTTGAGCTACTAGCGGAAGGTTGAAAGTTCGAACCTCACAAAAAACTGTGCAGATGAGGGTAGGTCTACCAAAAATCTATCCATTTTTGTTAGAGATCAGATAGAAGAATTCGATTAGCAGCAAATGATTTGCAAGACATATACGCACAAAATATATGGGGTGGCGAATTTACGAAATGCATGGTTTGTCCTCTAGAAACGGTCAAACTTCACTAAAATTTAGGAAAAATTAAAATTTCAAAAACATGTTTTTTGTCGCTCCTGACTTTATTTTTAGTTCATTCTTCATGATATTTTCACAAGTTATGTATTGTTATGTTTGAAAGGACCTCACAATTAAAAAGTTAAAATGAAATTGCAAAGGTCAAGGTCATATTACGATTATTGTGTTTTTATTCGGCTCCAAATAGCTCCAAAACAAAAAATATTTCATTGAAAGTATATGAACAAAAGTTTTAGTTCTTGAAAAGACCTTTAAAGTGATGTTTAGTTTTTGAAGATCGGACTTGATTTCGAAATTTTACAGAAGACCAATATTAGTTTTGCCCGCTAGCTATTTTGTAAATCAGTTTTTATGCTTCAAATTGCGATATATAAGGAATAGAATGTTTGACTAGTTTGACTTGTATACTTGATTGAAGCATTTGCTGCATTGCAAGGTACCTAATAGAAAATTTTTATCAATTTTGTTTCTTTTTCCAGGGGGCGCTTGGCTTGAAATCACTCTTTATATCTAAAATAATTGTAGTCTGATTTTATGCCATTTTTTGCATTCTGTTCCTTGGTGACATCAATTTGAAACAACACTAAAAATTAATCGGATATTTCATGAAAATGATAGTATGTCTATGCAACATTAGTTGAGTGGCATAATACATTTTCGCGTGTTATTTTAAACTGGTGTTTGTCATTTACAATTCTTGTTTATCGAGTACAATTGTCGTATGTCGCCATCATAAAGCAACACACACATATAATTTTGCAGTACCCGAAGTCCATAAAAAAGTTTTCAAGTTTGCGACTACATGACAGACAGGTAATAATTAAAAGTATTCTTCTTGGTAAAAGGTCTGCTTAAACATTGCGACAAAAATGTTTGAAAGATCGCTGTTAACAGTATTCGCCAAGCAATTGAACGAAGAAATATGTTTTTCGAATCATGCGACTCGTTAACTGAGGTAAATTGCTTTTGCGAAAACCGATGATATCGCGATAGCGATTCTAGTTTGTTTTTGTTTTTTGTTTGTTTTTGTTTTTTGAATGTTAGAACATTCAAACTCCTCTAGCGCAAATATTTCCCCATACCCTATCATCACATCACATCACATTCTGTGGTGCTGTCAACAAGGAACAAAATGCTGAAAACCGCATTTCAATTAGACTTTAACGTTTTGAGTTATAGGCAAAAGAGTGATTTTAAGCAAAGCGCCCTCTAGTGGCAAAATGAGAAAAAAAATGATAAAAATTTTACAATTAGGTACCTAGAAATGCAGCAAATAGTTCAAACAAGTATATAAGTCACACTAATCGAACATTCTTTTTCTTGTATATCACAATTTTAAGCATAAATACTGAATAACAATTATTCCAAAAAAGGATCAAACTTTTGATTGCCGTAAGATGAAAAGATCAAGTCCGATCTTCAAAAACTAAACATTATACGAAAGAACTATTTAGAACTAAAACTTTTATTCATATACTCTCAATGAAATATTTTTAGATTTGGAACACTTTGGGGCCGAATAAAAACACAATTATCGTAATATGACCTTGACCTTTTCAATGTTTTTTAACTTTTTAATTGTGAGGCCCTTTCAAACATAACAATACATAACTTGTGAAAATTTCATGAAGAATGAACAGAAAATAAAGTCAGGAGCGACAAAAAAACATGTTTTTGAAATTTTAATTTTTCCTAAAATTTAGTGAAGTTTGACCTTTTTCTAGAGGACAAACCATGCATTTCTTAAATTCGCCACCTCATATATTTTGTGCGTATATGTCTTGCAAATCATTTGCAGCAAACAGAATTCTTCTATCTGATTTCTAACAAAAATGGATAGGTTTTTCGTAGACCTACCCTCATTTGCAGTTTTTTTTACGAGATTCGAACTTTCAACCTTCCGTTACTAGCTCAAAAAGTTTCAGCCACTCATACCTAGAAACTATCATATTTTATTAGGCTATCAACAGAAACATAATTCAATTAACCGCATTTGGATCAGGCTTCAACTTTTTCAGTTATAAGCAAAAGAATGATTTCAAGAAAAGCGCCCCCTAGCGGCAAAATGAGATAGAAAATTGATTAAAATTTTACTGTTTGGTACCTAGCAAAGCAGCAAATAGTTCAATCAAGTATACTAGTCGCACAAGTCAAACTTTTTATTCTTATGTATCAGAATTTGAAGCATAAAACCTGATTTACAATTATTCCAAAAAAGGATCAAACTTTGGACTGCCGTATAATGACCAAATCAAGTCCGATCTTCAAAAACTAAACATCACTGGAAAGAGCTCTTGAAGAACTAAAACTTTTGTTCATATACTCTCAATGAAATATTTTTAGTTTTGGAGCTATTTGTGGCCGAATAAAAACACAATAATCGTAATATGACCTTGACCTTTTCAAATTTCTTTTAATTTTTTATTGTGAGGCGCTTTCAAACATAACAATACATATTGTGTGAAAATATCATGAAGAATGAACAGAAAATAAAGTCAGGAGCGACAAAAACATGTTTTTGAAATTTTAATTTTTCCTAAAATTTAGTGAAGTTTGACCTTTTCTAGAGGACAAACCACGCATTGCCTAAATTCGCCACCCCATATATTTTGTGCGTATATGTCTTGCAAATCGTATGCAGCAAACAGAATTCTTCTATCTGATCTCTAACAAAAGTGGGAAGGTTTTTCGTAGACCTACCCTCATTATTTCCAAGGTTCGAACATTCAACCTCTCCTAGAACATTTTTTTCCGTACCCGATGATGAGATTTCCATCATATTTGATTGGGCTGTCAACAAGGAACATTATGTAAAAAACCGCATCGAAATCAGGATTCAAATTTTTGAGTTATAAGCAAAAAAGTGATTACATGCATTGCGCCCCCTAGTGGCTAAATCAGAAACAAAAGTGAAAAGTTTGACCATTTAGGCACATGTTCAGATAAAGATGACTCCATGCCCAAAATTTCATAGCTGTAGCTTTTTTCATCTGGCCGCTAGGCTGGACACAAAAATGGGTGGAATTGGAAAAATAACAAAAATAAAAAAAAACTAGAACCGCAAGCGGTATCTTGGTTTTCGCTTTTAACCTAATCAACTTGAACACTTTATTTCAACTCAGCCACAATTTTTAATATGAAACAGAACGCAAAGGTTTTTTGAAGACCTACTCTCATATGCAGTTTGTTTTTTTTTTTGTTTTTTTTTGGAATGTTAGAACATTCAAACTCCTCTAGCGCAAATATTTCCCCATACCCTATCATCACATCACATCACATTCTGTGGTGCTGTCAACAAGGAACAAAATGCTGAAAACCGCATTTCAATTAGACTTTAACATTTTGAGTTATAGGCAAAAGAGTGATTTTAAGCAAAGCGCCCTCTAGCGGCAAAATGGGAAAAAATAATGATAAAAATTTTACAATTAGGTACCTAGAAATGCAGCAAATAGTTCAAACAAGTATATAAGTCGCACTAATCGAACATTCTTTTTCTTATATATCACAATTTTAAGCATAAAAACTGAATAACAATTATTCCAAAAAAGGATCAAACTTTGGATTGCCGTAAAATGAAAAGATCAAGTCCGATCTTCAAAAACTAAACATTATACGAAAGAACTATTTAGAACTAAAACTTTTGTTCATATACTCTCAATGAAATATTTTTAGATTTTGAGTACTTTGTGGCCGAATAAAAACACAATTATCGTAATATGACCTTGACCTTTTCAATATTTTTTAACTTTTTAATTGTGAGGCCCTTTCAAACATAACAATACATAACTTGTGAAAATTTCATGAAGAATGAACAGAAAATAAAGTCAGGAGCGACAAAAAACATGTTTTTGAAATTTTAATTTTTCCTAAAATTTAGTGAAGTTTGACCTTTTTCTAGAGGACAAACCATGCATTTCTTAAATTCGCCATCCCATATTTTTTGTGCGTATATGTCTTGCAAATCATTTGCAGCAAACAATTCTTCTATCTGATTTCTAACAAAAATGGATAGGTTTTTCGTAGACCTACCCTCATTTGCAGTTGTTTTTTTTTACGAGATTTGAACTTTCAACCTTCTGTTACTATCTCAAAAAGTTTCAGCCACTCATACCTAGAAACTATCATATTTTATTAGGCTATCAACAAGGAACATATTTCAATTAACCGCATTTGGATCAGGCTTCAACTTTTTCAGTTATAAGCAAAAGAATGATTTCAAGAAAAGCGCCCCCTAGCGGCAAAATGAGATAGAAAATTGATTAGAATTTTACTGTTTGGTACCTAGCAAAGCAGCAAATAGTTCAATCAAGTATACTAGTCGCACAAGTCAAACTTTTTATTCTTGTGTATCAGAATTTGAAGCATAAAACCTGATTTACAATTATTCCAAAAAAGGATCAAACTTTGGACTGCCGTATAATGACCAAATCAAGTCCGATCTTCAAAACCTAAACATCACTGGAAAGAGCTCTTTAAGAACTAAAACTTTTGTTCATATACTCTCAATTAAATATTTTTAGTTTTGGAGCTATTTGTGGCCGAATAAAAACACAATAATCGTAATATGACCTTGACCTTTTCAAATTTCTTTTTTTTTTTTTTATTGTGAGGCCCTTTCAAACATAACAATACATATTGTGTGAAAATATCATGAAGAATGTACAGAAAATAAAGTCAGGAGCGACAAAAACATGTTTTTGAAATTTTAATTTTTCCTAAAATTTAGTGAAGTTTGACCTTTTCTAGAGGACAAACCACGCATTTCCTAAATTCGCCACCCCATATATTTTGTGCGTATATGTCTTGCAAATCGTATGCAGCAAACAGAATTCTTCTATCTGATCTCTAACAAAAGTGGGAAGTTTTTTCGTAGACCTACCCTCATTATTTCACTTTTTTCCAAGGTTCGAACATTCAACCTCTCCTAGAACAATTTTTTTCCCCAGTACTCGATGATGAGATTTCCATCATATTTGATTGGGCTGTCAACAAGGAACATTATGTAAAAAACCGCATCTAAATCAGGTTTCAAATTTTTGAGTTATTAGCAAAACAGTGATTACATGCATTGCGCCCCCTAGTGGCTAAATCAGAAAAAAAAGTGAAAAATTTTACCATTTAGGCACATGTTCAGATAAAGATGACTCCATGCCCAAAATTTCATAGCTGTAGCTTTTTTCATCTGGCCGCTAGGCTGGACACAAAAATGGGTGGAATTGGAAAAATAATACAAGAGGGCCAAGATGGCCCTGTGTCGCTCACCTGAGTAAGATGGCTGTGTTAGGCATAATGACAAAAAATCTGGCATCTAAAAGTGTTTTTCTAACATTTGACTAAATGACCTACATATTGATCCTACCTGAATTTGCACTCAACTGGGAATTCATGCAGTCATCATTCATATTAAGTTTAATGAAGACTGGGACAAAAATGTTGGCCTCTAGAGTGTTCACAAGGTTTTTCTTAGATTTGACCTGGTGACCTAGTTTTTGACCTCATGTGACTCATTTTCAAACTCATCCAATATATCAATTAGACAAACATCCTGACCAAATCTATTGAAGATTGGGCTAAAACTGTGGCCTCTAGAGAGTTCACAAGGTTTTTCTAAGATTTGACCTGGTGACCTAGTTTTTGACCCCACAGACCCAATTTCAAACTCATGCAAGATATCATGTAGACAAACATCCTGACCAAAATTTATGAAGATTAGGCCAAAACTGTGGCCTGTAGGGTGTTCACAGGTTTTTCTAAGATTTCCTGGTGACCTAGTTTTTGACCCCATTACCCATTTCGAACTCATCCGAGATATCATGTAGACAAACATCCTGATTAAGTTTGATGAAGATTGGGCCAAATTTGTGGCCTCTAGAGTTTATGGTTTTTCTAAGATTTTCCCTGGTGACCTAGTTTTTGACCCCATGTGACCCAATTTCGAACTCATCCGAGATATCATGTAGACAAACATCCTGATTAAGTTTGATGAAGATTGGGCCAAATTTGTGGCCTCTAGAGTTTCACAAGGTTTTTCTAAGATTTGACCTAGTGACCTAGTTTTTGACCCCACATGACCCAATTTCGAACTCATCCGAGATATCATGTAGACAAACATCCTGACCAAGTTTCGTGAACATTGGGCCATAACTGTGGCCTGTATAGTGTTCACAAGGTTTTTCTAAGATTTGACCTGGTGACCTAGTTTTTGACCCCACATGACCCAATTTCGAACTCATCCGAGATATCATGTAGACAAACATCCTGACCAAGTTTCATGAGGATTGGGCCAAAACTGTGGCCTCTAGAGTGTTCACAAGGTTTTTCTAAGATTTGACCTGGTGACCTAGTTTTTGACCCCACATGACCCAATTTCGAACTCATCTGAGATATCATGTAGACAAACATCCTGACTAAGTTTCATGAAGATTGGGCCAAATTTGTGGCCTGTAGAGTGTTCACAAGGTTTTTCTAAGATTTGACCTAGTGACCTAGTTTTTGACCCCACATGACCCAATATCGAACTCATCCGAGATATCATGTAGACAAATATCCTGACCAAATTTTATGAAGATTGGGCAAAATGTGGCCTCTAGAGTGTTCACAAGGTTTTTCAGATTTGACCTAGTGACCTATTTTTGACCCCCCCAATTTAGATATCATGTAGACAAACATCCTGACCAAGTTTCATGAAGATTGGGCCAAAACTGTGGCCTCTAGAGTGGTCACAAGCAATTGTTGACGACGATTTGACCTAGTGACCTAGTTTTTGACCCCACATGACCCAATTTCGAACTCATCCAAGATATCATGTAGACAAACATCCTGACCAAGTTTCATGAAGATTGGGCCAAAACTGTGGCCTCTAGAGTGGTCACAAGCAATTGTTGACGACGGACGACGGACGACGCACGACGCACGACGCACGACGGACAAAAGGCGATCACAAAAGCTCACCCGAGCACAAGTGCTCAGGTGAGCTAAAAAACTAGAATCGCAATCAGAATTGCGATATCATCGGTTTTCGCAATTCAATCACATTTTTAAACAATAGAAATTGAAACGTATCATATTTGATTAGGCTTATGACAAGCAACACAACGCAAAAAACCGTAATTGAATCAGACCTCAAATAACAGAGTTATTAGCCTCTAGTGACTTTTACAAAACGCCCCCTAGGGATAATTATATCAAAGGGGAATAACACAAAAAGTGCACAAGGTAGACATATGGTCCTTGCGCACTGCACTTCGCGTCATTGCAAGGAACATACAAATGAAGTTTCAAGTCATTCAAACTTATGGTGACAAAGTTATGCTTCGGACAAGAAATTCTATCAAAGGGAAATAACTAAAAAAGTGCACAAGGTAGAGTTATGGTTCTTATGCACTGCACTTTGCGTCATTGAAAGGAACATACATGTGAAGTTTCAAGTCATTCAAATTTATTGTCACAAAGTTACCCTCCGGACAAGAAATTCTATCAAAGGGGAATAACTCAAAAAGTGCACAAGGTACAGTTATGATTCTTGCGCACTGCACTCCTTGTCATTGCAAGGAACATACATATGAAGTTTCAAGTCATTCAAACTTATGATGACAAAGTTATGCTCCGGACAAAAAATACTGTCAAAGGGGAATAACACAAAAAGTGCACAAGGAAGAGTTATGGTTCATGCGCACACACCGCGTCACTGCAAGGAACATACATATGAAGTTTCAAGTCATT
>CM037783.1:45204564-45235245 GCA_021229015.1 Solen grandis | reverse complement strand
ATCCATTCTTATGGGAAAGGTGTACTATTTAGATAGTGAAGAAGTCAAATATTGGACCAAAACAAAGATTGAGACCAAGTTTGAACTCTTGGTCTTTGCATCTGGAGTTACTACCTTTTCGCCATTGTGCTTATTAGTCATTTGCTTAAAAAGATCCTAATTGATTCATTTTTAAGATGGACTGGTTTCCTCTCTCTTCAGGTGTACAGATTCGACCGGATCTTCTACTATACAATGAGTGTGGCCATTTTATTAGATGGAAACCTTGACCTTACTAAACCCAAACTGGCAGACTACGACCCTCGCTCGCGTCTTATTATGGAGCGTTTGATCCATATTCTAGAAGTTCCACAAGATGTCGACCTTGCAAAGATGAGGTATGCAGCGAAGAAGTTGACAGGATTTTTCCTTCAGCCTGTTGCTAAGTGGGTTTGGCAATTCTCGCATCCCAGGATTTTCCACCTGTGTGCCAAGTCCTTGTGTGATAAAGCAATGACCAAGGTGCTGAGTTTGTTCAGTAGACCATTTCTTTTGAGCTACGTGAGGACGTTACACGTGGAGTTCTTGTCAAAACATGAGTTGATTCTATATTGTGGTAAGGATTATCATTTAGGCCTGGCTGAGAGATTCACCATGGAAATCTTGTCAGGTCATTTGAAGGAGTTTCTCCAGAATGACAGCTGTGGAGATGAGGTTTTTGTGTCAACATGGTTCCAGTTTATGAAGGACAAGAATGTTTTGTCAGCTGTGATCTGCCAGAGAGACAAGATCCTGAACAGAAGTCTGCTATACTGGGCTTGTTATTATGGACAAGGGCCAGTTGTGAAGGAAATCCTTGAATCTGTAAGTGGCCTTAACCTCAAAAATGAAGAGTTCATCAGGAATGAGCAGCGTTGGGGTCTGCAAGCAGCTTGCGCCTCTATCTCTCAAACGTCCCACATAGCAGTGAAAAGCCTGATTCAGAGTGGAGTGGATATCACTACAAGGGAAAAGTATGAGGCAGCTGATGTTGTTGAAGTCTTCGGGAAAGAGATGCAGTTTCTGATGATGCTTAAAGCCCCACCCATTCATGTTGCAGCACAGCGCGGTCATGCCAAGACTGTTGATTATCTGCTGGAGAAAGGAGCCAGCTTGACAGAAAAACTTGCTGATGGGCAGACAATCATTCATCGTGCTGCAGCCAGGAATGATAAACAGGGACCAGAGATAGTAAAGGTACTAGTAAAGTACAAGGCTGATTTAAAACAATTGTCTTCAAATTGCCGCACACCTGTGCAAGAGGCTGTACTGAAAGGTAACCTAGCAACAGTAAGGACACTTGTAGATTCTGGAGCAGAATTAGGAGAATATCTAGATGACAATCGGACATTTATGTCGGTGGCCGTTGAAAGTCGAAATCCTGGGCTTGTGCGATATCTTCTTAACAAAAACGTTGACCCTAATGGGAAGGGAACGGGCAGTTTGTTCCACCCCCTTCATACGGCAGTATACAACAATGATACAGAAATCACAGACTTGCTTTTAGCCCGTAATGTTGATGTTAATATCCGAGCCTCAAATGGCTGGATGCCCCTCCATGTAGCATCATTCTTTGGGAACTACACTATGGCAAGCCGGCTGATATCCCAGAAGGCTTTAGTCAACAGTGAGACGCATGACCGCAAGACACCTTTGCACCTTGCAGCACAACAGGGGCATCTAGAGATATGTAACCTACTACTTGACAATGGGGCTCAAACAGAAATGCTGACGTCGGCTCGAGAGACACCTGTTGTTCTGGCAGCACGGGCTGGCCATCAGATGGTGGTGTGGTTGCTGTTGCGAGAGGGCATGAACCTGGAAGAAGAGGGTTCAGGCTCAGGGAGAAGACCAGCTTCAATGGGTTCCATGCACTAATTGTTTTGGTATTGATATAGTTGTATTAGGATTACTTACACTTTAATCAATGTTATTGGTCACCTATATTTAATAGATGACCTGTTTTGAGTCGAAGCCAGCTTTTGAGACTTTATATTTGCTTTACCATATATATTATACATTTATGGTTTATCATGTCATAAAGGGAACGTGATTCATTTCCATTTATTGCTCAGGGTAAACACCAACAACTTATTTGGAATCGTGGACTCAAATTTACGTGAAAAGGATTCCCGTTTTACGAGCAGCCCCTATATCATTATATGGGAGGACCCCAGTTTTCATAATCATACCAAGAATTCTGTATGTTCCAGTCCTAACAGATGCAGCTTGCTGTAAACCTTACCATGCTGTGAAACATTCAAATGAGGGCAATGTTTATGGTAAAGAGTTATTAGAAAGATTAGTAATTAAAACATTGAAAAGTGTTTTCATTTTTTATCTGTTATAATCTTCACTTTGTATATGTACATGTATCTTTATTCTGACTTTATATCTTTAGTGTGATTTGTATAGAGTAATAAATATTTTCTCTCTAATTTTATTGTACTTACTCAAGTGTTTTAATTGAAATGATTTGATTAGAAAAAATGTTCTGGGATTTAGATTTTTTAAGTGATTTGTTGTGTCGCCTGCATAGCATGGCAGACACATAGGGATCACTTTGTCCGTCGTCGTCGGTGTCGTCGGCGTCACACTTTCTTGTCCGGAGCATAACTCGAAAAGTATTTGAGGTATCACCTTGAAACTTAAAACATGGATAGATCACATTGAGGTGGAGTGCAGTGCTCAAGAATGATAACTCTGACTTTCGTATTTTCTGAGTTATTACCCTTTGTTGATTCTGAGTCTTAATTTTTGCCCAGGGCATAACTCAAAAAGTATTTGAGGTGTTGACTTAAAACTTTATAGATAGATAGATCTCATTGAAGAGGAGTGCAGTTCACATAAATGATAACTCTCCCTTTCTTTTCTCCTGAGTTATTGTCCTTTGTTGATTCTCAGCCTTTATTTTTGTCAGGAGCATAACATAAAAAGTATTTGAGATATTGCTTTGAAACTTCATAGAAATCTCATGGTTTGTAGTGCAGTGCATAAGAATGATAACTCTGTTTTATTTTCTGAGTTATTTCCCTTTGTTGATTTTCAGACTTAATTTTTGTCTGGGGTATAACTCGAAACGTATTTGAGGTGTTGACTTGAAACTTCATAGATCTCAATGGTCTAAGTGCAGTGCACATGAATGATAACTCTGTTTCTCCTTTTCCTTGAGTTATTGCCCTTTGTTGATACTCAAACTTCATTTTTGTCTGGAGCATAACACGAAAAGTATTTGAGGTATTACTTTGAAACCTCACAGGTGGAAAGATCTCATGGAGTGCATTGTGCAAGAATGATAACTGTTGTATTTTTGGAGTTATTTCCCTTTGTTTATTTTTTTGGATTTAATTCTTGTGTGGTGCATAACTTGTAAAGTATTTGAAGTGTTGCCTTAAACATTTATAGTAGATAGATCTCATTGGTCTGAGTGCAGTACACAAGAATGATAACTCAATAATGATAATGATGACTACAAACTTGCAACATATATATAATTAACGTCATAAGTGCTTAATGACGTCATAATTTTTCTTACAGTTAATGTTTTGAATTCATAGTCATTCTGACACTCCTCTGATGAAGACTGTATAGTCGAAAGTGCTCGGGAAAATTATTACATATTGCACTGTTTGAATATTTTATTCCCCCCCCCCCCCCCCCCAAAAAAAATATATATATATATTGTGTGTGTGTGTGTGTGTGTGTGATTTGGTGTTATTTTGTACCTCACAAAATAGATTATGCTTTATCAATAATTTGTCAAAAGATCGATTTTCTAGTCAATTCTTTCATCAAACATGCTTAAATGCAGGCGACACAAGTGTTCCGAGGAACACCCACATCTAGTTTAAACACCTATTAAAACTGTTTTATTTTAATTTTTATGATTGACATTTTAAAGTTAATATTAATATTTTATCATTTCTTTCCAATGGCAATAGTTTATTTTTACATATATGAACAGCAACCTGTATGAAGCAGTTAACCTTCTATAAAATTCACATATTCACGATGCAGTTGATTTCTACTTAATGTAACAGCCTCCTTGGCTGTTCAGTCAATTAACCCTTTCCCTCATATATACTCATTTTGACGCCCTCAAAAGGTATCACATAAAGCCCGATCTGCAGAAAACCACAGTTAAACCTTACCAAATTTAATTGCAAAATCCTCATTTCCAGACCACTGAGGAGCAGCGAACAGCATAAAACCTGATCAGCCTGCGAGTTACTCGCAGGCTGATCTGGTTTTATGCTGTTCACATAGGTCTTTTCATGGTGTCCTCTATGAGGGAAAGGGTTATATTTTCTCTTGCCTGGTCAGGTTTGACAGTATTTGACCTGTAGTTAGCAGCCATCCACACCAAGCAGCAGTTACAGCTTACTCTTAGACTAAAGATAAGTTTTACTGCATTATACATCTGACTTCTATGAGATACAGGTTTTCATGTATTTGATCGCTATTTGACAGTCACCAGGGCTAAACAAAAGGTATCCTGTATGTTGCTTTGACCAAAAAAAAAACAAAAAAAAAGAAGTCCGTATAGTATATATAAGTTTGTTGATTTTTTTTTTTTAAATGCTGCAGTTTTTCGGTCAAATCAACATACCAGATACCTTTTGGCTTAACAAAACTAGACAGGTTTCATTGTTATTCTATCTATATTTGTGCTTCACATGGTGAAGTGGGGGCTACATAGGAATTCACCTCAACATTTGTTCCATTATGTCCCGTTCTACACTCACATTACATGAAGTTTGGTAATTGTTGTTGATAATGCCTTCCAAACTTGGAATAATGATTCATCATGATAAGACTAATCAGCAGACATGTTAAAAAAGTTTGCCTTCTTCGGTGTTATGTAAATACAATGAATGTTTTTAGAAGTGTATTAAAGTACTGACCTATTAACCAGTTTTGTTTTTATTTTAAATAAAGCATAAGCAGACATTAATTCTTGGTGCAAAGTCATTAACCCTTTCCCTCATAGAGGACACCATGAAAAGACCTATGCGAACAGCATAAAACCAGTTAGCCTGCGAGTAACTCGCAGGCTGATCAGGTTTTATGTTGTTTGCTGCTCCTCAGTGGTCTGGAAATGAGGATTCTGTAATTAAATTTGGTAAGGTTTAACTGTGGTTTCTGCAGATCAGGCTTTGTGATACCTATTGAGGGCGTCAAAATGAGTCTATATGAGGGAAAGGGTTAAAATATGCTCAGTATATTTAAACAGGGTTGTTCCAGGACTTGTTGGCCAGATGTCAGAATAATGTGACTGTGTGTGATATATGATGTCACATGTCTAAAGTGTGATACTGCAATATGCCATCTCTATATCTGTCTGAAGCAGATTTTGTCTCCAACTGACTGAAATGCTATTAGTGGGACTTTAAACCTATAAACTAACTAAATCCTTAATTTGCAGGATCAACAGTGCTTCTTGTGATTTTTCGTTTGAGAAAGACTTCCATATGGCTTATGATATGTCAGTGGTTCTATTCAATTGCCAATTGTGACTATTTGAGTTTACCGTCCTTTCGACAGTATTTCAGTCAAATAGCGACGTCCAGCTAATTACAAGTGGAGGAAGATCCCGAATGCACGGAGGCATCCGGGTAGAACCACCGACCTACCGCAAGCCAACTGGAAGGCTTCCTGACATGAAAATCCAAATGACCCTGCCAGGATTCGAACCCACGTGGTGAGAGGCTGAGTGAGTGTTAAAAGTTAGTGACTTTACCCTCTCGGCCACGGAGGCCCCCGCCAATTGTAATTGTAGTAATGTTCATGCTCATAAGTAATGCTCAGGCTGTAATATCAGGCTGGGTGTCACAGTATGACTGAATCAATGCCAAAGCAACATTAAGACTGTAAACAAACACACAGCCAATCCATCTACACGGATTATAAGAACTGGATGCCATATTTCTGAAATGTCTTCCAATGTTTCAGAAATTTTAAAAGACAAATGAAATATCTTATTATTATAGACAACTGTTTAAATCATTTAAGAAAGACATAAATATGCACTGAGGGAATGTAATTCTTTTTTAGCTCACCTGAGCACGTGTGCTCAGGATGAGCTTTTAGGATCGATGACTGTCCATCGTCCGTCGTCCACAATTTGTTTGTTTGCACTCTAGCATCTTCATTTTATGAGCAATTATCTTCAAACTTTATATCAATGTTTATAACCATAAAATCACGGCCAAGTTCGATTATGGCTGATATCGTACCATTAGGTCAGGAGTTATGCCCCTTTTAAAATTAAAAAAAGCCAGATTTCACATTGTTTGCTCTCTAGCATCTTCATTTCATGAGCAATTATCTTCAAACTTGATAACAATGTTTATAACCATAAAATCTCGGCCAAGTTCGATTATGGCTGATATCATACCATTAGGTCAGGAGTTACACCCCTTATATTATTCAAAAAAGCCAGATTTCACATTGTTTGCACTCTAGCATCTTCATTTCTTTAGCAATTGCATTCAAACTTAATGACATTGTTTATAACCAAAAAATCTCAGCCAAGTTCGATTTTGGCTGATATCGGACCATTAGGTCAGGAGTTACACCCCTTATATTATTTAAAAAAGTCAGATTGCACTTTGTTTGCACTCTAGCATCTTTATTTTTTAGGTCATTGTCTTTAAATTTTATAACAATGTTTATAACCATCAAATTTTGGCTAAGTTGGATTATGGCTGAAATTTTGACCCTTAGGTCAGGAGTTACACCCCTTTTAAAATTGAAAAAAGCCAGATTTCACTTTGTTTGCCCTCTAGCATCTTTATTTCTTATGCAATTGCCTTCAAACTTTTTGTCATTGTTTAAAACCATAATACCTTGGCCAAGTTCAATTATGACTGGAATCAACACATAAGGTCAGGAGTTATGCCCCTTTTAAATTTGAAAGAATCCAGATTGCTCTTTGCACTCTAGCATCTTTATTTCTTAAGCAATTGCCTTCAAACCTTAAGACATTGTTTATGACCAGAATATCTTGGCCAAATTTGATGATGGCTTTAATCAATTTATTATGTCAGGAGTTATGCCCCTTTAAATGTTGAAAATTGCAGTCGTCCAAAAGTTAGTTTGTTTGCACTCAAGCATCTTCGTTTCTTTTGAACTCAAAACTTTATGATGTTTATAGCCTTCAAGTCAAGTTAAACTTTTCCTGAGTTAGACTATTAGTCAGTAGTTGCATGCCTTTTTATATCAAAAATAGCCAGATTTCACATTGTTTCCTTTAAAGACTATTTATCTCAGGTGAGCGATTTAGGGCCATCATGGCCCTCTTGTTTACACCAGTTTTCACTCCCAAAATCCAGGCCTGTCTGTTTGTTTGGTGAGTTTAAATTCCTGCCTACAGTATTACAGCTATTTGGAGACTTTTTCTATATGAGACAGATATAGCACTGCAACACTGCAATATCATGCTGTACACATGTGGCATGATACCACATCCAGTCACATTATCGTAACGCCAGGCCAACCAGTCCTGGAACTACCCTTATATGCTCAGTGCCAAGCAAGGGAGCTATACTAGTACCATCTTTTACGACTTTGGTATGTCGCAGCAGGGAGTCAAACCAACGACCTCCCACTCCTAAGCCAGACACTCTATCACTCAGCCATCAGGGGCTGGGAAACCGATCTGTCTTTCCTTAATACAGAAAAGATGCATTAGTAACAGATATATGTTTAAACATGGACATGAAATAATCACCAAGGCCACTGATTGTTATTCAGGTGTAACCTTTACCTTTATTAATAAGAGTATATATTTACACCTAGTTAAACTTACTGTAACTGTCAATGATATCAAGGTATAAAATGGCTGACACAAATGTTGGACACTGACATATCAAACCTGGCACTAGACACAAGACCCATAAACAAGGGAGGGAAGCAACACACAGC
The DNA here is from genome assembly GCA_021229015.1 of Solen grandis. NCBI lineage: Eukaryota > Metazoa > Mollusca > Bivalvia > Adapedonta > Solenidae > Solen > Solen grandis. The sequence continues at coordinate 45,227,301 of CM037783.1, read as the reverse complement.
ATATTTACTAGGTTATCTCCCTTTGAATTTTCTCCATAGAAAGACCACTTTACATCATGGTGAACCAATGACAGCTTTTAATAGGAGACCTGAAATTTCAAATGGAGGTGGTTTAAAAGTGTAACCCCAATGAGCGGCAAGCAGTACAAATCGGGCTGATCTGGTTTTATACTGATTAAAAAAAATCATTTTCTTAAAAGCTCAATAACACCGAACTACATTTTCAAGATTTTCTACACTTGCGTTCACCATAAAACACAGGGTCAACTGAAGGTACTGACTTCGTACTTCATAATTATAAGCTTTGTGACTAAAGACTATATCATTTTTGTTCCATATGAATAGTAAATAAATCATCATCATTCATTACCTCTTCACAAAAATGCTAAAGAAACTACTGCTGCTGAATCCTTTTATGTGTATGACTAGTATTTACATTATCTCTTCTTTTTTTTTTTTTGGTTATATATCTATACTGAAATTTACCTCTTTAATAAACTTTAAAAAAAAATATTGTACCAATTATCAAATAAATGGTTCAATAATCATGAGATCCCAACATCACAATTCAACCACTATCATAAAAAATACTTGTATAAATGCTGTGTGCTCCTTTCCACCATAGAAATGGGACAAAAGTAAATCAACAATCACGTTTGATCAACAAGTCTGTATATTTATAATGCACACTTTACTAGTACTTCTCCTATGCTTGATACAAACACATTGTGAGGAACAGTCAACATTGTAAATAAAGCTGATAAAATAAACATGCACTGGACAAAAAAAAAAAATCACATCCCCACACCTTAAGATTTGTTTCTACCAAGAATACAGACTAGAGGTCAAAATATTACATATAAGGTGCTTTTGAAATAAATTGATAACAATCTTTTCAGACTGATTTGTACTGGAGGAATATGATTACTGAGAATTTTGCAAAATCAGGGAAAAACTTGCACAGGATAACCTAATATGTTTACAAATCATTTTTGACTCTCATTCTCATTTATTTCTATGTCTATTTCCAACCATATTCTGCTCATGGAAATAACAAAACTCCTGTCCCTTTCTCAAATACCTGCGCAAATTATTTTTAGACTTTAGCAAATTATTTGATAAAAAAAAGATGTTCAAAATAAGTCTGCATTCATTCAATTTTGTCACATTTTAACTTCCCAATTTTTCCTCCGGGTCAAACTTTTATTTAACTTTGATAAAACACCTTGACAAAAAAAAGTCAATTAATCTTTACATATATAACTAATTGTAATCGTATCTAAAAATAATACATAAAAATGCATGGATGTGTTATTATTTTGTCTTTAACACACTAATCAAGTCAGCAGTGTTACTTCTAAACATTGTTAAAATTTCCTGTCCATGCAACAAAGTTTTTACTTTCTCACAAATAAAATACAATCTTCCATATGTAAACACCATTAAACTAGAAATATATTGCACATAGAGGCATTCAAACGGGCACACCATGTATGAAACAAAACTGTCAGGCATCATACATTTTGGAAAATATCTCAGAAACAGTAACAGTTTTTCACAGAAATATTTCTGACACAATGTAAAATCAACACACTGACCAATAAAAAAGTGAAAAGTATTATATGTGTTCTAACATACTAATATTGTAGCTATAATACTATATTTAATACCACCGCCTTCTTTAAAATTTTCTATTACATTGTTTAACTAGATTTTTATCATTTTCCCATTTCATAAATAGGTTACATTTCATATAGAAAACATTTCAATAAGAACAAAGCATTACATATGAGACAAACTAAATACAACAGGTAACAAATATATTCCCTCTGTATCAGTACTTATATAAAAAAATCCAGTTTTCCAGTTATGATTATCCTTCAAGACATTAAAGATGGGAAGGCTGACTTACAAAAGATTTACAAATACTGTATGACATTTTCAGTCTAAACCATACTGTATGACATTTTCAGTCTAAACCTAACGACATTTGAAATCAATTTCGTACACATATGTATACTCAAAACACAGTATGAGAAGTTGATCAATAAATTAAATCATTCTATCAAAATATAAAACTGCACACCTTGAAAAAATTAGAGCTGTCAATGAAAGTGAATATTACCCCTGCTGTAGTGCCTTGACTCCAAAGAAGCTAATGATTGAAGATTTTGTAAGACTGTACAACACACAGGATTCTTTTTTATCCCCCGCTTCACTATGTCAAGTGTAGTGACCTACATATGTCTAAATCAGAAATAAATCAGCTCTCCCATCTTCAGTGTATAAAGGCTACATTGGTAAAGTTACAAAATGAGATCAGAGATCAGTTACTCTTGTCTTTCCAGAGCCAAATGAGGCCGCAATTGTCCAAATCTCTGTTTACCCAACTCTCCCCTTTCTACCCATACAGACATATGCACAGACACCCTGTCAGTTGACAGGGTGTGCTATAAATAACCAGATATACAAAATCCTTCACATAACATGGGGACTTGATTACACCCTCTTTCATCTGCCATGAGCCGCACTATAATATCAACAAGAGTGTTCTTTGGAACATGTGCGTCACCTGCTGAAGTGTGATGGAAAAAGTGTGATGGACAGACAGATGGACGACCGAAAAGTGATCCCTATGTGTCACCTCTGCTTGCAGCAGGTGACTCAAGCATTCAGATTTTCGTAAGGGTTCATCGTTCACAATGTAGGCAAAATTAATGTAAAAATATTATCCTTGACAGACTTACTCATATCCATGTAAATATTTTGGTAAGAAATTATGAAATTTGCATAATTCAACACCATCAATCACAGTAACAAAACATCACAAAACTTTTTTGCCTACGCAAAATATCTGAATTTACTGTGACCAGATGAAAAACATCCAGTCTGAGTGACACATGTAACATGTCCCAAAGACTTAAACATTCTTCCAAACACTCGTTGTTCAGTCCTTGCACCAAGCTAGATTTCTTAATAGGACTTGTCCTTTCTTCATTTCAGACTGTACCATTACCATAGTTGTTTTTGGGGGTGCTTACTAAAAAATTATTGAATGAATGGCAAACAGTGCAGACCATGATCAGACTGATGTGCAGGTTGATCTTGGTCTGTGTAGGTCGCAAAAGCCGTCACAAGTGTCCACACGCATTGTAAGGTTTTACAGATTACATTGCTAACACATATAATCATTAGATCACTCCACAAGAAACGTATATATCCTTGTTGACCAACATGTCAGGGTCTTACACATGTCTTATCTCAGAAAAAAATAACATCTTACCACAACCCTTTCACAGAATTTGTAAAACCTCAAAGTAAAATTTATGAGGAAAATTGAATACATGTTGTATATGCAAATTTATGCAACTACAAAAAGGGATTTGACAATTATTTGCACAGCCATTTTTTAACAATTCTGAAGTTTAAACATTTTTTGCATCCTTGGATCATAGTAAATATCTCTCTCTGTGAATGATTTTCAAGTGCAGCCCAGCACTTCCAACAGGAATAATATGGTAACCTGTACACCTCAGAACATACAAGTACATACAGTTAACACATACATCCCTTGTACAGATCATTAACAATGCCCCAAGAAGCCATCAAAAGCAATCAGATCATAGATGTTTGACACAATAATCAGAAGCATTGGGGGAAATTACATAGATAAAAATCAAAATTGAGCAGAAATAGAACATACCACTATTTCACTGGCTAGCCATCTTCACATTACAAAAATAAGATGCATACAAGCCAGATGTAGATTCACTATTCAACCAATCATCATTTGGCCATCTAATCCACAGTAAGATATCACTTCAGTGTGACAAATGAATCAAATCTTTCTTAACATGTAGAATATACACATTGGTGCATCAACATTTTGTTATTTAAAATATTTTAATTCTTAAAAAGAAAAGTTCTCTACATAAAATAATCTAAAATATGATCAGTAAACTAACACTATGTCAAGCAGTTGATATTCTGTATAAATTGTGTTCTTTCTCCATATATAACTTATAAAAGTTCATTTTCATATGTATTTCTGATCCCAGATTAAGAAAAAAAGACATCTCAGACAAAAATCACTGTATAAAACAGGTTTGTTCTAGCCATTTAGTACACTTTCAATAACTGGGCAAATAACTCCTACAAATATGAGGTTGATTTTCCCAACTCCTGATGTCATAGTCAGGGTAATATATTTAGCCTATTTAACATATAAAAAGAAAGTAACCAAACTGACCAGTATCAAGTTAGAATACTTGCTCTGGTGTGAGCATACTTGACTTCACTTCTCTTTCTATGTTATGGTTTCAAACCCTATTAAGACAAATCATTCCAATGATTTATCAAAATATCCAACTGCAATCAGATTGGTTAAGGGTTAAAACAGATCAATGTCTGGTCCACAAAAAAAAAAAAAAGATGAAACAATGTTCCCAGCGAATAATGTAAGAGTGATAAGTAGGTTACCATCTCAGAAAACAATCAAAATCAGTGATTACTCTTACTATAAATCAAGCAAATACCATATCAAACTTTATAACTAAGCCCCAAACCAATTATTCCTCAAGCCATGCCTCCATAAAAAATGATAAAATTTTATGATAGATTTTTACATGTGCAAAACATAAAAATAATTTACATGAAATCATTTAAGCAAATTTACCTTTATAAAACATCAGTAACTTTGATATTAAAAAAAAAACAACAGAAAAAAAACATTGTTTTTGTTAAAAAGGAATTAATAAGTGACATAGACACCAATTTTACATTAAAATTCAAATACAGATATATTGTGTATTGTCTGCAATTGCAGTAATTTCAGCATTTCAGAAGCTGTTGTTTTGTGCAGCTGTATTTGGTGTTGAATTAGATATTCCATCATCATGACTTACAACACACACAAGCGTGACAATAAGAAAATGGTCTTTTAAGTACTTAATGCCATAAAGTGTCCAATAACCTCACAAACAAAACAGAAAACTAACATGAAACTTTGTTCACAAATCTATCAACAAATTCAATATAGCACCATAGACCTTTGAAATTCCTAGAATGGAAAATTGTTCTAAAATTAATCTGAAAATGTTTTAATACTTGAAATTCTCAAATCTATTTTTTTTTCTTGTAAACAAATAAATAATGATACAGCATGCCACTTTTTTCTTACTTTATTTCATTTTTCACAATCAATAAATTTTGGCTTGAAGAAAATAATAAATACATAAAAACATGAAATATGTAGGTATCTTAATGTATTCAACATATCATTTGGGACAATATCTGACCTATTTAATAAAAGATACATATTCTAATGAAGCCATTGTAATAATGAAAAAACATTTTACTAAAACAACACTTGCATTTAAAGCCAAAACTTAAAACCCTTAGAATGAATACTAATGGATATAAAGACATGAGTTGATTCAGACTTTGGTTTAATTACTGAATGACATAAGCCTACAATGCTTCCAGCTGATGCACAAGATGTTGGTGACCAAGCACAACTAGTCTACAGAGAAGGCATGCTAAACAACAGATAGCAACATTATAGCCAACCATCATGGCAATAGCTATGCAGCATGGTTGTCAGGGAGACTGCAAGTCCTGCAACACTGGTTGCCATGGTGACAGTCTCACATGTTTAATACAGGCATATCATCAACAGTTTTGTGAATATCTTTAACGCAGTCATGTAATGCCAAACCAAACTGATTTGGGTCTAAAAGGTTGATCAAAAAGTTGATCAAGACGTAAATTTTCTTCCCTATTCAGGATTTAGAGTTATTTCCTGGTTATGAGCAGACTGGTTCCCTCTACCTGAAGGTGGTCACCCTCTGGTACTTTTTCTATAATCTGGTACCCTGCTTTTCCTTTCTAAGACTGCTGATGGTAATTTTCATAATTTGCCTTTCTAACATCCTCTTTTCAATGGTAACTGCACCCACTGTTCTAACTGTTGATAGCCCAATCACTGTTGACAACTGTATAATTATACTTTGAACTGAAATATCCATGTTGTTGATGACTATGAAAAAAATCCTTTGGAACCAGTTGTTGATTGCTACTGGTACAATATAAACATATAGAGTAGTCCAACATAAAATGTCCACATCCACTCTGTCTCCACACAGGATTGAACATGTGAACAGATTTTCTGGGTTCTCTATCTAGTCAAAATATTGATCATAATTTCACACTTCATGCCTATAGATGCAATCACAGAACGTAAGCTATAGCTTATGAGTCAATGTGTCCAAATTGTCACATTTTGAACTTTAGAGACAGCCCTCTCTCATCAATATATTAAGAGTCTATGCACAGGATACTTTAGAAACATCCCTCTCTCCAGCTGTCGTCCCCCCGGGGTGGGGGACCAGGGGTGTACTGAGGGGCAGGGCTTTGTCGCACAGCCGGGGAAGGGAGACCAGATATTCTGTAAATTAAGAAAATAATAAAATTATTAGATTTTTACAGCTACTAATTTTAAACCTACAAACATAATTCTAGCAATTGTGAAATGTCACTGCAACATCAAAATTAACCTCACATTTGTGCACTTGATCATGTATAATACTTTTTACATTTACCCAAGCTGTATATAAAAGCAATGCATTAAAAACTAAATTTAAGCACAGAAGAAAAGAAAACTTAACAAGCCATAAAGCCTCGTCCAAAAAAAAAAAAAAATATGTTCACCTATGTGATAATGTTCCCATATCATTTACAATGCAAACCTTAAGTAAAATCAATATTTAAGCTTGACAAGCTAAGGTGCAGCAAAGTCTGACGACTTGATTACTCACCCACCCACCTTTCAATCATGCATACACACATGTGTAGAAGTGTCACTCTCTATTACCATTTAGGTTAAAATTGCAATAGGGGCCACCTTGGCTGAACGGTTACAGTCGTGGACTACAAATCTCTCAGCCCCTCACTGCTGTGGGTTCGAATCCGGATAGGGACTTCGGATTTTTCATGTGAGGAAGCCTTCCAGCTGCCTTGCGGTAGGTGGGTGGTTATACCCGGGTACCTCTGTGTACTCAGGGTCTTCCTCCACCTGTAATTAGCTGGACGTCACTATATGATTGAAATACTATCGCAGCAACAGTAAACCCCAATACAACAATAAAATAGCAATAATCCAACAAAAACAAGTAACTGGTGTTGCACGCAACACATGAGTCCCCTACCGGTGAGGTGCATAATATTTCCGTTACCAAAGCAACCAGAATTTTGGTCTGTGAAAAAACAAGAGGGCCATGATGGCCCTGAATCGCTCACCTGAGTACCATTGCTTCAACTGATGTCAAGGTTTTTAAACAGACAAGGATTCTGATATAACTTAATCTAAAACATTTTACCCCTGACAATACTACACACCAAATATCTAAGCAATGGGCCATATGGTTTCAGAGAAGACTTGGGCGCAGGGTCATTTATCACCGTAGGGCCAAGACTTTGAAAATCTTTGTAATGAACCATTAGATGCTACTACATACCAAAAATCTTAGCTCTAGGCCTTATTGATTCATAGAAGAAGATTTTTTAAGATTTTCCTATTTAACTCTATGTAAAACAAGTGACCCCTGGTGTGGGGTCATTTATCACCATTGGGCTATGATTTGTACAATCTTGGTAGTGGCCCATAAGATGATGCTACATACCAAATATCTAAGCTCTAGGCCTTATGCATTCAAGGAAGAAGATTTTTTAAGATTTTCCTATATAACTCTATGTAAAACAAGTGACCCCTGGTGCGGGGTCATTTATCACCATAGGGCTATGATTTGTACAATCTTGGTAGTGGCCCATAAGATGATGCTTCATACCAAATATCTAAGCTCTAGGCCTTATGCATTCAAGGAAGAAGATTTTTTAAGATTTTCCTATATAACTCTATGTAAAACAAGTGACCCCTGGTGCGGGGTCATTTATCACCATAGGGCTATGATTTGTACAATCTTGGAAGTGGCCCATAAGATGATGCTACATACCAAATATCTAAGCTCTAGGCCTTATGGATTCATAGAAGAAGATTTTTTAAGATTTTTCTATATAACTCTATGTAAAACAAGTGACCCCTGGTGTGGGGTCATTTATCACCATAGGGCTATGATTTGTACAATCTTGGTAGTGGCCCATAAGATGATGCTACATACCAAAAATCAAAAGGTTTGGCCTTGTGGTTTCGGAGAAGAAGATTTTTTCAAGTTTTTCCTATATTAGCCTATGTGAAATCAAGTGACCCCTGGGGCGGGGCCAATTTTGACCCCAGGGTCATAATTTGTACAATCCCGGTAGAGAGTCATAAGATCATGCTACATACCAAAACTCAAAAGGCTAGGCCTTGTGGTTTCAGAGAAGAAGATTTTTTAAATTTTCATTTTTAAAATCTATTTTTAGCTCCTGTGACCTAATTATGCGATGGACCAGAACCATTTATACAACTTTAGTAGAGCTTCATCCAAGGAACATTCCTGCAAAATATTTTTCAAATTGGCCAAGCCGTTTAGGAGGAGATGTTGTTTGAAGCAATTGTTGACGCCGGACGCACGGACGCACGGACGGACGACGGACGCCGGACAAAAGGCGATCAGAAAAGCTCACCTTGAGCACGTTGTGCTCATGTGAGCTAAAAAGTGACATGCAGAATCTCCATACTGCCATCTATTCATATACCAAGTTTCATAATATTATCTTAAACGGTTTTTAAATTATTGCGGGATCCAGATTTCCAGATGGATAGACAAAGGAACACAAACCTATAGTCCCCTCCGGTGTTTACACTGGTAGGGAACTAATAAAGCTACAGTTATAATGGCAAAATTTAAGATACATAATACACGGTAACACCAGCTATACAGACCACCTCAGTTACAAGACCATCATGTAATTTTACAGGGTTACCCATTAGTTCACTGCCTCTAATATCGCTTGCCTCAGCCCCCTTTTTAATCAAACATCATCTTTTTTTATCATTTCAGGGCTATATTGGGCCACATTTCTCAAATAAAAAAGGTGTTCTTCAAAAGCTTCAAGAGACACTTCCCTCATCCATACCTATAAAGTATAAAAGATGCACTCTGTTCATGCCCAAATTTGGCAATTTACAATATGATTCTATTCTATCAATAGACTTCCCCATACAACCCTACCCACCCCACAACGAAAAAGTGTTGTCCATTTCTCAGTAATCAGTATGATGATACCAAATCTGCTTGTAAGGTGCAAGCAGGGTAATTAGACTATATATTTTTTTCCATTTCTTCAGATTTAAATGTAATTAATGTGATATAAATAAGATTATTTTCAGGTTTGATGGATTATCATGAGGTACAAGCATACTGGAAGTCCATGAAAGGGAAGGTTTACCATTTATTGACTTCAGTCGCAGTTATACAACAAACAAGAATCAGTAAAATGGTGACAAACAAGGGAAGATAAAGGGGATATTTCAAAACAACAGATTTAAAAACTTAATAAACAGATAAACAGATGGATAGTAGACAAGGGAAGCCCATGATGGTGTTTCCTGAAATCATAGCATGTCATTTATCCCCCACCAAACTCAATACTACCTGTTTCTGACCCTCAACCAACATGCAATCATTCCTATCTAAGCTTGGTTTATGTGTAACAATAACTATACACACAATAAAAGGGGTATTTTCAACACAAGTACATGTAACTATATGTAATAATGTTTGGTATGGTATGACTATTACCCTATACAGGTCAGTGTAAAGGCATTGTTAAGATAAGCAAAACAGTCCATAGGACTTTAACCCTTTCTCTCATAGAGGAAACCATGAAAAGACCTATGCGAACAACATAAAACAGTAACTCGCAGGCTGATCAGGTTTTATGCTGTTCGCTGCTCCTCAGTGGTCTGGAAATGAGGACTTTATAATTAAATTTGGTAAGGTTTAACTGTGGTTTTCTGCAGATCAGGCTTTATGTGGTACCTATTGAGTGCATCAAAATGAGTCTATATGAGGGAAAGGGTTAAGACTGATCCATTTCATAAATGATTACATCTACAGTCTCATAGAACTCATAGGTTCATGATGATATACTTCTGATGATATTCTTAACACATGAATCTTAAAATTTGGGCTTTCTTCTATCATTCTACTTAAAATAAATGTGAAATTCAAAAATGTTTTTTATTTTATCAAAATCAAAATCAGCTGTAACCCACTGAAATGTCCTTAAAACAAGAGGGCCAAGATGGCCCTGAATCGCTCACCTGAGAAACATTGCTTTCATCACCAATTATTATATTATGAGTCATACTGAATACATAGTCCATGCACACACTAAAACTGTACCTGCCATCCAAATTTTGAAGGTCATGGCTCTAATAAAACTAAATAAAATCAAGTGACCCCCAAGGTGGGGACAATTTTGATCCGAGGGCCATGATTTGAACAAACTTGGTAGTGGTTCAATAGGCCATGTTACACACCAAATATCTAAACTCTAGGTCTTGTGGTTTCTGACAAGAAGGGTTTTCTAGTTTTCAAATGTAACTCTATGTAAAATTAATTGACCCCAGGGCCATGATTTAAAGGATCTTGGTAGAGGTCTAACTAGGCCATGTTACACACCAAATATCTACACTCTAGGCATTGTGGTTTCTGACTGAAGATTTTGTAGTTTTTCCAATGTAAGTCTATGTAAAATCATGTGACCCCTGGGGCGGTGCAAGTTTCGACCCCAGGGTCATGATTTGAACAAACTTGGTAAAGGTCCATAAGACAATGCCACACACCAAATATCTAAGCTCTAGGCCTTGCGGTTTTTGTAGAAGATTTTTAGAGATTTCACTTTAAAAATCTATTTTTAGCTCCTGTGACCCAGATATGCAACGGACCAGAACCATTTGAACAAATTTGGTAGAGCTTCATGCAAAGAACATCACAGGCAATTTTCATCAAATTTGGCCCAGTGGTTTCGGTTGAGATGTCATTTGAAACAATGCTAGACGGACACCAGACACTGCGCAGCCATTGATCCTAAAAGCTCACATGAGCACTACGTGCCCAGGTGAGCTAAAAAAATGCCAGGGTCCACTGAATGTAAAATTTCTCAGAATACAATGATTCTGGGTTTAGTCACCACTTGGGACAACATTCTTTTAAGGTTCTTATTCTAAATTTTTCTTTCAACCGTTATTAGGGACTGCTCAAAAGCATCTTCCAAAATGAAAATTTCTTAAATACATGCAGTTTTCCCCAGATTTGCTACTTATCCTTGGATTGAACCAAGAAAATGAAGCACCATCACAGTGTGAAACAAAAAAAAAATCAGGTTAGAAAATAAAAATGGAGAGCAAGATATTGTCTGAAAAGGTTTCCTGACACATTTGAAAAGACATTTGAAAAGACATAATAATGGCACAATATCTTATATCCTAAAACAAAAAAAAAAAAAAAAATATTGAATTAAAATATTAGTAATAAACAGACTCTTATAATAAACAAAACAAAAAAAACTTTTAGTAATAAACAGCCTCTTAAATAAACAAAACAAAAATACTTTATCTATATTTCTATTGATTATCCAATATATACATACATTTAAACATCTACTAAATGAAAGCTATGCCAGTAACTCTGTAAAAGGTAAACTGTAGCCAAGTTCCTGAGGTGTTAAGATGTGTTTAGAATGGATCTATGCATGCCAATGATTCTGAATTTGGAGATATTCCAGACTGCATTCCTTGGCTAGCAAAGATGTCTTACAAGTTAGTCAGGGTTATCCATTTCCCCAGCAAACATACACATCACACGGCAAACATATTTTTCTATAACTACAGTATCACCAGTCTTCCAGGAGTGCCCAAAACCCAATTCTTACTGCTATTCCTTCTGTTAAAGGTGTGTGTGTGTGTGTGTGTGTGTGTGTGTGTGTGTGTGTGGAAGGTGTTGTATTAACAACATTATATTCTATGTGTTATGCTGTATTCATTCACAGATAGGAAACAATAGTAAATTATGGAAAAGATAAACAAACATTCAAAATTATGATGTTCAAAATGTTGTATTATCTGCAACTAGACATAATCTTTAAAGAAGGATATCTTACTACAATGTAACAAAGATTAAAATAACAAACTTCTGACAATAAATTTTGGTTGCAGTATACCTAGAATCTAGAATAATCAAAACTGATGATTCAAGAATTTCCTGCATAAAAAAAGGGAAGATCTTTCCAATTTTAGATTAATAAACCCCTTGTCCGCAGTGTCATTATTCAAACAACAGAACCAGACGGGACAAAACGTAACATGTGCGACTCCAGTGTAGTTCCAATCTCACAAAATATGCTATGAAATATTCAAATCGCTACTGGACTGCTTCTCACTAATACAACCAGACTTTGACAGCAGATCAATCAGAAATTGTTTGTGAAAGTGAATTTGATCTTCCATTCCAGGTACTCTGGTTTCCTCTCCCAACAAAAACCATGCTTACATTGTATGCCACTATAAGAGCAAATTTGAAGATTTTCATAAACAAAAATGAATTCAGTTTTAACTCTTTTGAAAATATAGTTAGCATAAAAAGAAATTGACAGATACATGAAATGAACACAAGAGAAGATAACTCTGGTATATAAGGTGTGTATCTGTGTGTGGTGTTATATATGTATATTATACAGGTACATCATTACGTATCATACCAGACTATAGGATTTACAGTATAATAACCACAAGTGTCGAGAGAGAAATCAAACAAGAGAGTACATCTAATATACAGATAGTGGTACCTTGCCTAGTAGTGATATTTGGTAACAGACCGGCTGAAAGACACAGACACAACCACTGTAAGCATCATACACGGAATTAAAAACATAACACATGCTGCTGTTAAGTAAATAAACAACTGTTTAACCCTTTACCTCATATAGATTCTTTTTGTTATATTGGCAAACAGAACAGACCCAGATCAGACAGCTCCTTTCATGGGCTCTCTGATAAGGGTCCCCTCTGTTTGCTCATACAATATTGTAGCTCAGATTCTACACAGTTTGCATGGCAAAGAAAAATTCATTGTTTCAAATACCGTTTTCAGTAAACTAAATAGTCGTCAAGTCATAAATATGGACATCAATACTCATGAGGTAAAAGGGTCAATTTCAAATGAGTTTGATTGTCTTTTCTTTTTCTGTATGTTTACTTTTGGTTCAAATTTAATCTATGGAAAACAAAAAACATAAAAAGTCAATAATTTTTGTGAGTTATCTGGAATATATACTGTTTATAATGAATGTGTATTGAATAATAACAAAGCAAAATTTCAGTCTTGTTAAACTTGAGTTAGATTGCTCTTAAGGAACTCTTCACTTTGGAGGAATGAAACAGGCACATACATAATATAAAGTATAGGGTGATTACTGATTCTGCAACATTGTCCCATAGGTGTATATACAAGGATGTGTTTCAAATAGTATCTATAGTGAAAGCTAGTGAAATCAATGTCTGAACCATATCTGATATTCAGAACTTTCAACCCTCAAAGTTGTATTGCATGAACAGACCAGAGTGTTGAGACCTGATGCTTATTTTATCAACTTAATCTAACACTAAAATACTTCCAATAAAGATTCCAAATATTTTATCGATCTGGTTAACAAATACAGCATGTAATTCAGGAAAATATTTATGTCAACTTAATAACTTATTTATTTTATGAACAAGTATGGTAAAATGTGCTTCTACTTTATTCAATAACTTTAAGTATTACTAGGGGCTAATTATTGTTGGTGGAATGGTAATTAAACAATCAAACTCACCATACATCTTAACAGAAAACACTTAACTCTGTATCCTATGAAAATCACCAATCAATCACAAGAATAAAACTAGGTCAGCCTAGAAATTAACTTTTACTGCTTAACCATCAATTCCTTGCAGGCTGGTCTGGCTTTAACCCTTTCCCTCATAGAGGACACCATGAAAAGACCTATGCGAACAGCATAAAACCAGATCAGCCTGTGAGTAACTCGCAGGCTGATCAGGTTTTATGCTGTTCACTGCTCCTCAGTGGTCTGGAAATGAGGAACTTGTAATAAAATTTGGTAAGGTTTAACTGTGGTTTTCTGCAGATCAGGCTTTATGTGGTATCTACTGAGTGTGTCAAAATGAGTCTATATGAGGGAAAGGGTTAAACCAAATTAATTTCAAAAGTGAGTTTCCACAGGGTGCAGAGTTAAGGAACAAAAATATTGCAATTATCATAATAATATTGAGCAGTGCATAATATCTTAATTATTCCATACATCAGACTTAAACCTGTACTAAGAGATCACCCTGCTTTAAGTAGCCAGCATATTTTTTTCCAATCCTGACATTCTATTATACATTTAAACTCCATTTAACAGCCACCTCTGCTAAGTGGCCAATTCTTCTTCTTCCCTTGATTGGCTGCTTATGGCAGGTTTGAATGTACTCAAGTGTTAACATTTTATATGGAATCGGCAGTCAAGGTACTACATGTATATGTTTGAGATATACATGATACCAAATTTGATTTTCATAATTGTGATGATGATCTTAAGTTTGTTGCAAATCTAGTGAGTACAACAATTCCACATACACACTTTCCCATCAATATTTTGAACTGAAATTCACTGTTTTCTCATTCCTGTTAGTGTTACTTTACAATCTGTGAATACAGATAAGGCATTTGCTATAACTGATATAATTATGTATGACCCCTGAAATAATTTCAGTGTCAACTGCATCAAACGGAAGTGAAGGATTCCATGAAATTAAGTCACTGTATTGATAAAACTGCAAATCAGCCTCACCAGTTCACCTTTCATTGTGTATTATATCCAATACACTAATTATTTGTTCATCTATCATTCTTAATCCACTATAGTGACTTGTTCATCCATCATTTTCTATTATATCCACAAATTAGATTTTTTTTTTCAATTGTCATTTTCTATTACAAATGCTATAGAAATATGTTACAAACACCATAAGAATTTGCTAACCTATCATTTTTATTAACATGTGCAAGTTAGCAGATTACAAACACTTTAAAGGCGTCTTAAAAAGTTAGTGTTCAACATAATATAAAATCTAGAGACCATTTCAGTGGAAGTCTTTCACCAAATATATGTTTAAATACATAAAATGTTATTCAAGTACAAAGAATGACAAAAAACATTTAATAGGGCACATAGAGTATGATATTTGAGTTTCAGCAAGAAATCAAACAATTATTTTTTTTTCTGCAAGTGTGTGCATTATCAACAAATTTTAAAACCCATCAACAGTTTGAGACTTCCTAATGACATGGTCTCCTCTTAGTCAATAAGTACGACAGTATACCTGCGAGGTGCTTGGAGACCAGATCTGGGTGTGCCACCAGCACTGCCAGGGCGAGGTATGGAGCGACGAGGGGTGGGGAGTCCAGTCCTCTGAGGGGAGGGGCCCCGCATGCTGCGCTGGGGTTGCTTTAAGCCGCTGACACTGGGCGAGGAGGGCCGCTGGAGCTGGGGCTGTATCCGGCTGCTGCAGTCAGAGGTTGCAATAATCGGTTGTAGTAGTGAATGATAATATTTCAGTGCTCCAAGAGCAGGATAGCCCGGCGCCCGGGGCTCCTCTATTTTCAATCCGGGCCGGTCACCATTTTAAAATATCTTGCCCGGCCGGGCGCCTCTAAAAAGGCCGGGCGCATTGAACAAATTTTTCGGCGTAGCTGTATAATTTCGATTTCAACTCGCATCTTAAACCAATCAAATGTACGCTAACAGCGGTAAATAATTCTAAGCTGAATAAAAGGACTCCTGTTATTGGTTAACGCATCGTTATGGACTATAAAATTACTGTAAATAAGGGGTGCAGCTTGTATATATCATTCAGCTTGGTGTTATTACTTTTCTTTTTGATGTAAACATGAAAGTGATTTCAGTAAGTTAAATACAATCCTTTTCCATCAATTGAGGAATGCTACTTTGTGAAAATGATTTAAAACAACAAAAAAGAATCCACCGTGTTATGACATGAAACCCCTTAATTACTATGTATATTGAATTCTTCCAGCCTGCCGAGATGCTCTCATTGAAAATTAATTCGCCAAAACCAAAACAACTAATAACGCTTTTATATCATAATTGTCATATGCAATAATGATATGAACAAATATCAAACAAGCCTATTTACAGATATATTTTTTTGTATTACCGTCTATAAATAAGTATATTTCATAGAAAAAATACTGAACTATTTCTAGAGCGTACTAAATTTGTTGTGCGTCGGTCTTTCGCGCGCTTTTCCTCGGAATGTTCTAGAAGACTGGAAATCTCGTTTTTCTTTCATCCTACGCCGAATATCTTTTTTAAAGATATTTCTTGTTAAATTTACCCGGACCCTCTATAAGTAATCCATTTCACTATCATCATTTATAAACCTTGCTCGAGGCAAAACGCGCTAATCACAATAAATATCACCGAACGTGACCTTGTCATAGGGGTAGTTTACATTCTGGTTCAACCAATCAATAACCGCTATGGATAAAAGCTACACAATTACTACGTCATGCGGTGTCGGTCTCTTTTATCCGAAAATAGAAACAGAAGCAATTGCCGAACGTGATTGGTCGCGATAAAAATAGACTTATGAATATTAATTAATTTATACATCATTCGGGTATCTACTGTACTTTTCTACTCTGCGTTTGAAGAGAAATTGTTGTTTTAACAAGGGTCTATTTGAAAGACCCTGTTTTAACGGGTTAAGGCACCGATAAACAACTCGTTATTAATTAACTAATGGTGTGATTAGCTATTGTCTGTGAGTCGACCAAACTGTCAAACCATCTTATTGTTAACAGGTAAGCAAACAATTAAAGATCCACTACTCGCGATTGACCAATTGTCCAACTTATTGTATTAATCGCTAATTGATTATCACAAGAATGCTTTTTAACAAAGAATAAATAAAATGAGTAAAATAATGGGAATTAAAAAATACAAAAAACCTAAGTTGATTCAGTATGTAAGTTTACTGTCAACGGAAAAGATGTTGAAGTTCTTGCTTAAGCCTCGCGATAAAGGCGAAAACGAAAGTAAAAAACGTAAGGCAGAAGAGCCCGACAAAATCTACGAGAGTAGTAAACGTAAACGCGTGTTTCAATCTGATTGTGTCACTGTGATTGACAAAATTTAGTAACTGACCATTTTGTTTATTACATGTAACTAAGATAAACTTAACAAAGACTTAAGTGACAGTGAGATGTGCAAGAAACACAAAAGTTGTTTATGTAGTTAAAGTTATTGTTAAGAAATAAACATTCATAAAGGTAATTAAATAAAAGAATAAACCTCAATTATAATATGCTAACTCTACAATTATGTTATAAATATTCCTGATTAAATCTTTTTGAAATATATAAATTTATAGTCAATTGCTCATTATCTACTGTTATACAATACAAAAATAATTCTAAGATTAAAGTTTCATTTATGTGTCAGACAGTCTGTGTTACCATGTTGTTAATAAATATTAAGATAAGTTAACCTTGAAAATTATCTTTGTTACAAAAAATAAAACTATTAAAAAATTATATGAAAAATAAATAAAATACATTAAACAAATTGAAAGACTTGTATTATTTCTTAAATTGCTAGTCTTATAAGGCCCCCTCCCTATAGTATAGTTTCAATGAATTACAAACATAATCTTGACAGCGCTTAACAGAATAACGTGCTTTATCAGGGCAAGTAAGTTTTCAATCAGGGCAAGTTGATTTTTTCAATCTACTTGCCCTGGGCTTGTCTGTCATTTTAATTTTCTTGGAGCACTGTATTTGTACATGTTTCAAAATTGGAGTAAGCTTCAATACCTAGCTTTGAGAAAGAAAACCCTTTTCCAATTTAATTAATTTAGTATGATAATGGAACTGGGATTTACAGGATAAGAAAAATAATTTCAGGCATTCTTTACTAAATAAAACAAGCTACGTTCCAATGAACCCCATGCCCCTAAGGGAGACCTCAGACCTTGGTTGGGGGTCATGGGCATTTGAAGATCAAGTTCACCTGGCTGGTAGAGCTCAGTTTGGAGGCAATAGGTGGAAGGACTTTCGCGTTATGGTCAAGGTTAAAATTCCTGACAAACAGAACAAAAACAATATCTATCAATCCAGGGGGCATAAAAAAGTGATGGGAGCTGCAGCAGTCTTGAAGGCCATACTTAGTTATCATGTTCCTTGTTTAAATACCAAAAGGTGTTTTAACCCTTTCCCTCATAGAGGAAACCATGAAAAGACCTATGCGAACAACATAAAACCAGATCAGCCTGCGAGTAACTTGCAGGCTGATCAGGTTTTATGCTGTTCGCTGCTCCTCAGTGGTCTGGAAATAAGGATTTGTAATTAAATTTGGTAAGGTTTAACTGTGGTTTTCTGCAGATCAGGTTTTATGTGGTACCTACTGAGTGCGTCAAAATGAGTCTATATGAGGGAAAGGGTTAAACATAACTATCTATATAGGGAGTGGAAAAAGTACTACAAGTTACACATATTAGTACTGATAAAATACAGTATTTCTTCATTCCTGTAAGCAATGCCTGTTTTTCTTCATTCCTGTAAGCAACACCTGTTTGCTTCGGTTTAACTTCCTAACAAGAACAACATGAGACAGAACACAGTGCTGCCTCACTGCTACATATCATACAGTAGACAAATGGCAAGATACCACACCGGTTAAATTATCCTAACATCAAGCCAATCAGTTCTAGAATTACCCTTATATGCTTAGTACCAAACAAGCAAGAGCTACCAGTACATTTTTTAACTACTTTGATACAAGTATGTCATAGCAAGGGATCAAACCCATGGGCTCCTGTTTACAGGGTAGACCCTCTAATTACTCAGCCACCGGGACCGGTCTATATACCTGGTGTATCGGAGAGGTTCCTGCTGTGGTGGAGACCCATAGTCATCCGGCTGGTAGTCGGCCAGACTGGAATCACTGTTGTGGTGTTGAGATCTCGGTATCAGTCGTGACACGTTTGGAAGACTGCCTCGCAGGTTCGAGCCTCCTGTAGCCATAGAAACAGTACACTGACAGTCGGCTAGATTCTTTTAAATTATATTATGCCATGTTAAGTTTAATATTTAATGGAATTGATGCAAACCAACAAGCAATATAAGCAGTTTTACCACCATCAGTTAGATTGCTTCCTAGATATTTAAGGCCAAGCTTTTTCAGGATCAAAAGCCTTTCAATTATTTTTCATGGAATTATTTTTCCACCCTAGCAAATAAAGCACACATTTATTAAATATCTTAATGCAAAATTGATTAACTCCTTTTCAGCTAACTATGGTGCACATCCTGAGAGCAGACATGTTCCAGTTTTTCTTAGCATTCATTATTTTGTATTGGTTGTGATCAAGGACTGTTCATTCTTCAAATACCATAGTCAGGAATACTGCAGGAGCACATATGGACTAGACATAAAGTATTCCAAGGAATGAAAAGAAGGAAATGGTTCATTTTTCCCCCCTTAACCCTTAAATTGTTCAAAGAATGGTAGACATGTCTTAAACTTGATAAGACATAAAATTCTGATTAATTTTTTGCTTTTAAAAACAATTTTCTTTCAGACCCGTATTCTTATACATATATTCATGTGTGTATGGATAGGTATAAACTAAGCTTAGCATCAAAAGCATATGATAAATTTGACATGCACTATTTGAAATCATTATAAAACATACACTAGTATGATACAGTTTTACACAGCTTATATGCTATGTATACAGGTACAGTTATGGACAATCTGCAAACTGAACCAAGCCAGATCAGATCAGATTTGTTTTGTTGTTGTTGTTGTTGCCTTATTGGGGTCCTTTAATCCTTCTAAAGTCAGCAATACATTTTATGACTTGACTTGACTATTTGAGTTTACCATCGTGTCGACAGTATTTCATACATTTTATGTATGATCATAATAATAATACTGACTTTGCTGAAATACACTAGACTAGTGGATGCAGGATGAAAAGTGCATTATTTTATACAGTTTGCTTGAATACTATATTTTTTACTGTGACAATCATTGTACACCTCATAAAACATAAAATGAAAGTAATTAAATAAATGAAAACTATTGTCCAGCTAGCTGCTGCTCAACAATGAGCATAAAGTGATTATTTCTGGAATATTAACCCTTTCCCTCATATAGACTCATTTTGATGCACTCAATAGGTACCACATAAAGCCTGATCTGCAGAAAACCACAGTTAAACCTTACCAAATTTAATTACAATATCCTCATTTCCAGACCACTGAGGAGCAGCGAACAGCATAAAACCTGATCAGCCTGCGAGTAACTCGCAGGCTGATCTGGTTTTATGCTGTTCGCATAGGTCTTTTCATGGTGTCCTCTATGAGGGAAAGGGTTAATACAGTCAAACCTGCTGTTAGAGGTCAGTCAAGGGAATAAGAGAAAGTAACCGTTTAGAAGAGGTGGCCGCTAAACGAATGTTTAACATATACCGGTAACAAAATGATACTGTTCGGCTATACTAAAACTGACCGCTAAATGCAGGTTAACCACATTATACAGGTGGCTGCTAAAACAAGTTCAACTGTACTTATAAAGTGCAACACTATGTTGATCCTGCACCAGAAAGTTTCCACTGAATATTTATCATTTTGAACTGTAAGCAAGTCTTTTACTTTTACTACTACTCTATCTACAAATATGGCCATGTTTCTACAATTTCATTAACTTTATTTTCCCAATGACAAGTGCACTTACTATATCATTATAATTTACCCTGGCAAGAATACGATGTGTGTAATGTATACATGTATCTTTAATGTCTTAGAATTACATTCCCCTTTCAAGTTAAAAATTGAATACAGTGACAAAAATACTTACAAACATGTCACTTCCAAAAATAAACAAAGCATTTATATGCGGTAAATTAATGAAAAATGTTCAATCATGATAAATTTTATTTAGGCTTGCATATTTCTTTGTAAGATCTAACCTGGTTCAAATTCATATACACAATTTGAATGATCCTTATGCAATCCTGAGATAACCCAAAACAGCATGTACCTGTATACCAATTTCCTATAAGCTTAGGTGAAATGCATACCTAGCTACATAATTCCATTATACCAAGGCTTCCTAATTGGTTTAATTAACATGAACACACAGACCCAAAAGGATCCTAACTTTAAAGTGGTTTTCTAATTGAGACTTGATTTCCGTGATTTGATACCTGCAAACCTGTACTGTGCAGGTTACCTACCTAGTCTTCTTAAAAGAAGATAAAGCAATTTCCCTGAAATTCAGTAGACCATACTGTATGATACACTTCATTTCTTGCATGATGGACAGAACTTACAGGTGAACTTACCAGAGCTAGGTTAATCTATCTAGCATATGTCAGACAAATAATAAACTATGGCATTTATATGTTATGTAAAAGCCAAAGAAAGTCATGGAAAATTACTGTTACAGAGAAGAAATAAGTTTCATATGATAAAAAATTCACACAAATTAAAGATATGGAAGAAAAATATCATTTATGTCTTAAAAACTAGGTGCCAAACCATACATAAATAGTTCTTGTGGCAAATCAAACCTGAATACTTCTAGTTCCCAACTGTAAATGAAATATCATGGTAACTAATCAATCATAGCTTAATAAATATAAAAGCCAACTTTACCAGGGTATTTTCTCATGTCAACCATACCTCCTGATGTCAATCGAGTCGGTTTTGTCCTGTTGGCCAACCATCCTTGAATAATTCTGATTGCTAACAATACCTGAATAGTTCTGGTGACCAACCATACCTGAATATTTCTGGTGACCAACCATACCCCAATATTTCCGGTGGCAAACCATACCCTAATATTTCTGGTGGCAAACTATACCTGAATACTTTTTTTTTTTTTAAACAAACCTGACTCAAGTCTGTCTCAAGTCTGTCTAAAGACAAACCATACCTGAATATTTGGCCAATCAAACCTGAATATTTGGCCAATCATATATCATCCAATATTTTTATTTTTAAACCAACCTGACTTGAGTTTTTCTAAAGAGCATGCATACCTGAATAGTTCTGGTGCAACTGTTGATTACTGCCATACGGACTGTCCGGAGGACTACTGTTGTCAGACCCAACTGAGTTGTTACTGTTCCTACGATTCATGCCCTCTGAAATAAACAAGGCAGCAGACCACTGAATTCCCCTCTAAATCGTGCAGTCTCAAATTGCTATAAATATGACAAATCAAAAGGAATATAAACTGAGAGTTAAGTAGGAATGAAAAACAGATGAAAATGGGTTTTCTGAGATCATGAAAAATGAAGACAATGATGAAAATCCAAGGAACTCAAGTAAATATAAGTGTTTCAGTTAAATGTAAGGACACTTTAATATTGTAGTTCAGTTTCTACACAGTCATCTGTGGCAAAGAAAAATCCATTATTTCATAAACCATTTTAAGTTCAGTAAAAGAATATTCATCAAATCATATTTCTTTTTTTTAGGAATATTCATGAGGTAAAGGGTAAACATAACTGCCCAAACTTTACTTAAGTATGACTTTAAAGCTCAAACTCTAATATGACCATTAGAAAGAAAACTAATATTAGAGTACAGGCTCGACTTCCACCAACAATACTTAGCGCTAAGTAATACTTAAATTCTTAAACTAGGTAGATACACATTC